>OY755082.1:4518473-5118473 GCA_963576655.1 Gastrophysa polygoni | reverse complement strand
AGTATGTATACAGTCTTTTTCAAATACCGTCATTATAGATTCAACAGAAATCAGTAATAGTTGGTATGGATTCACGAATATTTATGATTTTATCACACGCAGGGCTTCAGAAAGAGCTAATTTTGGTTTCGTTGGAAAAGACACAATTTTTGTAGCAAAGAATACCTTGTTTTCTGAAGATCCACTATATTTTTTTTCTTTGCAGAACTTTGCAGTTCATAATCATCAATAATACTTTCTTCTGAAACGGATTACGCTTTGCCAAAAGCTTTCGATACACGTCGGTAATAAAATTTATGAGCGATAGAAATGATCTTCGTTTCCTCGAAATATAAGCAAAGTTATCGATAATATACTTTTCAAACTATCGTTTCGTCGTTTGTGATATAGGAAAGATTTCGAAATTCTGCATTGCATACACCATGTGACGAGATTCATTACGTAACGCAATCTGATTGTTTTCACTGACATGAATTAGAGCCTTGTACAGAGTGGACCAAATTCGATGGCATTTGATGTTTCCTCTGAAACTATCAATGCTAGACAAAAACCGACCAAGATGTCCTTGGCTCGATTTTCGTGGGAATAACAATGGCGCAAACCTCGCTTCTATCTTTCTTGCCTGCCGAACTACAGAGTGATTTCTCGAATGCGAACTACGATCATGATTGTTTTCATTCATTGCTACCTCAACGTTGGATTGGAATACAACGTCCCATAAGACTGAACTCGTGGAGAAAAGAACAGCGTTATTTTTTTCATAGATCCAATGTATTATTCCTTCTGAGAAATCAAGAGGACATCACGTAACAAATATCGTTCACACCCTGTATAGCCATCACTCATCTCATACATTTAAACCACAGTTTGGAACATTCATAGTATTCTCTGAACTGTACACTCAATTATTGATTACATCCCTTTTCAGTCTATTTATTCCGAGACAACTCAGTCAGCAGGTATGACTAGATCTTGTCTTGAGGCTACTTTAATTCTTTTCGGATCTTCTCCATTGATTTTTTCTGGTCAGAAGAAATAGTCGTCGTCCTAGTGCTTGAGAGAGATATTTTCCTAATTTTTTCGAGTGCCGATGATTTTTTGCACTTCTGGAAGTATTTCTTCTTGCATACAAAAATGAGGAAAACGTAGAGTCCTGAAAAATAAGACGACTATGAAGTATGAAGTATGATGAAGACCTGATATTGAAGTGCTTGTGAAATTTTACAAGAATCCGAAAAATATTATGAAATTTGTTCAAATTGAAAACTCGAAGATGAGCCACTTCTACTTCGAGTGACCTCCCGGTATTGCCAACTGCATCATAAGTGAAGAATATAGGGTCTAATCATTAAAATAAATTTATATCTGACCATCACGCAATCGATCACAAGAAAACATCATTTGAAGGTGTCATTTCGAAAAAATATGAAAATTCAGTGAATTTTTTCGAGCTGAGCTAGAGAAGTCACTATACTAGTCTGCATTTTCTTTGAGACCATACTCATCATAGGCGAACTGACCGATAATCACGAAAATTCTGCACAGTGATCAATGTCACCAAGAGGAAGGTTTAGAAGTAAAAAAATACAAAATCGACCAGATCATCCAGGAATAATCAGTGAAGAACCAATTGCTCCCATAGGTGAAAGCTTTTCAAGAAAGCGTTTCAAAAGCTTTCAAGATAGCACGTTCAAACCCCGTTTGGATTCCTTATAATGATCCCTAGCAAAAGTTCTCATTATCTATGAAACCGGATGTGGATTAGTACATAACATATATGTATGAGATGACCCTTCGCCTCCAAAACTGAAGCAGAGAAGGGGGTTTATACAAGGATCCGGGGTCATCCGGTACATGTTAGGATATATACTATTGCTTTTCTTTCTATTGACTTTTCTATAGACTTTTTCTCTTCAGGAAAGTTCTTTGCACCGGAAAATTATAGTCGGGCGAATGAAACAGAACGATACGATACGTTTTGTCTGAATTTTTTTTAATGAGCAGTGATCGTGGCGCTAGAAATACTTATAGAAGCATAGAAGGCTTTCAGAGAAATATCCCTTCCGGAGAATTCTTCTCCAAGAAAGTTTTGCCAGCCACTAAAACAAAACAAGATCATTAGAGCTTCTGGAAAATGCAGTAAAAATCCAGGTCTGTACTTACTTACAATTTCAACTTTACAGATTTTTCGTTCACAAATGATTCAGTCGAAGGCATTTCCTTGAATTTATAATGATGAAAAACAGAATTTGGGAAACAGTGCTTGATCTTGAGAATTTTCGATTGAGGCAATCATATTTCCATGAGGTTTGAATAATTCAGAAAATAAATTTGGAAGGACTTCAGTTCAATTATTTCGGAATCATAATAAGCCTTCGTGATTCTAATACTTGATAATCATTTCGAAAAAAAAATAATATCATTCGAAAAGACAGACAAAATGGTCCTTTGATACGATCGATCATAGCTGTCTACTTCAGTAATTGAACTTTTCTAGGTTTATTGGACATGCACAGTTACTTAGCCCATTTTGTTTCCGGTGGCCCACATAACTAAATGATATGAATATCAATGTTTCCGTCACACCCACCTTGTAGACAGTTGATGAAATCCCATATGATCTCTATAGTCGACGTGATTTTATTAGCACTGAAATCTATGAAGGAAGATACCACTTCGAAAACATAAAGAACTCCCATACTCAGCGACAATTTCAACACCAGCTGGAATCTGAAATAAAAAATCTTTTTCATCCTAGTTGAGAAGCCTGAAAGAGCTTAGAAAGACCATTCTTCATTCTTCTTATTTTCATTCAATTTTATTCTTGATCTAAAAATTCTTCAATTCAGACTTGTTTCTTTCAATTGCGACACTTTCCTTAAAATCGGAATTCAGACATTTTCATTTGCTTTGTCTAAATTTCAGGAAAGAAATGTGAATTTAAAGAAAAACTATATTGAGAAAATATTTTTTTCATCAAATATCTCTGAATGCATTTTCTAAATAAAAATATATCACACACTGAAATAGAAGATTACAGTATGATTCAGAGACTGAAGTAGGAAATATTGAAAATATATGTATTCAAAAAAAGTCCGAATTGAGAGAAAATACTGTCTGTAAGTTCTTAGAGGAGGTGGTACATTCATTTTTCAGCTTTTAATGGGTTCACCATTATCTCCTATTCTAAGTAATATATTCATGGAAGATTTTGAAGAGAATATTGTGAAAAAATTCAGTAAACAACCAAAGACTTGGTGGAGATATGTGGATGATATTTTCATTATTTGGCCACATAACCGTATGAAACTAGATAATTTTCTGAATTATATAAACAATATCGAACCAACAATCAAATTCACTTTAGAAATCGAATGTAATAATCTATTACCATTTTTAGATGTCGTCATTAAAAAATCAGATAACATTTCAATAACAAGTGTATATCGTAAAAATACACACACCGACATATACCTCAATTTTCAATCAAATCATCATACAAGTAGAAAGGAAGGAATAATCAAATGACTTCATGATAGAGCCAAATCCATATCATCGAACCTCCAAATTTTCAATGCCGAAATGAACCATATAAAAGATGTTCTACAACTCAACACTTATCCGAAACATTTCATTGATAAAACAATACACCAAATTGAGAACAGACAGAATATACAACAAACACAAAGACAACCAACACTGATAACAAATGTAATCCCATACATTCCCGGAATATCTGAAAAAATTAAACGTGTTGGTGACAAGTTTCCAGTGAAAACAGTGTTCAAGACAGAAAATACAATGAGATCGATTTTGACTCATTCAAAACCGAAAAATGAAGAACAATCATCAAAAAATTGTATTTACAGTATACCATGTGTTTGTGGAAAATATTATACCGGTGAAACCAGCAGGCCTCTATCAGTAAGGATGAAAGAGCATAAGAACAATATAAAGAGAAGATATACTGACAAATCAAAATTAGCTGAGCATATCCTTACTGAAAATGGACAACATATGGCCGATTGGGGTAATATTAGGATCATAAGAAAAGAAGACAACAACCAAAAACGGAAAATCAAAGAGTCTGTCAATTAATAATAAACAATAAGTCAATTAATGAAAACACCTTGTAACCAGAATTCCTCCGTCTGCCAAATTGTCACTTTTCAGTGTCAAAATCGAAAACATTGAAAAAATTTTACGAAGAGAAAAATATTTCAATTGTATTGAGAACGGGAGCAGATTCGTTCCCGAAACGTCCACCAAGATCAGTAGAGGTTTTATTCTTATTAAATATATTTGTATTTCCAAATTTTTTCAAAAACAAGGTGTCACTGACCAATAGAGAATTTCTCTTTTAGGTATCTAAAGGTTTAATTTCAAGCGCAGTGACATTTTGGGACAGATCCTAAATCTGTCCTTACTACAAATATATTGCAATAATTTTTTATAACTCCTACTCTATTTTTTAGAAACGAGGAGAGAAAATCCCATTAGAAGCTGAAAAATGAGAGAAAATAATTGGAAATGAAAATAGAACGCATAAAGATGGCCTCTACGTTTTCATAACAAAAGCCGCCTCAACCTTTCTCTGCTGGCGAAGAACTTCTTTTTCTTCTTGATATTCGTCGCTGTTTCGTTCATTTTCTTGATATCATTCTTGACTTTGAGGCAATAGCTAACAGTTCGTACGAAGAGGAAGATGTTTATCACCTGGATTGCAGTCAGTGGGACTGTCCGAAATAATATTTCTGCATAGTTTCCAGTTCCTAGAGAAATACAGGGTGTTTAATGCATACAGTAGGAGCAGGACGTTGTCCTGAAATATTTATACGTTCTTCTGATGATAGAAAAATTATTTTATGACAGAATGCCAATATTTTGGATGGATTTTTCGAAATATTAGGAAGGTATCTCACTTTCAAGTGGGTTACACTGTAAATATAAAGATTCCAAGATGTGTTCGAACAGATGATTCACAATATTATTTCCTCTTGGAAGGAGTTGTCCAATTTCAATAGTTTTCTAGTTCTAGGATTCTTTCATAATTCCCACAGAAACCAAGCCAAATGAGAACTCATAATTCAGCAGTTGAAACATGATTTTTCTGAAATCTTGTTTGTTGTGTTGATTGATGTTATTGATATGATGTAAATTGATGATGTGTTGTTGATTGAAAAAAATAATTACTTACGATCTACCAATTTGGTTTGAAAAACTAGTTCTAAAAATTCCACGTCAAATAAAGTGAAAACGAATAATAATATATATTTTTTGAATGCTAATAAAATCCAAAAAATGTGTGGAAATCAAGAAGTATTGAAAATGGACCAACATTTCCTAAGGCAAAATCATTGAGCACCCTGTATAATTTATGCATGATATCATTCGTCGAACAGTTTACGGTGTGAATTGTCTTTGAAACATACTTGTTTCGATTGCACATTTGGTATGTCCCATCCTGATTTCTATTGAGGCAGGTAAAACATTGACGTAATGGAAAAATACTGAAACAGATGTGATAGCCATCGGTACACCCCAGCCGTACAAACTGTAGAGAATAAATCGTCTGAAAGCTTTCCTTTTTTTATCGATACCACTGGAGAAGTTCTTGGTGAACCTACAAAAGTATATTTTAAACTACATGATCGAATAGATTGACATAACTCGCTCACCCGAATGTCCAGTAAATGTCGAAGGAAATTATCTGTAACCAGACAAAGCAGCAGAAACTCAGGAAAATTGTCAAGAAACCTGTAAGAAGTATCAAAAAACATACATATCCATCTGGTTTTTACATTTTCATGATGTTACTCATGTTTGAATGTCCCATACAACACCGGATGTCCTATGGACATCCAAATCATATCCAATTCATGTCGCAATGTCCTTAGACTACTTTTGGCTATCCATGGTGTATCCAAAATGTACCCAAAGGGGATATATCAATGTAGTATTCAGATTCAATGAAGAAGGTTAGATTCATATGTAATAAGGTATATTACTAAGATGAAACATTGCATGAGGTTTTGATCAGCGTACTTTCAAACATCCAATGGATATCCTGTTCGGACCATCTTGAACTACAACGTTTCCTCACATATCCTAAATTATGTCAATCTGTTATTCTTTCGTCAATCTGAATAAATCTAGGGAATCTTCCATTATATAATTTATAATGATGAATCAATCGTTGAAGTTAATCTCAACAAATCGAAGTGTTAAATGAACATACATATATACATACATACAAACCCACGTCGAATATGGCCAAAGACTGAAATTTTCTTTGGTGCAACATTATTTTGTGATGAACGTCCACTGAATTTCCAAAATATCTTGGATGGACATCCATTATATGTCCATGTGTTGTATATGGGGTTACTCACGTAATACGTTGAAAATTGCGGTGTGACAATCCCCAATCAAATTTAAAAAAAAAAAAATTGTATGCATTCGCAAATGAGATACAGAGTGTTGAAGATCTTTAGGAACATCGTTTTTTCAATTATATCTAGAAAACTGTCATGTTACAATAGCTACACCTCAATAAGTACTTTTTGAATGTCAATACAGGAGATTCTTCAAAATGGTTTCTAACAAAAGTGAAATATTTGATCGAGAAATAATGGAAAAAAAAACAATTTGAAGTGTCTCCATTTTAATCCTACAACGCTTTGATGATTGTTTATTGATAACTGAAAGAGTCAAATACAAATGAAGATTATTCACCGACTAATGAACAGCAATATGAAAAATGAAGAATTTTTCTTATTATCGGTAAAACCGATGTTCAGTTTTCAATCCTCCTCTGTAGGAAGTGAGTGTGCTAAGTACTTGAAAAGTAAATTTGCGAAGGAGGATTTTAGAAAAAAGTTACGAACTCCTCACCTATAGCCTTGCATGTCACCATATGGCTCTTGTAATGCAGATTGGGGGTGAACGTATAATAGACGAGTATTATATACAGGGCGAGCAACGATAAGCAGAAACTGACCATCGTCTTGGTAAAGACCTTTCTGATCTCCTTGGTGAACACATAGAACATCATGGTGAACACCAAGAATATCCCGGATAGTATCATGGCGGCTCTGTTGAGTAAATACTTGGTCGCTAATGGTGGACTGGAACCCACCAGGTACCCGAAATAGAGGTGGCCAAAGGTCGTGTTGTTTTTCGTGGCGTGCTCTATGCAATATGGCTGGTATTCTGGAAAATACTCCTTCTCGGTCATGTAGTTATGGAAGATGCCTTTCTCGTCCAGAGTTACATTGGTAGGTTTTGGAAGTGTGTGAACTCCGCCTGGCTTTGGATAACCATGGATAATTGCGAAGTCATCTGGAATACATGAAACATGAATATCATATTTTTCCTCATGAAGTTCCTCCTGACATTTTGATCAGGAAAAATAGCTGGTTTATGTGGGAAGATGCCCTGAATCCAAAAATGGAATAATATACAGCGGGTCACATTTGGAAATTAAATGTTGGGGTCTCTTTCGGTCAGACTTTCGGGTCACTTCTCTGTATAATACGAGGTATAGTTCCTGTCTATTGGAAAAAAAATCTTTCTACAGCGTTCTCCTCTCTGCAATCTGTATCAATCGTTCGAATTCAGTAACGAACGATATTTTGAATGGCGCGGAAAATCGTAGGTAAATATCGATGAAGTATTATTGAAATGTCAGATTTGGATTCAGTATGATTATTCAGATTTCAAAGAGCTGTGCGATAATAATCAAAACCTATTAATATAAATACATCGTGTTTATGTTTTCCCAATCTTCTAATATATTGCAGACCATCTACTACACCAACAAATAGTATGTAGTGAAATGTTAAAAACGATTTGTATACAGTATGGAAAATTTAGTTATCAGAAGAACATATGGTTGAGTAACGATATAATAATGATAATAATGATAATAATTGGCTTCATTATTTCCAGCACATTATATCAAACAAATGTAGGAATATGTATATGATATCAGAAATAAAAGGCAGAGTTCAATTCAAGTAGCAGACTTGTTCATCTTCCACTCAACCTTGAAATATTTCGACATAACAGACACATAAGCTGATTCATTACTGATTAAAATTAATACAATAGACACATATCATTACAATAATTCCTACTGAGGTGGTTTGAAAAAGTTCAAGCTTAATTTTTAATTAGCATGAGTTCAAGCTTGGTTTTAAATTTCGATATTCGCAAAGATTTCTATGAATTAAGAGTTATTGTATGCATAACAAATTTTGTAGCTGAAAGAGCGTTTGAAAAATTCTGTTTTGATAGGAGGTGGAGTTAGCAAACCTTTCAACCATAGTACGTTGATTATATGATTGTATGGATGTCACTTATCTAGTTTGTGATATTCTCTCTCGTTCCCTAACACCATGTATAAGACGTGAACAGGAGTTCTGTACTTTTTGAATATTTTGTTCAAATCGGCTGGTCAAATTTGGTCCCTAAAGACAATTGGCATAATTGAAAAAGGACAAAACTATACGTGTTTCAAGGTTAACTGATAAACAATGCCTGTTACCATAAAAAGTTTTATGGTAGAGTATGCTTTTTGCACAAGTTTGTTGACGTGTCTCTTGAATCTCAATTTACTGTTAACTATAACACCAAGATTCTTTGCGTGATCTGAAATATTCATAGAAGTATATTTTATGATTATATCAACAAAGTTCTTCAGAACAGCTTTTTTGTGCCAAATACCAAATAAACGCCTTCAGATCATCAGTGATCATAGTGCAGGCATCACCAATCGTGTGTATATTTCAAACAAGGATATCGAACTATTTGTTGTATTGAAATTCTTGAGGGGGCTTAGCCTCCGTTGCCTCCTGAGGAGCCGCCACTGCACCAATCTCAGCACACGGAAAGGAGTAGTAAAGCTGGGTGTCATCAGCATATTAATGCATTTTACAAATATTTTGAACTCCTCAAAATATGCGTAATATATATTGTAAAAAATGATGGACCCAGAATGGAACCTTGTGGAATCTCAGACTTCAGGTATTCGGATTCTTATTTGAGTTGAACTTTCTGTCGACTATTTTTGTCGTCTCATCTGATAATATGGTATTATCAGATGGACTAATATAGTATAAAATAGGAAGTAGTACCGATATACTTATGAGTATATAGTACATATGTACGTATTTGGTTATACAAATTTGCGTAATGCGATAATAAAGGAACAATATTTAATCAGAAGTAGACAACAAAAACGCACATGATGTCGATTAGAATCGATAGTTATCTGAAACGGATTACTTCATTGCCTAATAATTGAGTTCGAGGAAGACTAATTTAGTTCCAAAAACTCAGCCTAGTTTATGTAGCTAGTTTTATTAGCTCAACTGAGTTACTTGTAGCAAAATCATGATAGCTTCTCGAAAAACCAATTGTTCGGGGAACTATATTGAAGTTTTACAGCCTCCTCTAACTCCCATAGTAATAATACTGTAACACGTTCTGATCGCTTCAGCAAAGTTGTTATGATGTTACAGTTCCGTACCTAATATGTTATTTCATATTATACTGTCTGTAAGTTGAATTAATAGTTCTATCAAAACGTTTTTTTCATGACTAGTACATCAATAATAACATTGAACATTGATAATTAATACTGTGAAAAACTAATAATAAATGAATAATAAATAATAATTTATCACTGACAAATAGAGAATTTATCTTTTACAATAACATAACTAGGAAAATGAACATATATTCCAATGGTAGAGGTAATGAAAAAATTTCTAAACATATAGACTACTACTGAGCAACTACTAGGACAAATTGAGCATATTTGAGAACTCCTGACAGAATAATCTTGCAATTATATGAATACGAGGGAACAAAAGTTGTTGGTATGTCCGTTTAGCGCCTTCTCAAAATATAAGTGAACTTTTCGTAGTGAATGCAGCGTTATTCCAAAACTCACCACTAGTATTGCCCACGAAATCTGTTAAATTATCAAACCACAATCCATACTTGAAAGTGAACCGACAAAACGAACCATTGACGAAACTCTGCCCGTCTGGACAGCATTTCCTGATGCACCTCATCTTCTCGCACACCTCTTTG
Organism: Gastrophysa polygoni; assembly: GCA_963576655.1. Taxonomy (NCBI): domain Eukaryota; kingdom Metazoa; phylum Arthropoda; class Insecta; order Coleoptera; family Chrysomelidae; genus Gastrophysa; species Gastrophysa polygoni. The sequence continues at coordinate 5,108,372 of OY755082.1, read as the reverse complement.
TTCCTGCACACCCTCGCCGAATAACTCCCGTTCACGTTCACGTCCACACAAAATTCACCTGCTGCGAAAACCTCCCCAGTGCTCTTCACGGACAGATTGCCGCTTCGTATGTCGAAATCGTCGGCACAGTCGAATTTGAAATCCGAGATGACTTCACAATGCGGCAGGCCGAAGTTCAACGGTTCCGTCAAATTGACGGGTCTATCGGGCACGGAAACGCAGGAGTGGTGGCCGTGGTCGTAGAAAAAGTTCAGCGGACAGCATTTGGTCACAGTCCGGATTACTTCTTGTGGGAGAGTGCTGTCGTTGCAAAACCATGAGCCATTTTCTTTCACCATCCACTTATTTGGTATCGAACCAACTGCCGTAGTAGTTGAAACTGATGGGGCAACTATCGCTGCTGTGAGCATCCATCCGAAGAGTTCGAAGCACCACATCATGAATGAAGTATCTTTTCTAAAAATACGGCTCGTTCCGACAATATATCTCTTACGGGCGTCCGATCACTGATTGAATCATTTTTGATAATCTGGCTCTTTTGTTTCGTGACGGCATCCATAATTCAACAGTAGTATTTATTTTTGCAAGGAATATTCTTTTGTTTATTTTGATTGATATACATATGCGTCTCGCCGCAATATATACGGGATGTCTAGGATTGCATAACGTTTATGCATTATTATTGTTATCGACAACTGTGATGGTTTGCAAAATTTCTTCGGAACTGTTTATTTTCGGTGTATAGTATTTCAAAATAAATGGATGTTAAATAGTTGAAATTTGAGACTTCGTGAATGAGAGCATTTGAGTATTCTGACATATACAGGGTGAGTCAAAAATGTGTACCGAGCTTTCTGGGGGTGATAGAACATTGAAAAATAAGTGTAGTTTGATGATTAAACTCATGGCCCAAAATGCATATTGAGGGAGATATATCCTTCCAAAGTTGATGAAATTAAAATAATTTCTCCGCATAACTTCTGAACGATGAAAGCCACCCGATTGAAATTTTGTGCATGAATGTATGTTGTCAAAATACATTTTTTCGTCACACTTCCACATTTCTGATATTGTTATAAATGGTGTTTTCAGAGGGTGAGTCATGATTTTTTGTAGAAATTTTTTTCCCTGTATTATTTTCGGTGAAAAAACAGAAGCATTCAATGGAGCGAAGAAAATTACATAAAAAAGGTACTCTTATTCAAATACAAAAAATTGAGCCGTTCGTGAGATATTTGAGTTTTTGTAGTTCATCGCGAGATTCATCGGTATAACGATATTTCAGCAGCATTTGCATTTCCGAAGCACTCGCCAAGCATTAGAAGCATATCAGTTTGTTCAGGGAACGAATAACCTGCCATATTTCTCAAAATCTCAGTTGATAATCGCAGTGATAAATGACACAGAAAAACCACACGAACAAATCGACTACAACAATGTTGACTCGAAACGTCAAAATTGAGAACAGAATTATTCATCATGGCCTGCTAAAATATTGTTACCGATGAATCATGCGATGAATAAAATCAATCTGCTGATATCATGTAACTACAAAAACTCAAATATCTCACGAACGGCTCAATTTTTTGTATTTGAATAAGAGTACCTTTTTCATGTAATTTTCTCGCTCCATCAAATGCTTCTGTTTTTTCACCGAAAATAATATAGGGAAAAAAGTTTTCTACAAAAAATCATGACTCACCCTCTGAAAACACCCTTTATAACAATATCAGAAATGTGGAAGTGTGACGATACATTCATGCACAAAATTTCAATCGGATGGCTTTCATCGTTCAGAAGTTATGCGGAGAAATTATTTTAATTTTATCAACTTTGGAAGGATATATCTCCCTTAATATGCATTTTGGGCCATGAGTTCAATCATCAAACTACACTTATTTTTCAATGTTCTATCACCCCCAGAAAGCTCGGTACACATTTTTGACTCACCCTGTATATCATTCAGTAACATACATGACTTTTGATTCATTTAGAAAAAAAATATGGTTGCTTCTTTTAGTCAACTTTGACAACACTCAATTTCCACCCTATTCTTGGAACTTGTCATTCAGGAGCCATAGTAACTTTTTGACTAGTATAAAAACTTGCAAATCTCACTTTTATGCTGATGATACACAGCTGTATCACTCATTCATTCCTGATGAATGGTTTTTGGCGCAACAAGCATCAGCTAGTAAGGCTGTCTACATTGCATTACTTAAAAATCAATGCGATCAAATCAAATGTCATGATTTTTGGGAAAAACAAACAACACATCAAATCTGTAATGGAAATCCAAATCCAAGGTGAAGAGTTGTCTTTTGTTGAAAAAGTGAAAAATTTGTTTCTGTATCTGGACGCAGATCTTCGTTTCAAAAAGCATATTAGTACTTGTATCCAAAAAGCATATTGTTCCTTCAGAATGCTCTATCCTCATAGACACTTGCTTTCCACTACAACCAAAAGGATGTTGAGTGATACGCTGGTCTTGAGTCATTTTAGTTTTTGCGATGCACTATACGGACCTTGTCTGCTCAGAAGGGATATTGATCGTGTGGAGAAAGTGCAGAAATCCTGTCTCAGATTCATTTATGGTATCCGCAAATATGATCCAGTATCGCACATGTTGAAACCCTCAAAGTGGTTGAAAAGGCAAGATCGGCGGGAACTTCATTTTCTAGTTCTTTGACACTCAATAATAAAACAAACAGCGTCCTCCATACCTTTACAATAAAATCACATATAGGACTGATGTACACAATCTGAATTCCTCATCTTATAGAACCACCATATTTCAAAGAAACTTCTCGTACAATATTTACAGAATGTTTAATGAAGTCGAACCTCAACTCAACTCAAGCAAATGAAGAAATCGGCATTCAAAAAGAAAATCAGAGAAAATATTTTGGCTACATATATATAACTCTTCTCACGCGCAGCAGTAACTTTTTTTTTTTAGTTATTCCGTTTATAAGTTAACGAACAATTTGGCATATGAGTTTTCTTACTTTGAGGCTGAACTAGAACTTTTCCAAATTGTTTTCAGCTCCATTTTGCATGATTGCCTTCAACCTTGCTGTTGTAAATGTTATTTTTGTAATGCAAATAAATATTATTATTATTACTATTATAGAATTGGAAGTGGATCAAAATAATCAAAGAATTATAAATGTCTTCAATCACGAAGCAAACTCTTTGTTCTTTATAATCAAAACAATGCGAGACTGAATATTAACAGTTGGTATAAACAGTGGAAGTCGATATCTTCGTGGAATCTTGGATTGAATGAAAATGTTGCTACGAATCTTTTTTTATAATGGAATGTGTTAACTAAAAATACACACGAGATGATAAATTATTCTTTCAATTTAATCTGAATGTGTACGTCAGAAGGTGTATCGAAAAAAAGATTATACAATGTGTCTAGAAATTATAGCGTGTGCGTGCGTTCCTGAAGATGAGATATTTCAAATGTGTAGAAGCATAAGCATAGATGAATTTCATCTATGGTATATGAAAGATACATCGAAATTGCTTTGTTTGTTGGTTATTCTTCCCATTATGTTTGAATCTTATCAGTTTTGAAGCTGATGCCCAATTGATTCAAGAAAGATATTACAGTTCAAAATGTAATCATTACAACTTCGTTCAAGTTTTTTGACTCGGGACGATCGTGACTGGTGAAATGGATTTCATTTCACCCCTCACGAGCTGTTCCCTAATATTTTTTTGGATCAACCTACTCGAGGAAAAAACAAATACTCAATAAATAATACAGACAGTATTCAAATACTTAATAGGTTTTTTATCAGGCAGTAAGTAGGTGTATGATAATGCCAGATTCATAAGACGCCGTTTTGGCGCACGATCGTGACAATATGTTTTGTAAAATCTGTATCATGTACTGTTTTTTTTTTGTATTTTATAACTACAAAAAAAAGATCAATTAGTACTGAATATATAATAATGAGCAATTATGGCGGCAACACTGATGGAATGACCGAAAAATCAAAATCTTGTGATGACATGACAGTTGACACACAGTAATACCGATATGTGTCATGTGATTTCATCATAGACGCGATAGAAGAAACTTTATTCCTGATTAATACTGATGCAAGACTATATATAGCTCATAGCTACAGCTATAGCTAATGGAACACATTGTATATTATTAAATTTTCGAAAACAAAATTTTGTGGATCCAATGATACCTAATAGTCGATCTAGATAGTCATGAAGCCACTAAAATTATTCCAAATGAACAAAATAGGCTATGATAGCATCATTTCGATAAAAAAGTATAGTGGTTGTAAATAGGTGCAGAGAAAATAAACCAAAACGTGTTTTTACTCCAAACTTAATTTTTTTCAAATGTTCCCATAATAGTACCCTCAGGTCATTCGGAAGTACCATCGATGGAGAGTCCATCCAAATCACTTTTCAAAGATACTGAAAAAAAGGAGAAATTGAGAAAAATATCTGAATATATCAGAATGTGCCCTCTAGTGAGCATATTTGATGTCCCAAATTTCACAAATGTAACTATAAAATAGGGCATCAATCATGTTTTTGTGTCACCCAGTACAGAGAATTAGTCAAGCCAAACAAAAAACTATTTAGCGGCAACAGTATGAAGAAATGCCGACCTCAAACAGAAAAATGTGTTTTTATGTTATAAATTTTTATACTGGTATAACTGTGAACAAATAATTACCTAGAGCATCAATAGTTATTGAATTTTATAACACTTGATGGCCACATATTCTTCACAAGATTAAAAAATTAGAAATTTTTTCAATATTTCATCTCATCAGATTGGCGTGATTCTAATGCAGTCTCAATGCAAAAACTGCAATTGCAAGATGTGAATCGTCTGAAAACTGTCTGGAGATGGTACCCAAAATTGGTAGAATCTAAAAAAGTGGAGATATACAGGGTGCTTCATTGGAAATTCCGAAGTTGAGGCCGTTTCTGGTGAGAGTAATAGAAAATATGATATATTGGAGAAAACAAAATCCAATTCCTGTATCCAACACCCCTGCTAAGTTTGAATCTGATACGCTTGGAACTCTGGAAACTATGGCTTGTCCAAGAATACATTGACACTTGGTAAAGATAGTAAGACCACATTTAGGATTTTGGAATTCAACCTTTAGATAGCAATGAGAGTTCTCCACATATCACATGACATCTAAATGATAATATTCTGTTTTGCAGGGTAATAAAAGTAGTGAGTATAAGTAAAATTTTTGAATATTGAAGAGATTTTTCAATGGCAGGGGCACTAAAAGCAAAGCCTCTTCTTTGCTAAAAGGCTATAATGTCAATCACTGATAAAGCAGAGGAAGAAAACAACAGAATGTAGAGCTGTCAGACTAGGTGATTATTCACAATTAAATGTTCAATTTATGTATTATAGTATTGGAAGGTATTGTCAGGTGACCTATATGAGTTGATCTTTTTTTTCTTGTCCCCTTTGTCTTTCTGCTCCTGGAAATTGCCTAATTCTGTCTCATGGTTGATTTGTTCATGCATATGACAGTTTTTACTTTAGAAAGGCACTACTTAACGATACTTGAGCAAGAATATGAGAAAAAAATTCCATAGCTTTCAAACCATTTGAGATACAAGATTCCAATAGAATTCACCATTGATATATCTTTGTATTCAATTCCTAAAATATGAATTTATTCGTCATAAAAGTCAACAAAAACACATGCGAATGATGAATTGCATATTACTACTTATAACACTATCAAAGATTTAACTTTACAGAATGATGATTCCTAACAAGTGTTTTCGTATTATAGTGTCCTGTACTAGGTTTTCAAATACCTAAATTATGACTAGTTAGTATCTACATCTATCTCCAACATGGAATTGTTTTATTTCTTGCATCTTTTAGGGGAAGCTCTATCACTTATTACAGCATTCTCATTGAAAGGTACATTATCCAATTTGAGGGTATCCTGTTTGATTTCAGCCTGAAATTTATTGGGTGCCACCTGTTTAGCTTGGATGACACAAGTCCTCAGCTCTTTTTCTACCTCCTCTGAGTATTTTATCATTTCCTGGATAGCTTCGATATCAGACACATGCTTGTTTTTCTTGAATCCTTCATTGATCTTTTTTCTGGCTTCAACTAGAGCATAGTGGTCACCTTCGAAAATGTGCTTGCGCGTATTGTGGAGTGTTTTGAAAGTGTGAAGCACCTTGCCTCTCAAATTCGCAGACATCCTGCAGGTTTATTTTGTTTTCACTTACATAACCTAAAATCTTGTCTGACATGTAAGTAGAAAACGTCTAATATCCGAGGAAAGTTGGTGTAACTGATGATAAAATAGGCTACCAACCTCAAGTCCACGTTGCAGCAGTGCCATCTGTTGTCTTCATCAGAGAACTGATGCATCCTAATGCACTGATTTTCTTCCACTTCACCTAGAGATTATAGTATAATCCCAGTTCTATCCAAAGTTCAGCCATTGATTGATATATTCAGGCCACGACGGAGAGAAGGAAAGGTACAACTAGTAAAACTACTCTTATGCTCTGTCCGATTCCTGTCTACATTCTGATCCTGCCAAAACTCGTAGAGGAATCTGCAAAAATGTTGCCATCTTCGGGGTAAATCTATAACTGAAACTGTTAGTTTTGGTGGTACAATAATCACAGTCTGTGATTTCACCATTCTTCCTTATATCATGCTTCAGCCCTAACTACTTCTCAACGTTCACATTGATCCTTTTCGTCAACCAGTGATGACTCGTAATAAACGGTTGCTGATAGTTCTCTCGATCTCAACAATTATTATTGAAAATATGAGCCTCTAGAATAAAGTTCCATGATTCTCCAAGAGATGACACAGCCGCATTATCTGAAATATCTCAAATTTCAATTTATTTAATAAATATTTTTCTGTAATAATTGCTCAAACTATTCATTTGACTACTTATATCTGGTCTTGGATTCATTCAGCAGTTCAGATGATTTTGGCAGGCATCATTCCATACATCGTGTCTCTCATTCGTTCATTTTGGCAGGTACCTACTACTCTAATAATATTTTTTTAGTTTTGATAATAATTTTATCGTTCCATTCTTACTAATGAAATAATGTATTGTTTAACGAGCACGAAATGATATCATATGTCAGGGAAATGAACATTTCGTGCGAGTTATACACTATACTTGTTCCACGACTATAATATTTATTTAATTTATGAGATAATTCACTAGATCATGCAAGTATTACACTTTCTGAATTTAACGCCGTGGACTTTTCCATTTGCCAAACTTAGAAGAATTTGTTGGCTTTTCTACATTTTTCTTTCGATAATTCTGGATTCAAAATGACACATGCTTGAATTGTGGCAGCAGTTAATTTTACAGTATTTATTGACTACACGGAAGGATAACTCATAATGTTCGAGGAACATCGTGTTAGCCAGCGGTGGGATCTTGGGAAACAAGGGAGGCGTTGGAATTTGCTTTGAAGGTTTGGAGGTTGTAAGCATCGGGAAAGACTTTACTAGGCAAAGAATTTGCTGCCTATCATTGCGATTGTTTGACACGTATGACAGATAATAGAATATATAACTAAATATACATATAGCCATCTTAGACAGAATCTAATCAAAGTCTCTCTCATCAGTAGTATTTATTGCCAGAAGTTTGACATTCCATGAGACATGTGATTTATTGTATACAACTAATAACACAATGACCTCATTATTTTATCAGGTGAAGAAATGAAATTGAAAAGATAAAATATGTGAAATTTCATCAAAAACAGTTGAGAGAAAGACCAGTTTTGTGTTATAGCCATAGAAAAACACATTTCTTGTTTCGACATTTTTATCAAACATTTACAAAAAAATCATATCCAAGTATATACTAACGAAATGCTTGAAATTTCTGGCACATCAGATCTGATATAGTTTCCATGCACAGTGAAAGTATTTTTCTCTTGCAGATGAAAATCACAAAGATGAGAACACCTGCAAATGAGAAAAAATAATTTCAGATTTTTCTAATCGAGTGCAGATATATATATATATTTATATATGGGTACATACGCCTTGATTTTTACATAGAGACGAAGGGTTCATGATTTTCATTTTGACATTTTTTTATTCAAACTTCCAACGACATTCATTGAAAAGCCTTTGAGTGACGTAGATGATTGAGATACCGATGAAGAGCTCGAAATGTGTGGTGCATCAATGAAGTGAAATTTTTCCAAACATCGTGCTAGGATTTTCTTCTTGCAGATGAAAATGATGAATATGAACACACCTGCAAAAAAAATATCATAATAATGAATTTATCAACAATAATGTATTAGTTTTTCTGACAATAACTACGAATATACATTTTTTCTTCCTAATTTAATGGTTCTAAGTTGCACTTTGTGTTTCCATCCTATTAAGGAAACAGAATATCACTCAACTATTGTGGAAAGTGACATCTTTCGCCCGAGTATATATTCAGCACGAGCCGCGTAGAGATCGACTAGTGCAGTAATGTAACGAGTGCGTGAAATACACTTTCCAACGAGTTATGTACATAATTTTTCCTACGACCATAAATATTCAAATTATGAGCATTAGGAGTGTCTATAAGAGCTGAGTAGATATACTATTATCATGTTTCTAGTTTTCTGATTATCAACGCTACCACGCACCAAAAATACTGGAGTCAGGAACGAGAATACCACAGCGGTGACCCGTTAGATTATTTAATGGCAATACCCACGTCGATCTCATGAAAATGAATCTGTGTGCCGGTAAATTGATTCGAGTTCGGTAATCTTCCGATATTTTAGCTGTCATTTTTGTGACTTCACTCAACTGACTCAAGTGAATTATGTCTAGGATTGGGCAAATTTATCGATACATCGATGATTAATATAAATTCATCAGCATTTCGCTTCGCATCTTCCTATATACCTGGAGTTATAAAATCTTTTTAATTTTTCATTCTCAAATAAAAAATTGGAAGCGTTGATATTTTTATAATACGATACTTCGGACACTACTTGACATGTTCCCAAACAATTACATTCATCGGGATAGAATCTTCAAATGAATTTATTTCTCTCTGTAAATCAGATTTTTGGGCCATGCTTCAGTGGACACTTCAAAATGAGTTATTTGTTGTATGTATTCATTGAAAGATTTATGGAAGCTCAAGCATTGTTTAATAAAAATATGTGAATTATAATGTGATATTCGGAAATATTTCTTTTGTAGTATTATTATTTATATTATATTAGCATTTTCTGGATTTTTTAGAATAAAAACATATGTTTAACGCTAACTATCACCTTTTTTCTTGTCAAAAAAGCAGGAATTAATATGGTGGGAGTGTTGACATAGATTGAGTAGATATATAAAATTAGGCATGTTTTGTAGTAAACACAAACCTTGGAATGCGTTGATTGTATCCCATATTATTTCGATATACTTTAGAAAATCACCAGCTTCACTCATATCGAAAAATGCCGAAACGGTTTCGAAAATATAGGACATCCCCATAATAACTATCAGCTTTAGAATCAAGAATAACCTAGAAAAATCAAACATGAAACATCATAAATACATTCATCTGAGAGCAATTTCAATGTTATTGATGAGTATATAATATTTGATAAATTATCAGGATGTTCTAGAGATTTTTCGATTTTATCATACATTGGCGAATATTTGTTGGAACATCTAATTTGCAATGTCTCCTGGTGCTATACTAGTTCATCAGGCATTTATTCATATTTGAAATCTACACATTGATTTCTTTCTCATAATAATTGCTCTCCGGTTCAGTTTCTCCCTGCAGTTGTCTCAGGTTCAAGTTTTTAATGAATTTTACGTAACATGTTATATGAAATAAGAAGCATTCTTTTTGTTACTATTTCTTTTCTGAAAGTCTGAAAGTGAGCTAATACAAAATATATAGCCAGTAACATGTTTATGGGTTTTTTACATTTTTTTGTACATAATAATTTCATCTTTTCTATCGAGTGCACTTCTCAAATAAGTTGAACCTGATACACCCTGGATAAACAATAACAAAGAAGTGAAAAATAATTTACAGCTCAGTGAGTTTTATGTATACCTTTCCTTGTCTCCATGATATTTTTTTCTTTTGTCATCTTTGGTAGTGTCATTTACTCTGTTGATTTCATGTTTCACTTTCAAACAGTACGATACGGTTTTCGTGAAGAGAATCATGTTTATCAGTTGAATGATCAAAAGAGGTATATCGAAGAATAATACCTTGGCGTAGTTACCATCCTCTGAAAGTTATGAAGTTTATTATTCAACGAGAATTCAATTGTGCATGGCTATTATTCACGCTGATATACAGGGTGAGTCACGAGTAACGGGACGGACTCTTACGAGAAAACGAGAAGATTCAATGGCATGCTATCATTCTTGTTTCGTAGAGCGCTCTTAATACTACGTTTCGAAAATATTTTCCAATATACAGGGTCTTCTACAAGAGTGTGGCATATCAAAGTTGCATTTTTTCTTATGGAACACCCTGTAGTTCGTTGCATTTTCGAATTCTACGCAAGAAATAATATGGACTTCCTCCAAGGTTCCCTATACCTAACTCTTACTGTTTTCGAGATAATCCTATTTCCACCAAAATCATGAAGTTTTGAAAAAAAATCAATACTTGCAAAGTTGATTGATTTGGAACAAATATTTTTCAACAGTTGTTACCAGGATATTTTAACTCATTCATTGATTGCTTCAGTATCACTCAGTAACCTACAGGGTGTTCTGAATATCACATTTTACTTCTGTCACTTTCTAATTGATTTATCTTATTTATTTCAAATACAACACCCTGTATTTTATCCACTCATCCTGTTGCAAATTCGATTCTCTTTCGAACTGTATTAGGTTTCCGTATAGCTAAATACAACGGTTCCCAAGATATTCACAAATACCAAAAACATTACATTATTTAATCAATTCAACATTCATAATTTCGATAAAAATAGGATTATCTCGAAAACAGTAAGAGTTAGGTATAGGGAACCTTGGAGGAAGTCCATGTTATTTCTTGCGTAGAATTCGGAAATGCAACGAACTACAGGGTGTTCCATAAGAAAAAATGGAACTTTGATATGCCACACTCTTGTAGAACACCCTGTAGATTGGAAAATATTTTCGGAACGTAGTATCAAGAGCCCTCTACGAAACAAGAATGATAACATTCCATTGAATCTTCCCGTTTTCTCGTAAGAGTCCGTCCCGTTACTCGTGACTCACCCTGTATAGCGACGTAAATGGTAGTCATTTCATAAAAATAGAATACTATACTTTGTTCACGACCATTGAATAATTCTTTCCGATTCGATTTTTTTTTTCAATTTTCTGTAACTGGCAATGTTGAATTGTCGACTTGACATTTTGTAGCACGATCTGTTTTGTGTATAGTACTTATCACAAAATCGAACTGCTAATCGGAGGAATCTAGGACTTGAGATGATAGCAGTGAATAATGATTATACGATAATTCTCCAGGAAATACATGCATTATGAATATGCCATACAATAGTTGAATAAAATACAAAATATCTCATTAGATCTTCGTCTTTTGTGAATACAATCATGTTATATAAGTTATCGGTCATATTCGAAAACAGAAATCATATCGTTGGACAATCCACTATTCTGATTTGAGTAAAATTTGTAAACTCACTTCTGTCAAAGAAACATCTGACCTCGGCCAAAAGAGGTTGAATCGGGTAAGGTAGAACTCTCCAGTTATGAAAGACGACTATCACCAATGTTAATGCCAAAGGCATGCCCCAGCCATAAATACTGTAATACAGTAGTTTTTTCAATTCAATCGACTTTTGTTTGCTTCCTAAATATCGTCTTGTCGATCTGAAAGAAACATTGAATTTTGAATTTATAAATATAGTGTATCCCTATTAAAGACTTACCACTCTTGTTTGTTGGGTAGGTATTCTAACAAGAGGGTGATTTTATTGTTGGGTTGTGCGATCGTGGCCAACTACGGGCATTTTCATGGACCCAAAATTTCAAAATATTTTATGGCGATATTTTCCACCAAAAAAATGACGTATTGTGAATCAAAATCCTTTGGAACATACTCGTACGGATTTTCATCATCATGAATAGAAAATCACTATGAATGAATTGCAACCGATTTTCTCTATTCGAAAACACATAAAGATGTCCAAAAACATAATTATCTAGATATTTTTTCGATCATGAGAATTATTTTGTCAATGAAAATCATTTTCAGTGAATACTGATTAGATTATGATCATCATTGATTAAGGATAATTCTTATCGAAAAAAAATGTTATATTAAAAAAAGTATTGAGATATTTGGGTCTATAAATAATAGTAGTTGAAGTTGGGCTGGATCACACGACAAAAATAAAATCACCCTTTTCATGGGTGAGCATTTCAAATACTTACTCAACAAGAAAGAGTTTTTCAAAATCCATAGAATAATAACGATGTTACAGAGGTCAAGTCGTTAACATAGACACACTGTAGAACGTTGAACCAAGGTAATTGATACTACTGATACTGAGTAATTTACATGTTTCACGCCGTGTTCAGAATTTTTTCTTGAATATTTTTTCAAATCCGAGGTCATATTTTCATAATTCATTATTACATATAATATATGAAATACAACCGCAACAATTTTCTCAAACCGCCTTGTAGTTTGTTGATGCCGCAAGCAATATTTTTTTTTCAAGACAGAAGGTGGAATTGAAAATAAGCATTTTCCAGCAGCACCAGTATCTTGGTCAACTTTCATCAGCTACAAAATTTCATAAAATATTAGAGAAATTAAAAAGTTGGGGGTGAAATACTGGCAGCTTCATTTTGAAACTATTTAACCCTAGAGCAGAGGATGATCATGAAATATCAAATCGTTATTTCAAGGCGGTCAGATTATATTGAACAAGAACTAATATATACCATCCCCATTCTATAGGAAATATCTCCCTCATATTTATTTTCGGCATCGGAATTGTTGGACCACCTTGTATAGTGCCAATCGAACTAATGGCATATAACCGAAGTGAAAGTATATCTAATAAACCATTCTAAATTGATGAATTCGATGTTCATTAATGGAAAGTCAATAATTTTGTGAGCAGTGGAAGCAGACAGCTCATAACATAAATATCTGATCGCAAAAAGTCGTAGGAGTTCGTTGAATTAGCGAAACAGAGACAGTATGTTTCACTTTATTGTGAAAATAATAAAATTCTTGACAAATAAGGACAAACTATGGAATGAAAATCTATATAATCAAATTCTGTAGTAGACATGAATCATATAGAAAAACATCATGGAAAGAAATCTGAAGACAAGTCAATTTTTCTGTGTATAAGGCAGATAGTTTCCAGTATGAATATACAGACCATTGGAATATAGACAGTAGGCCCTGTTTGCATATGAAAATGAATTATTGATGTATTTTTGTTCTCTAAAATTATATACCTAAACGTTATTGCGAATCTATCAACGTTAATCGTAAACTGTAGGTCATTTGAAATTATGCTCAGTGCATATACAATAGGTACTTAGCTCTTCAATTTCATATATATCATAAAACAAAATGCTATGTGCTTACTACTTAGCGAAAGAATCAAATTATCAAAATTATCATTATTTTAATCAAACCAATAATAAGTTGATGAATACCTATATGGGACAGACATATTAAATATTTATTGAGAATATTTACCCGAAAGTACACCAGATATCACAGCACAATATATTCGACCAGGTGAATGAAGCCAATCCAAAGAATATAATGGAGAATGCTGTAAAAAACAATAAAAATCAGTCAAAAAGGAATAGGTAATTATTCATTTCCTAAGATTGGCATACAAATGAGATTTGTCCATGCATTGTTGTACCAAAAGCAATCTTCTGAATATTGCTTGTCAAAATTATTTTGGATAGTTTTATATTTTAATATGCGTTGTAACAACCACTGCAGTGAAATAATATGGAAAAAGATAGATTAAGACTGAGCCGACTCTTTTGTATATTTGCAGGTTTCAAATCTTCAGTATGATTGACAACTGTGTGGAACCAAGATAATATTATCATAGCATGTGAGTAGATATTCCAATGATCTCGATTTAGTTTTCTGATACGGTTGTTAGGTTACGTACTAGTTGATCGGCTTCTTGTGATTGAATTTTCCTTTCAAATCTTTATTTCGTTGCTATTACTGCATTCTTTTGAATCAACTCTTCTTAGATTTCCATAATATTATTTGTTTATCAGTTACAATGATAACAACGATGTAATTCTTTCCGGCCTAGTTCGGAAAATACAAAGTCGTTTGGGAATGAGTACTTTCCAGACGCATGATGAAAAAAATAGTATTCCAAACTTTATAATTCTGACACGAACTGAAGGTATATTGAAATTCAGAGAAACATGTCAGAATTTGGTATGAAATGAAAAATATGTTTTTTTTTTTGTTGGCACTCTGGCTATTTATAGAACTGAAGATTTCAATCAATATATCAGAGATAATTTGAAGTGAGAAATAATGTGGCACAACCGTTGTTAACATTGATTTTTTAAGATATTCATAATTATAATAATTAATTGGAATAATCACTGTTTGATACCCTGTTCATAAAACAAGCTACATCTTCTTGAAGGTTGTTCGAAATACTGCATAATTAGAGTTTATGCATGAGTTGCTGTACATTTCCGTATTATAGATGCTATGAATCACATTGAGGATTCCAGAGCTGAAAGAATAATGTAATATGCGAATATAATTTGAAAAAAATTTCGGTTCCAAATGAATTGACGCTTTAATCAGATTGTCTATGATCCTAATATTTCTATACATACTCACAGATACCAAGACCAAGATCGCCTGAGACCAACGTAAAATAAATCTTACAAGGTGACCCGAGTTCGAAAGAAGCCTATTAGGATACTTCTATGAATTTTCTTCTGAATATTTCGAAATTCCTGAATCTTGATGGACACCTTATTGAGACTGATGTGCATGTAAAAGATGTCATACAATTTCAATCGATATACAGAGAGATATACAGGGTGTAATTCAAATGATGTCATCAATTTCAGGAGGTGATTCCTTGTCATATTCCATGAAGATAAGTTCATCTGGAGTAAAGGGGTGGTGTCCAAGGTTTAATGAAAATTCGGTTCTTCATGAATTACTCAAAGTTCTTTTTTGCCGATTTTGATTGAACTTGTTAACGCTAACAAACATATATCTATTTTCAATAAAAAACCAATTTTAAAATTGGAAACCTTGTTACTCGGAAACGAAGCAATTTAGGACACACATTTAAATGAACTTTTTTTCACAAAATTAGAAAAGTAACCACCCCCTGGAATTAATGATACATTCAGGGTGAACATTGTATATTTCGCATCCCGGGATCACATCAGGACACTGAGTGAAATAAAAATCCACCAAAATCTCGGTACCTGATATGCTTGCTACAAAAACACAGGAAGAAAAGTTATTTGCATACGAAATCTACACAGATGACTCAGTATTTTCAGGCTGAAGTCTTTGCTATTGAATTGTGTGCGAAAAAGTTGAGAATAAGACTTCTAGTGAACAAAAATATAATTATCATGTCAGACAGCTCTTAAAGCCTAGAGCTCCAACAAGATAAACTCTTAATTTGAATGGAACTGCATAGAAACCTTGGAATGCCTCGGTACAATCAATAGTGTGACCTGGGCATTAGAGGGTGCCAAAATGGGCGACGTTCACAGGACCAGAAGCGGTCTTTGGAGAGTTCATTATTTTGGACGAGGCAGAGAGAAAAAGACTCAGGCACTGGTCTGATCAATCAGGTATGATACATCCGAAAGCATTATCGCCCAAACCCTCTGAAAACACAACCAAGCATCACATCCTGGAATGACTTGGATATGACTGAGGTGGTTATAAGATGGTGTGATTACTGATGCGCTTTTGTTTCAGAAATTATTCTAGAGATAAACAAATGAATGTGGGTTCGAGGACAATGTTTCAATGATTATCTGAGAGAGGGCGAGTGTGAATTATTTTGCGATCTGCGATCATGAAATAAGAAATACACAATGTGTATCGTGTTTTGTGTCATTTGTGCGATTCAATCGATTTTCAAATTAATTGGCGCAAATCAAATCACAATTGAGAGATAAATAAGTAATAACATTATATTTCGCATTCAATCATTTCCCATATTTTCTCGTTTCTGTTAGTTCTAATATTAGTACTTTTGATATGGATCCATATCGGTTCTGTCATTTGTGTGGTATTTCAAGGGCTCAAAACTCTAATCTACACATGTTTAAAGCACCAAAAGTGAGTATATGTGAAACATTCGATTCATTATCTCATACAATATACGAAACAAAATATTCGAAGACATTTTTTGCTCATTTCAGGATGAGATAATGCGTCAAAAGTGGATATCATCTACAAAAAAAATATACCACCTAACGTATATATTCGTTCCCAACATTTTCGCAAGAATCGTATTGGCTCGAAAAGATTGATGAAGGGGGCTCTTCCACTGCCCTACTGGTTAGTATAGTATATCATCTCAAACCTTGAGATGATATAATTCATGGAAATATTTCTAAATACATTATTGAATCACTTCTCACACCGTTTTGCCACTAATTTTCAACGGCTCAAGCAAACTTCTGTGGCACTCAAGGCTCAAATGACAACTAGCGATTCTAGCGGAGGAGAGGTGATTGAACGTCTCGATTAGTAATCAAGTAGGCGAATTCGAGAGATTTTTCTTAAGGTATTAACACGGCAAAACCACAGAGTGCGTGCACCAGTCTTATAACCATCTCAGATATGACATACAAATTCTGTCAGAACCACTTACAAAACATTTTTTGATCTAAAGGCACCACCTCGGAAGGATAAGTGTTAACCAATAAACGGACTTGGTGCGTGCTTGTTATACACTGCAAAATAAGTTCGGTTTACTCATTAAAAAATTTCCGTAAGAGCATCCGTATCCAAGATACAGGTGATATTCGATGAGTTGAGTTATATCTAACTATCTTCCAAGGATTTCGAAGTATTCAGGAAAATCAACCAGCCAATTTTTGATCTCCAGTTGTACAGCCCTTGAATGAGTGTACGTGAATGGGGTATTCGAAATAATCAAACGGGGTCGATCGTCATGTTATTTATGGAATATGGAAAATCTCACCTTTGATTCTGCACTCTGCTCTTCCGGGTTTATCATTCATTTGGGCAACGGTCAGTGAAGTGAAAACGAATAACATGGCTACACAATAGTTGACCAGAATCTTCCCGAACATTTTCTTTGTCTCATTCAAGATCACGTATACGAATATGGTCAAAACCAAAAATATACAGGACAATACTAGAGGCCAAAAAGTGATGTCGAACTTGCTGAGTTTCGGATCTTGGTCCTGAAAACACCTGAACAAAAAAGAAGGAAAAAAGTGTAAGGAACTGTTAGAAAGTTATAGACTAGAAGTGAATGGCAATTGAATGCCTGTTTGGGTGGTAGTAGGTTCATTTTTTCTTGAATGGGATATCATTTAGATACAAAATCCAGGGTCACTTTTGAATATCCCGAAATCTGAAAATGGTTCAGACTCTCGATGATACATATTTAGACTTTTATAAATATTGTTGTGGTTTTTCGGGTATATATTATCTTGTACTTGTCTATCACAGATTGATTATAACCTGAAGAAGAAATATCCATTGTTGGATTTCTTTTTACGGCCTTCACTGTGCTCGATGCAATAGGAATCCATGTCATCGACGTCTTCAGTCACGTTGCCTCTTTTCGTGTATTCCGTGAACTTCCCGGTTTTGTCGAGAGAGAACTTGAACTGACTCCCGTGCATCTTGTAGATCTGCTTGCATGTTCGGTTGTAGATTATGGAAAATTGATCTGAAAAAGGTAGAGTAGAAAACATTTGAAGTAGGATGCCTTGAATATAAAACATAGTGATAACATCGAAGTATGAAAAATTACAATATCTAAACAAATAAAAATTAATTACACATTCAAAGAACTATACAAAATGTTTAGGTGATAGGTGTTTAGGTATTATTGACGAATTCTTTCGAATCACCTTGTGATTTGTGACGGACTATTTTCCAGTAAAATAGGCAAGTTGTTATATTCATAAATCCATCGAAACCTTCGAAAAACAATGGATTCTTGGTATCATTATGATATGTTCTTGTTATATGCAAATTATTCATATTCTACATGAAGAAGAGAACTGTACAGGGTGGCCCATCAAAAACGTACCGCAAGGCATGACCCCCCTTCCCATTTGAAAAAAAATGTTGGGGTTTTACTATGCTTGTTACGTCAAAATGTGTCCCCCTGACAAATGAACTTGACCTGTTTTCTGATTTTATCGAAAAGTTCTTTCCCTGCCTGTAATGCCTTGTGGTACGTTCTCGATGGGCCACCCTGTATAATTCTTGGAATACTAATAATTACTAATAATATTCAGTAAATAAAATCAGTGG
Organism: Gastrophysa polygoni; assembly: GCA_963576655.1. Lineage (NCBI taxonomy): Eukaryota > Metazoa > Arthropoda > Insecta > Coleoptera > Chrysomelidae > Gastrophysa > Gastrophysa polygoni. The sequence goes on along the minus strand of OY755082.1, from coordinate 5,089,809 downwards.
GGGTATATGATAAAAAGGTTTGATTTCAATATGATGAGCATTCCGCGATCATGGAGCTTTTGAAACTGGATAGTTTGTTGAGGTTGAACAGTCATATAGTTGATGCACTGTAAATAAGGTACTTGGTAGGTAGCTTGGGAGGTTTCCCAAGGTAAGAATTTTCGAAATGTTTGTGATAAGGAAACGTTTCTGAAGCTCGAGGTCAACTAAATAAAAAACCGAGTAATAAATCTTCTTAAGTTATTTCCGTATGATTTCAATAGTTATTTTTGCACTACAACCCAAACGGCGCATTCGAGGACATATGTTTAAATAAACAAATATGCTTGTTCTGTTGTTGTTGTCCCCTATCACCCCTCAAAGTTTGGAGGTATCTTGTCGAGACACCCTTTATATTAAACTGATAGAATTATTTCGTGGTTATCACTGTTCTGGGCATATTGATGGCAAATGAAAATAGCGTTGAATGATACGTGAATATACAGAAGCATCTTTGAGAATCGAAACAGGTGAAAATAATGAATCACTATTATCATCGAATGGTAGAGGAAAGCTCAAAATCGTCTCCATGAAATTTATTCAGGCTGAAGATGGATTTGTATGAATCCGAAACATATCTCTTTCAACCATATTCTAAGCTTCACTATGAAATTTTTGTGGAGAATATTTTGAGCATTTTTTTCGCCCTCCACAATACTTCACTCCACTTTGAGCAATTGTGGACTTCTACCAGAGATCACCATTATCATCGTTATAAATAGAATGAATTCGTATCAAGACAATGTAGGATCAATTTGGATAACACCCCTCGCAGATGGTGGGCGGGTTGATTTAACGAGGTATCGAGTGTTTCGTGTATGATCTCAGTAATCCGATGATTGCCTTCTAAGTTTAGTAAATCCAGCTAGAATGCCTTTTAACACGGCAAGTTGGAATTTTCTGGAGCTCTGGAGACTAACTATATCAGGTGTCGTCAACTCAATTGATCCCTTTGTATATTAGTTAATATCAGATATTTCAAATTTGGTACACTGGTTTGATGTCATGACTCTTTTTTTTTCAATTGGAAAATAGAACTTCTTTGATGACACAATTATATCATGTCTGTTTTACAAACTACGAGATTGAGTTTTCATTGAATTGAAACCTTGTGTATTTCATCCGTGAGAGAACATTCACATGAAAAGTACGTTATGGAAGATATTGAACAGTATCATGCATGTGACAATAATGTTATCACATTCCAAAGTTCCACTCATCAATTCAAACCATAAGAAATGTTATTCTATAGCTGAATGGAAATAAGTTGAAGGTTCAGTACAAATGTAGGTGAAGGATGGAAAAGCAATAAAAAGCAACATCAATTAGTTTTTTTTTGGTTTTGTACTACAATATGCATCGAAATTTCAAATCAACATGACAAATCAACTCTTAGCATTTGAAATATACGAACGTTATAATGTTGAAAACTGAAGAGAAGTTGATATTGTGAATATATATTCAACCATATTTATGCTATGTTCATTCTTCAGTCACATGCTGTGATTCATTCTTGTATAGCATACCTCTCATGGAACTCTTTCTACAAGAAAAAATCGATAGGAAATATCAATATGTGAGTAATGTTTTTATATTTTATAATTAGACATTTAATATTACGAAAGCGCTGAACGGACAGTTCAGTTCAAACTGGCAATTATAAAAAAAAGTCATCATGTCCGTTCAGCCCTTTCGTAGTACATTGGTAGAACTTTTCAAACTACATGGAATAATCCACTATCGGCAGTTTAAAGAAATCAATGTAGTGGAGTAAGAAATGAAAAAAGTTGAAATTGTTGAAAATTGTTAGCTTGCTTGTCTTTATTATTATCAACACTAAGAAATCGAATCATTGTTAATTATACGATATTGTTTATTCTTGCATTTCGAGGGAAATATTTCAGAGGCTACAAAAGCAAACAAGGGTTTTCCGTGTATTTTGATCATTACCAACAGGGAATATTTCAAAAGTTATCACAAAATTATAAATCCATCGAAAATATCATTTCATGGTAGAACAAAGAAATGGCAGGTCCTGTTATTTCCCAATGTCTTTTCAGCATGGCTAACTATGTTCTGATGCACATTTACTCAAATTTATTCAAATTCTGTCATACTGCACGGAGACTCGATTTGACCACAACACCGTAGGCGAGTGCTCGATGGTTGGAGTGCGATATGGTACTCGAGTTGTACAGTATATTTTTTCTTCGAGTGGAATCACTTATTTTCAATGCTTTATTTTTGATATTTGTAATTATGTCAGAATAGAACTCATTTGGTAATGAGCCAATGAACTTCGAGGAGGCAATGACTCCTGTTATATCTGATGTTGATTTTCTCTGTCTTTGAATAATATTTATGTTCATGAACAAAACAGGTCAGCCCCCAAATATTCAGAGACCTGTTAAAATGTCGAAATTACGAAGATAAACTCCACGTTGAATCGCGTGCCTTCCGATTATTTGTCATGTTCGTCAACGAAAATTAATTTTGTTTATGGAATTCAGGGGACTTATCATTCATGTCATGGATTATCCTGGTGAACAACATGATAGCAATATAATATGAACCATATGGTGAAACTTCATACCCGACCATCGCTTACATTTATATCGCATATTATGAGTATTAATGGACATGCATACTCCTCGTATCAGTACGAATACTTATTCGTCGTGGAGAATCCATTCATTTAACGGAATGGCCAGCAAAGAAACAAACAATGTCACATTATTATGATTACCTCGATAACAAACATCACATCCTATTTGAAACACGCATTCTGCATTACGAAACCATGCCCACTCAATCAAAATAAACCAAAATATAATAGTAGTTACCTATGTGTTGGAATTATAGAAAATATCAGAGTTCAGCCTGAAAATTGGTCGTAAGGATTCAAGAAATTGAATAAATGCTGCTTTCATGAAACTGCAGGTTGAACGATGAGTAAGAGGCTATTTTAATTCTTCTGTTTTGTCGAATCTTATTTGAGAATTATGAATATTTCTCAAAAATTCCATATTATGCTCCTGATTATTAAATTAAATCAATTGTTTTTTTTATACGCTTGCTTGTTTTCCTATTGTAACTTTTTCCTGGTGGCACAACATGTGTGTTTTATTTTCATTTTTCTTATCCAAAATATAGTTTTTTTCTTAAAAGTTTGCCGTTTTCGACAAAAATGCAAGATGGCGTTTTTAATTTCTTACTAAAAATCACCTTTTCGAACAAGTCAAAATATGCTTCATACTTGAATGTGTAACCTTGATCGTGACTTCACCACTTTGACCTCCAATAACTCAATAAATAAATACTATAGTAATAATAATGATCTGGTTGAAATCATGGTAACATAATATTCCGCAGTCTATACTGCCATTCTTCAATCAATTTTAAAGCACGATTTCTCTATCAACTGAGAAAAACTCATTCACGGTGGATGGTGGATTCTGTTGAACTTTACAACGGATCATTCAACATTCGATTGAGAGCATATTCAAAGATATGCTCAACTAGACCATAAGAAAAAGATGCAGCAATCCAAAATCAGCTGACTGTTGGCAAAAGATTTTGATGTGTCATGTCATTGTATTGAGAAATGCGACATTTTCAGTTATTTCCCTTCGAATCGAGTTGATAAAGTAAGATTATTTACTCAAATCTATTGTTTAGCGAATTTTATTGATCCATAAGTGTGTTTAAACAAAGAGACTTTTTTTCAGCTTATTGTGGGATTTCCTCGCCTCGTTTCTGAAAAATAAAGTAGAAATTATAAAAAATTATTTCAATATATTTGTAGTAAGGACAGATTTTGTGATCTGCCCCAAAATGTCACTGAGCTTGAAATTAATGTTTCAGATACCTAAAAGAGAAATTTTCCATTTGTGTCAGTGACATTTGGGTTTTTACAGAATTTTGAAATATAAATCTATTTGATATATAATGAAATAAATAACCAGAATTCCTTCGTCAGCCAAATTGTCACTTTTCAGTGAGAAGAAAAGTGTTCTAATTGTGTTGAGAACGGGAACAAAATGTCCACTAAGATAAGTAGTAGTTTCATTCATATTGAATATATTTAAATTTCCAAATTTTTCAAAAAAAAAGGTGTCACTGCCAAATAGAGAATTCTTTTTTTAGGAAAGTATCTAAAAGTTTGATTTCAAGCGCAGTGACATTTTGGGGCAGATCACAATATCTGTCCTTAATACAAATATATTGAAATAATTTTTGATAACTTTATTTTTCAGAAACGAAGAGAGAAAATCCCACAAGAAGCTGAAAAATGAATGTACCACCTCCTCGAAAAACTTACAGACAAGACTTTTTTGTTCGAATAGTCCATTAAAGTTCTAACATTTTGTTGACTCTTTCTCTTTCACACCACATTTTTCTACTACTACATATTATGATGTATCGTTGAATGAAGAATGAAATGGAATGTAAGTTGAACCAAAACGAACATGGGGGTGTAATTTGAAAAACAAAAGTTAGGGGTGGTTTCTCGGGGGTTGTTTGCCAGGGGGTGGATTTTGCTTTGCTGCATGAACGAGCTGATGGTCTCCTACGACTCGTATTTTTTTTTTCAATTTTCTTTTCTGCAAATAACTGAAATATCTGCTGGCCTAAAAGCTCTGGGACAGCCGGTATATATATATAAACAGAAACTCACACCAATTGTTTCAGCGGTTTGTTGCGTTTCCACTGAAGAGCTTATTTTTATGTGTTTATTTGCAAACATGTACTGATCGAATGTAAATGAGTTCACATTTACGATTCAATGAATTGTTCATAAAACCATCATCAATAATAAATAAACACCATATGGCTATTACTGTGAATCCTGGTTTATCTCACTAATTTTCCACAAAATGTATCACTCAATGTATCATCTCTTTTGATTTTCATTATCATTCCAAAATCAAAACGGAGGTCCAAACGTTAAATACTCAGAATTGAGTTTTTTTATCATAGTCAGGGACTTCTATCGGAGAAATATATTTTCCAATTTATCGTTATGAAGTATAAATATATAAATATAAATGTACAAATATGAATAAATATAATATAAAAGTACAAACATATTGAATAGACGGAATGACAAATTATCAAAACGAAACTTTTCCTGCCTCAGTTCAGAAAATGAATCATTATCCAAGGTCATCGTTTCATGTTTGAACTCTATGTATATTCATGTAGGCACAAAGTTAGATTCCGACTGAATTGTAAACAGATATGGTAACGCAAAACATCGTAAATTTTATATCATTCTATGATAATTGTTGAGGATTCCCCTTTTTGATTCCTCAGATCATTATTAGTCGTGAGTTGTAAGCTAATTTGTGTGATTAGCTTTTATTCGATTTTTATGATTTACGATGTACATACCTACCTGACTATTTCCTCTTGATAAAGGTCTAAGTATGGAAGTATTTGAATGCAGTAAATTATATCATTTCCTTTGAGCAGATACATTGGCAGTTCCTATTTTGGAAGGTAGATATTACCCTCCCCCCCCCCCCTTTCATGGAAAAAAGCAAATACAACTCTTCATATTTTACTTCAACACTAATACATATTTTTCTACAAGTAATACATAAAAGATAGAGTCTTGAAACAGTCTTTTTCACATGAATCTGTTTTTGATTGTTTTTTGTTGTTTGAATTTTTGTGTGGGTGGAAAAAATCATTTTTTATCATCCATGAAAACAATATAAAGATTCGGAATCACAGTCACCTATGCAGCGAACATTTTTCCCAATTTTGATGGTTTTAGCATCAATGAGACTATACCAATATCTCATAATACACCTTGAAAGCCTCCCACCTCTCATAATAATATAGATATTTTATTCAAAAATTGGTATTGGTATTTGTACTAGAATATTACCGTTTAATGAAAATGGTCTAAATTTTCAGTTGTTTTTGGAGCGAATTTGATTTGCATCATCTGTATTTGCAAATTCCACTCTGTATTCTAGTTCAAATAATAAATAGGAAAGATTTCATCATTGCAAACTGGAAATTGAAAAAAAAACAACACTCTCATGGGTCATCAGAAAAACACTCATGTAACGCAGTTAATACAACAATAACTATTTTGGGACTCGTAACCTTCTTAACATTCTTAAAAACAGACATCTTTTGTGCTAGTGGAACAATTATCTATACAATCAATCCTATAGAACCCAGATTTGAACAAAAGAACTTCGCATGCAAGAAATATCTTCATAACATATGGGAACAACACCTACAGCCATTTCAATGTTTCGTTTTCTCTTTACAATGGTTTGTATGAATCTGAATTGGGTAGATGCCAAAGATAACTTGGAATTGCTTAAAATGTAAATCACACTCTTTTCATTTTTTCGAGGAAAATTGCAGTCATGCCCTCATTTACTCGAACTGAAAAATGTGTTGTGTGGGTCAGTAATAATTACCCAGACAGGGTCAGTGCATATTGGATTCGAGAAATATGCCATATTCACTGGAATTCAATTTTCCAATTATAGGTGTGAGAGGTGTTTGTGAGTTCAAATGGGATGGATATTGCTTGTGTTAATTTATGATGCCGCACGATCACGCAATTCCCTTGGAGAATTTGTTGCTGCAAAACAAACATCATCCTATGATTTGAATATTAGTTTTCAGCTATGATAATACGGACTAATAATAATGGAAATCATGAGCTGGTTATCAAGACTCCCAGGGATATTCGTTCTGATAGCGATGCCCACTGATTCTTTAATCACAGTGGTGTGTCATTTCGAAACGGAATTTCGTCTACGATAATGCAGAAAGTTATTACTTTCTTCATTGTAAACAGTGCAGAAAAACCACGAGAAAAATATATTTCTGAGTGACTTGCTATTTACACTATTACCGACAAGTTATTCGTATGGCATTGACGATTCTTATAATTGTATCAGTTCGAAAGCTGAATATTTTTTGAAGGAAGTAACGCATCAAATTAGTTGGATTGTTGCACTTTTTGTACTAGGTAGACAAGTTATTATTTTTCACGATCCTCCAAAAATTTCAACTTCTTTACTAGTCCAGAAACTAGCGGTCATGAATGATAGGATATACCGGGTGACCAGAAGCGAATGGTATGACCTGAAGTTTGCAGTGTTTTTCAATAAAAAAAAATAAATTTTGTCAATCATAATGAAGCAAAAGTACACGTGTTCTTTATGTAACCAAGAGTTCATCAATCCTGATGAAACCATCTTTCGTTTTAGTTTTTTTATTGGAATTTCTGTAGGCCTTGCACATTTCCAAACTTCTCCTACAACAGTTGTTAGGAGGAAAATGAGCTCGTCATCAAGTTCTGAAAATGAGAATCTTCAATTTTCATTGAGAATACCTAGAAACGAAAAATTGAATCTCCGAAAATCATTTCTAATTGTCCTATAATCGGATACATTGCTATTCAGTGTTTAATTCTTGAATAACTGTGCAAATTATGAAATCAAAAATTTTTGTTACTGTTTGAAATTTCAAGCTGACATTGATTTATCATTATCAAATATTTTCAATGAAAATTGAATAATTTCGAGTGTACAACTTTATGACGAGGTCAGTTTTTGATCAAATTTTTCTTCTGAAAACTTTTGAAGCAGTTTATCGATTGAAAAGGTTCAAGAATGATTTTCATGGCCGACTTTATTTCATTGAACAACTGACCACATTTTCGATCTGATTTTGAATTTTTCAAGAAGTAAAATGTTGCATATATGCAGCTATTTCTGAAAATTCACAAAATATAGTGGACCTGGGTGTCCCATTTGTGAATCAGATGTATAACCGAGAAACAATGTGTACTTGGATCATCACGATGATCTAGATTTCGAATTTTCATGCTCAGAATGTCAGCACTTATGTACACTTTTTTCCTATCTGGCTTTCTTCTTGATATACAGGATTTCAAAGTATAGCAAATTGAATGACAAATTTTATACAGGGTGTCCTTAAAAGGTCTTTACAAAAAGCTACCACATATCCTTCAGACCAAAACAATTCGATACAAGCAAACTTACCTCAGTAAAAAGTTGCTTAGTTTGGGCGCTAGACGGCTCTGAAGTTGAAATTTTCAAATCGATTTTGCTTCATAACTTTTGAACGGCTCATGAGATTTTTTTCAAATTTGGTACGTTGGCATAGACTCATCGGACAATGAAACTCATATCATAATCATAATGAATATCATTCCATGGGCGTAGAACTTGATTTTTTCAGTAAATAAACATCTAAAACTCCTACGCCAATGGAAAAAAATTAGTTTCAATATGAAATCTAAATTATTCAACTCATTCACTACAAAAAAGGTACTCTTGACAAAAGTCGATTCCTCTCATGGTTTCGACAAAATTTTAATTTTAGTGATTTAGAGCATAATTAATAATAAAACGATTAACAGATATTTCATAAAAATTGTTCAAAATGTTCACCATTTTCACGTATACAAAGATTTATACGACGCAAAAAGTTGAGATGTACTTTTTGCATAGGTTATTTCTATTGAAAATAAGTAGCACTGGTTTTTTTTTCTGAAGACTATTATTATCTGCTCGAAAACAGTGATATTCACATTCTTGGTTTCCATAGTTTCATCTGTGTTGATTTGTCGAGTTTTATTGACGTTGATTGTTGATATCGGACTTTTCTGATTTATCATGGCCGTACAATACACCAATGAAGAATACACCGATATGTTATTGGTATTCGGATATTGTCAAGGAAATGGTCGAGAGAGTGTGAGGGTGTATTCGGCAAGGTTTCCAAATCGTCGCGTACCAAGCCACCCAACCTTTGCTGCAGTTGAGAGACGTCTTCGGGAGACCGGTCATTTTGCTCTTAGAACTGGTGATTATGGAAGACAGCGTTATGTAAGGATTCCCGAAGTCGAAGTAGAAATTTTAGACCGTATTGAAGAAAATCCAGAATTGAGTACTAGACGGATAAGTAATGAACTAGAAGTTTCTAGGAATGCCGTTCATGAAGTACTAAGAGAACATTTATTATACCCATACCACAAGACGCCAGTTCAAGATTTATTAATCCATGATTCACAAAGTCGTCTGATGTTTTGTAGGTTCATTAATTTGCAAAGAGAAATGAATCTGAACTTTGGAAAGAATATTTTGTTCACTGATGAAGCCTGTTTCACGAGAAGAGGAATAACTAATTTTCATAATGAACACGTTTATGCAATTGAAAATCCTCATTCCATTAAAATAAACCATTTTCAACACGAATTCAAAATCAACGTTTGGGCTGGAATAATAGGAAATTTTATAATTGGTCCTGTCATACTTCCACAAAGATTAACAGGAGACATGTATTTACAACATCTACGAAATACGTTGCCAAATTTGTTGGAAGATTTACCACTCCAACATCGGGTAGATATGTGGTTTATGCACGATGGAGCTCCATCACATTTTTCGGTGGATGTTAGGAATTTTTTAAACCAACAGTACCCAGACAGATGGATAGGTAGAGGTAATGATGCACCCGTGAATTGGCCACCACGTTCCCCAGACTTAACACCGATGGATTATTTTGTATGGGGTTATCTCAAGTCTACGGTTTACAAGACCCCTGTGAATACTGTAGAACAATTATGGCAACGTATCCAACAGGCGACAAATAATCTTACAGGCGATGAAGAAGTTATGCAAAGAGTACATTTCAACTTTTTGCGTCGTATAAATCTTTGTATACGTGAAAATGGTGAACATTTTGAACAATTTTTATGAAATATCTGTTAATCGTTTTATTATTAATTATGCTCTAAATCACTAAAATTAAAATTTTGTCGAAACCATGAGAGGAATCGACTTTTGTCAAGAGTACCTTTTTCGTAGTGAATGAGTTGAATAATTTAGATTTCATATTGAAACTAATTTTTTTCCATTGGCGTAGGAGTTTTAGATGTTTATTTACTGAAAAAATCAAGTTCTACGCCCATGGAATGATATTCATTATGATTATGATATGAGTTTCATTGCCCGATGAGTCTATGCCAACGTACCAAATTTGAAAAAAATCTCATGAGCCGTTCAAAAGTTATGAAGCAAAATCGATTTGAAAATTTCAACTTCAGAGCCGTCTAGCGCCCAAACTAAGCAACTTTTCACTGAGGTAAGTTTGCTTGTATCGAATTGTTTTGGTCTGAAGAATATGTGGTAGCTTTTTGTAAAGACCTTTTAAGGACACCCTGTATATTTATATTGATTACATGAAACTATAATGATGATATGAAACTGTCAGGAAAATCAATGAATAATATGTAGACGTATTTCATTAACTTTCTCCTTTTACACCCTGTATCGTACATTAATTTTTTTTCGCACTCACTCATTATAATGAACGTTATCAGGGAGTACATGTCCAAAAATTGCGACTTTTGTGAAAGGTAAATGAAAGGAACATGCTTAGTAATTGCTATATTATCAACTCAAAACTTGACCTGAGACCTGAAATATTATCAGATCCCATGCAATATAATCAGTTTACATAACGTCTTTGCACAGGTAGAAATCGAGTTAGGGAGACTGAATGTTGTTGTCCTTGAGAATGGTAATACTCATATAAACAGTTATCCATAAAACCCAATTGGATTTTTTAGTAATCGAGCCGAATATTCAACTGATAGTAAACCAGCGTTTCGCTGATTTATATAGGTGAGAATTAACAATTTCAAAAATACTTCGGAATCTGAATGCTATTATTTCATTTCAACAACAATCACGCATCTATGATTCACGTAGATGGTAGAAGGGTTCTTATCTGATATAATGACTATCAATGCTGGTGTGCCACAAGGATCAGTCTTGGCACCAATTTTGTTCTTGCTCCACATCAAAGATCTGTTGAATGTGAACTCCTGTCCAGCTCATACCGCCTTTTCCTCTAGAACCCAGAAGTTCAAGACGAAGACAGGTCGATGCTTTGATTGATGATCTGACAAGAATTTTGAGATGGGGGTCCGAAAATCTAGTAGAGTTCAATGTAATAAAAACTCTTCGCTATTCAAAGCTTGTACCTTCTCCAAAAAGGCAGATCACACAATGCCGCCTGATGTCGAATTCAATCTATATTTCTAAGATTGAAAACACTCGGAAAAATACTTGATGATGCACTTTATGCCCTTTTAAGCATCGACAGTGTCGTTGCACTGCCTCAAAACGAACGTATCTTCTTGGTTTCTGTCAATAACAAATGGAACCAGGATTTTGCGAAAAAAACCGTACTCGAAATATTTTGTGGCATTTGGAAAAATGTCTATTACGACTTTACAGAGACTTCACAATACTTGAATGGACGCCTCCTGGACAAAGTCCCGAGCGGAACTTTCCGTTTCCGTTTACACGCAAGTGGACTTCGAGGGGGAGCACTTGGGGAAGCGATGTCCCTAGTTGGGTTAACAAATATATTGCCATATGCCATATTTAAAATTTTCTATGTATTGTTCTATTTCCCTATCAATGTTTATTTATTAATTCGATATATCTTTCACCTTCATAGAGATAAATCTGTTTCATTCAGTCAGTAATATACAGACAGTTGGTGCAGTTTTGGTTATTGGAATTTGAATTTGAAACGCTTCACTATGCAGATATGGTCGTAATTAACAGGAACGTTAATAATAATGGGACGTAATGCATCATTAAACTTTCTACATTTAAACCCTGTATCGTTAATCCATTGATTTTTTCACACTCCTTCATTATAATGTTATTACTTTTGCCAAAGACTACAGAATCATATCTTTCGCGAGAGGTAATTGGGAATGCTTAGAAATCGCTTCATTATTGGCTCAAAACTTGCCCAGAGATATTCTCATATTCCATGTAATATAATCAGATTACATAACGGCTTTGCACAGGTAGAAATCTAGACTATATAGAGACTGAATGTTGTTGTGATATTCCTTACATGAATCGGATAAAACCCAAATGCTTTTATATTCTGGATTTATGAATGATTAAGCTGGTCAACTATGATAGTAAACCATCGTTTCGCTGACTTAATAAGTGAAAATCATAATGATACTTTGGAATGTGACTGGTTTATGAATATTATCATTTCATTATAACAACATTCTCATCTATTATTCGCGTTTTATCATAAATAATACGTACCATCTGGCTTTTCGATAATATCTCCGAAAACTGTCAAATTCAACCCATACTTGTAAGTGTCCAGACACGTGGGTCCATGTACGAAACTTTTACCATCAGGACAACACTTTTTGATGCACTTAATGCCATTACAAGCATCGACACTGTCTTTGCACTGCCTCAAAACGAATGTATCCTCTTGGTTTCTGTCGATGCAGAAGGAACCAGGATACCGCGAAAAACGTTTCCTGGACCCCGCAGAGTCGAGTAGAACGTACTCGAAATATTCCGTCGCGTTCAGAAAAACGTCCGTGGCGACCTTGCAATCGGGAAGTCCCACTCGAATGAACGCCTCCTGGACGAAGTCCTCAACGGGACCGTCCGTTTCCACGCAAGAATGCAGTTGGGAATGGTAGACGGAGTTCAAGGGGCAGCACTTGGGGAAGCGATTCCCTCCGGCTGGGCTAACGAACACCACCTTGTCGTCGGTGACGTTGAACTCGTAGAAGTCCCCGTTCAGAGCTTCCACGCATCGGCCTGCGGGAATCTCTTTTGCGACGTCCGTGGCGTTGGTCCTGACTTGCAGCCTCCGGGAGTCGTCCCGGACGCACCGGAACGTGTCCCCGACATGTTCGAACACTTCGTCCAGGCCGCAGCATTTCGAGACATTCGCGGCAGCCACGGACACGAAGACCAGGATCGACAGTAGTCGGAGCATCTTCTTCAGGAACCGCGCATTTCCGGTTGTTTAGCGGTGCGAAAACGTGGTCGTCTCTTCGAGCACCATTTGCGAATGGAATGCTTCGATTGGAAGTACGAGAGACTTGCATGAGCGGATAGACGACAAAGTCTGAGGAACAGATATGTTGGAGCTACGGAAATACCCGAACTTGCAGGTAGTAAGAATATCGGTTTATTTGTTTCGAGTGATCGTTCTCATCTGAACCTAAAACCTATTTGTGTAATTCGATATTTACTATTCACATCACCAAATTGCGACGAATCTGATTATTTCATTGCGAATTATACCAATTATCCACAAAAACTGAAGAGATTTCTGTAAATAGTTTACATAATGGTGATAATCTTTACACACGATAAAACTATACTGAATGTACACACATATAAAATTTCCTGAAACTGAAATAAACCATCTTAGTAATGATGTTCTCAGATAAAAACATCATGTTGAAGTTTACTCACAAATTCAAATCACAGCCCTGTCCAAAAGCCCATTAAAACTGTTGACGTATTATCCTTATGTTGTCGTTCCTCCAGCCAGACGCTGGACTCTTGTCAACGCTTCGTGACGTTTCTAGCCAGCCGTGTTCATACAAGAATAATTGTTATCTCTGTCAGAAACTATGTATGACATACAAATATAGGCGAAACGTATGTCGTGATAAAAGAGGAACTTTGAGTGGTTCTCTGTTCTCTCTATTTGAGATTGGCAGCCGAATGGCACGGATATTAAGATCGTAAGAAGTACTTAATCGTGCTAGGAAGCTAGTTTGATTCTTGGGAAAAAAATTGTTTGAACACAACTAGGGTCTGTGAAAGTTCGATGACCCGTGATTTATTTAGAAGAGTTAGATGATCGAACAGTAGGAATGAATATTCCTGACGATTTGAGTTTGACATAGATTTGTTTTTGAAAATGATGCAGTGGGCTACCATCCATTAGCACTTTTTTTAAATCATATCGTACAACGAGCACGGAGTCAAAGTGATGGAATGAGACTCATTTTTCACTATGAAATGTCTGCGTTGATTTCTCGACAAGTTTCGGTTAACTTGTTGCTTGGGATGGTTTTGTATTTCACCAACAATGAAACTCTGAAATGATATCGAAACTATGGTCCTGTATTAATCTGATTGAATCGAGTGTTATAAAACGTCGAACCTGACTAGAGTTGAGTAGAGTTGACTCGAGATTTGCCACCTGCAACTTGGCGACAGCGCGGTTGTTACGGCATATTATGAGCGTATAATGATAATGGCTGTTATTTTAGAGGATGAAAATTCCAAACCGAACCGTAGGCGAGTCTCAGAAACATCCAAGGGAATAAATGCCATCATGCGAGAGTAGAATACTATACTTTCTCTACGACTTCCACAAAGATTTGGCCAAAATAAGACGAAATACTTATCCCACTGAGATATCGGTTCGCGATATCATTGAGATTTGATTCTGAATCACAAAAGTGGAGTTCTTACGTGCAGTTATTCCATAGAAAACTTCAACTTCAGTACCAGATATGCCATACAAAGAAAAGGAAAACATTGTCCAATGAATTGAAGAAAATGTCCAGATGAACACGTCGTGCATGGAAATAAAAAAAAACGAAAATGGAAAAATTTACCACGAAGAGAGTCGAACCCAGATTCACCGTATATGAAAAAGGATAAAGGGTATATGAAAAAAATTCATGTGCACATCTAGTTTATTATATATATATGATCGCATATTGCATATACGTTTGTTGCAAGATTGACATTTTAGAGAGCATCGTTGCTAGGTGTATTTCAATATTATTACTCTTGAGCATCATCACTGATCACAGCCCGTGGATCCTATAACATCCAGATTTGCGATTTATCTTCAAGCATCATTCATCAATAGAACGGCAAAGTTGTGGAATTCTTTGCCTAGTGAAGTCTTACCTAATGCTCACAACCTCGAAACTTTCGAGGAAAATTCCAACACCTTCCTTCTCTCCCAAAATTCCTCAAACATCATAGGTTTCCCTTTCGTGTTCTCAACAGATCAATAAAAGTATTGAAAATAATATGTTCTGATGGAGTTTGAATGACCTTGATTCGATAATGGAGCCTACATGTAATACAAGTCGTAGAGAAACAATTGTATATAACAGAAGGAGTTTTGAACAGTGGCGTCACGCAATGATTATCATCTGGTTTGGTTGAAGAGGTGAATTGTATGTGTAGCTCCAATACATCTGATCCCCAGACGCATTCGGTCGGTGATTTCTAGAAGATTCCTCAACATGAAAAACATGAGGAGGGAGGCAAAATTACCATGGTGAATAATTTATTATACTTGGTAATGTTCTGTCTCGTTGCTTTTGCAATAAATACCTTTTATTTGTGGTAGTGGCCAGTGCTAGCAAGGGTTTGCATATTATATCGTAGCTGTTATAATGTATAAACATAATATGGGAAACATTATGTATTGGGTAGTCCAATCAAAACTAAGTTTTCGAATAATGATATTCAGAAGGAACAGAAAGTCACATGAACATACACAGGGCGATACAATTCGTCGTAATAATTTTTTTTAACAAGAAAGGGAGCAAGTGCTGTCCGATGAGGGTCATAATGATCATGGCACACTCATAATCATGCACAATTTAAAAAAAAAAGTTGTTTAATGTCTAAACAGGAGTAAATCCCAATGACAAGACATACATTCATATACACAAGCAAAAAGTTTTATATATATACATACATACACATACCTGCATATACATACAGACTCATGTACACATATATGTTCATGTATACCAAAGTTGACTTTAATTGTCAGGAAACACCTGAACATGGAGAAAAGTGGAAAAACATAATTTTTTGTAGTAAGGTACATATATTGGGCTCAGATATTTTGGTTATTGTGTAAAAGAATTTTAATATTGTTCTTTACTTGACCAATTGTCTGATAATATATGTCGAGATCTGCACAGAATTTTTTGAATAATTTGCTCATTGCTACGATTGGAGATTTGAGAAGTATGTTAGTTCTTGAATTGGGTAAGTAGAAAGTTAATTCATTTCTAGAGTGTGGTCTCGGCACATGAAAATTAAAATAAGAGAGTTGTGGGGATCGAATGCTGGATGCAGTAAAGCAATAATCCACACTAATATAAAATATATTTCGACATGAATTGAACATACACACACTACGATGATAAAACAACAGTACACGATAATGTCTCTAGACCGACTGCCTTGGTAGCTGCTCTGGTTTCGCTACCTGCGCCCTGTCGGCAAGCTGTCCGAAAGGTGGATAGGAATTCCAACATTACAGTGGCGGAGTCGCCACATCACCCCCCCGCGGAGTAGAGTGCGCTGCGGTTCACGTGGTGAGGCGCGCCGGAAAGTGTACGCGGCGCCCAGAGCGGGTGACGCGAGGGGCAGGAGCAACTTCCGGAGGCGGTGCAGGGACGATGGCGGCTGGTGCCGGGACGGTGGCAGCTGGAGTTGTCTCGGGCAATGTTGGGGGCGAGAGAAGGTGGGCTGGCTTGAGTCGGTCCAAGGAGACTGTCACCTGCTTGTCGCGTATTAGTAGCCGATAAGTTTTAGGTCCTCGGTCCAGTACGGGGTACGGTCCGGTATATGGAGGCTCCAAAGATGCTCGTACGGCGTCCTGGCGCACAAAAACGTGCGAAGCGTTGGGAAGTTCGCTGTGCACGAAAACGTTCGGCGATGCATGGCGCGATGTGGGTACCGGGCGGAGCGTAGCGAAGTGGCGTCTGAGTTGAGACACGAAATCCGGGTACGCGGGTGGACTCTGCAGCGGCGGCGTCAGCAGTTCGCTAGGGAGGCGGAGTGGCTCCCCGTACACGAGGTCGGCGACAGAGGCGTGAAGGTCAGGACGAAAAGCGCTGCGTAATCCGAGAAGGACCACGGGAAGAGCGTCTATCCACTTATCATCGGCGTGGCACATGAGTGCTGCTTTCAGAGGCCGATGAAGGCGTTCGACCAGGCCGTTGGCCTGAGGGTGGTAGGCTGTTGTGTGCGTGAGCCGTACGCCGGTGAGGGTTGCCAGGGCGCGAAACAGGTGGGACTCAAACTGACGTCCCCTGTCGGTGGTGACTTGAACTGGACACCCAAAACGCGCGATCCACATCGCGAAGAAAGCTCTGGCGACGGTCTCGGCAGTGATATCGGCGAGAGGCGTAACTTCTGGCCACCGCGAAAAACGGTCGACGGCCGTGAGGCAATATCTGAATCCTCCCGCGTGAGGTAGGGGACCGATGAGATCGATATGCACGTGAGTGAAACGAGCAGGAGGGGCTGCGAAGGTGCCCAGAGGCGTAGTCACGTGACGAGTAACTTTGCAGCGTTGGCACTGTTCGCAAGCTTTCGCCCACTCACGGCAATCCTTGCGCAATCCATGCCAGACGAAGCGGTCGGCGACTAGTTGAGCCGAGGCGTTGCGGCCGGGATGACTCAGAGAATGTAGCGCGGTGAAGGCTGCCTGGCGGAAGGGCGCTGTGAGATAAGGTCGTGGGCGGTCACCAGCGGTGTCGCAGTAAATGGAGACGTTCAAGCCGGGGACGGGACAGCGTGCGAGCCTCAGAACCGAAGTAGGCGAACGCAGGTGGTCTGTGAGTTCCGGATCAGTGTTCTGAGATTCGGCGAGAGCTGCGTAGTCCAGGGGCGAAGAGATAGCCGCGGTGCGCGACATGGCGTCGGCAACGACGTTGTCTGCCCCGGAAACATGGCGAATATCCGTAGAAAATTGGCTGATATAATCCAGATAGCGGAGTTGCCGAGGTGAACAGGCATCCAACTTCTGTTTGAATGAAAAGATTAGCGGTTTGTGATCAGAAAAAATCACAAAGGCTCTGCCTTCGAGCATATGGCGGAAATACCGCGTGGAACGGTACACTGCGTAAAGTTCGCGGTCGTAGGGGGACCAGTGCAGTTGGGAGGCAGTCAGCTTGTGCGAAAAGAAACCAAGTGGTTGCCACGTGCCATCAGGAATCCTTTGTTGCACGACACCGCCGACACAGGAGTTGGACGCGTCGGTGAAGAGCGCGAGTTCTGCTGCTGGGTCAGGATGCACAAGCATAGTAGCTTCAGCGAGGCTAGCTTTGCAGGCGTCGAATGCAGCGACACGAGCGGGTGTCATATCAACAGGCGCGGAGCCTCTGGTGTTAGGTCCACGGAGAGCATCGTCAAGCGGTGCTTGTAGGGAAGCCGCGTTTGCAAGAAAACGTCGATAGAACGTGAACATCCCGAGAAAACGCCGTAGTTCCTTAGCGGTGGTGGGCTGCGGGTACTCTAAAATCGCTCGGACTTTTTCCGGAAGTGGACGGATTCCATCTGCAGAGACGTGGTGTCCCAAGAATGATAACGAGGGCACTCCGAAGAGGCATTTGGCTTGGTTGATGAGGACGCCATGTTCGGACAACCGCTGGAACACGACACGGAGGTGTTCTTCATGTTCTGCAGGAGATCGGGACGCGATGAGCACGTCATCGATGTGACATGTACAGAATGGTAATCCGGTGAGGACTTGATCCATGAACCTCTGGAAAGTCTGGCCGGCGTTACGTAGGCCGAATGGCATGAATAAAAATTCGAAGAGGCCGAAGGGCGTGATGATCGCGGTCTTAGGAACATCTTCTGACGCAACAGGTATCTGGAGATAGGCCTTGACTAAATCCAGTTTTGAAAAGATCGTGGATCCAGTCAGGAAGGCGTTGAAATCGGCGACGTTATGCACCGGGTAGCAGTCGGGAACTGTGCGGGCGTTTAGTGCTCGATAGTCGCCGCAGGGTCGCCAACCATCCGGTTTAGGAACCATGTGAAGCGGTGAAGCCCAACAGCTAGAAGATGGCCGCGCGATGCCAGCACGGACCATGTCGTCGAATTCGGCGCGTGCGATCCGGAGTCTGTCGGGTGGAAGGCGCCGTGCCCGTGAGGCGACGGGAGGTCCGGGCGTCACGTTGATGTAATGCTGAGTAGCATGGCGGGGCGTATGTGGTACTCCGCGAGGACGAGTGAGATCGGGGAACTCAGCGAGTATGGTTGAAAATGGTCCATCGCTGGTAATTGTCTTCACGCTGGACTGGAGCGTGGTTCCAGTCATGCCTGTAGCAGCGAGGGAGGTGACATTGTCAACCAGGCGGGAGCGCCGAATGTCGACGAGAAGGTCGTAAAATGACAAAAAATCGACGCCGATGATGGGTTTCTCCACGTCGGCGATGACGAAACGCCACGAAAAATCACGGCGTAACCCTAAGTCAAGGTGAAGCACCATTGCGCCGTAGGTGGCGATGGTAGTGCCGTTGGCAGCCATGAGCTCGTACGACGTTCTTGTTGGTCTTCCAGGTACTCGCGATCGTGGGAAAACGCATAAATCTGAACCAGTGTCGATCAGGAATTGTATGCGCGACTTGCGGTCCGAAACGTGAAGGCGGCGCGGAGAAACGGAGCAGCCACTGCCCGCCATCATTGAATGCTGCCTTGTAGATTGGCTGTCGGTACGCGGGCGACTTCGCGAACGACTGCGTGAACGACTTTGCGAACGGTTGGAGCGAGTACTTTCGCGGCGCTCGGGTGATCGAAAACGGGTGCTGAGAGCGGCTACCTGCCGGGAGAGCTCTGCTACTTGTTGCGCTAAATTCTGTGGCGTGGAGGCAGGGATGGCGGCGACGACACGTGGCTCGGCGGATACCTCGTACACCTTGTCAGCGAGGCGCGCGACTTGTTCGATCGGAGCGTCTGCTTGAGTTGCGATGATGGCCTGGAGTTGGGATGGAAGGCGGTCGGTCCACAAAGTTCGTAGAAGGGCCTCTGGAATGTCACTGGAATCAGCCAGGCCACGGAGGTGTCGAAGAAACTGGGACGGTGTCCTGTCTCCGAGCTCTTCCTGTGACAACACCTGGCGTACGCGTTGTTCTGCTGTTCTCGAAAAACGCGTGATGAGCTCTTGTTTGAGTTTGCCATACCTGTTCGTGACTGGTGGATTCAATATGATGTCCTTAACTTCTGTCGCGTACGTATTGTCTAGTTGAGACGTAACGTGGCTGTATTTCGTGTGGTCTTGAGTAATCCCTGCTAGCTGAAACTGGGACTCTACTTGAGCGAACCACAAGGCAGGGTCACTAGGCCAGAAGTGTGGCAGTTTGGGGGACACCCTGTAGATAGCATCGGTGCCTACAGTCGTGGCAGCAGCAGGTGGAGCGTTGCGGCCCAAAACGGCGTGGGCGGCGGCTGATTGAACGGCGGGATCGGCAATTGGGCCCGGTAGCCGTAATAGACGCTCATATTCGCTTTGAACTAACGCGAGTTGTTGAATGAACCGTTCTTCCTGCTGTTGAAGTTGAGTCTGGAATATCTGTTGTAGTTGCTCGAACTGCTGTTGTGGTTGCAGCGGGGGTGCTCGTGGAGGAAGCTGTGTTTCAGCTTCTTGTACGGGTAGATGCGGGTCTGATGAGGCCGCTTGAGTACCCGGAGGATGGTTAGGGTCATCCATTTTCGAGAATACACGCGAAAGAACTCTGAAACCGGAGGTAATTCACGAAAGTTTATCACTTATGCGCAACACAAAGCGAAAACGAGACAGTAGACGAAACTCGTGGCTACAATTCGTCGAAAAAATCACGTCGGGGTCACCACTGTGGGGATCGAATGCTGGATGCAGTAAAGCAATAATCCACACTAATATAAAATATATTTCGACATGAATTGAACATACACACACTACGATGATAAAACAACAGTACACGATAATGTCTCTAGACCGACTGCCTTGGTAGCTGCTCTGGTTTCGCTACCTGCGCCCTGTCGGCAAGCTGTCCGAAAGGTGGATAGGAATTCCAACATTACAGTGGCGGAGTCGCCACAGAGTAATTCAGGACAGTCTACTAGATTGTTTACTAATTTTAAAATAAAGATTATTGAATAGTAGGTTCTTCGGTTTTGAAGGGATAGTAGATTGAACTTATTTAGTAATATTCTGTTGTCGATACCTTGTTCTGGGTAGACCACATCTAGTTTATATGTGATGTATTTCATGAATTTACAAAAAATCTGCTGAAATTCGACGGTTTCTAATGAATAATTGACTATTATATCAACGCATCAATGGATAATATCTGCATGTTCATGTGCAAATTTTGTCAATGGTACAATTCTTTGTTTTTTAATATTGTTTAAAATAATGTTCTTTTATTTACGTCAATGATGGTATAGTGAAAATCTTCTAGTTTTGATTTCTTAAAGATCAAAATTCGAACTAGAAATTTCTTTTAGGATTGAAAATTGTGTCCTTGAGAATGTGACACTTTTCTGACAAGCAAATTATGCAATTGGGATGCGAAATGAAACATAGCTGTACGAAAACAAAATTTGTCATTCAAGCTATATAAATCATACTATATCCGGAATAACTATTTTACTTCTTTTGAACACTGTAAACTGCATTCAGATTCTAACTAACGGTAAGCGAATGAATGTAGCCTTGCTCATAAAGAAACATCTTCGATTTTGTGTGGTATCATGAGGCCACACTTTTTTATAAGGGTATTTCGAGTCGGTTGATGAAAATGGTGATAGCTCTTTTCCAAAAAATCTAAGAAAGCGATAATAATGATTCTGAAACTTCTCCTTTGTCAAATAAAACCGATATTCTTCTTAAAATTAATAAATAACGAATGCTCAAAGCTCGGCACTACGAATTGGGTTTAATAATGTTCTGTGCATGGTGTATTATTTTGTTTCCTAAGAAATGGAGCCTACATTTCACACTGGTTGAATTCCACTCGTTTGAACTCTAGATCCCGATATATAACGAAAGTTTGAGAATCATTATATAAGAAAGAAGTTTTTAAGAATGACCCTATGACTATAACGAAGACATTGATCAATGATGAAAATGGTTATTGTGGTCATTCCTCAACATAAATGGGGTAGAAACCTGCCAAACACGAGAATGAACCGCAAAATTTCCTGAAAAAAAAATCATAGAACGAAAAGAGTTAGATAATCTATTTTAATATTCAAGGAAATATTTCGAGAAGAATTATATCGATCATTTTCAAACCTAATGCGAAATATCTTTCTTTTTTTATAGTCCTGGAATGGTATGGTATAGTGAGTTTTCATTCAAACCTCGAAACAGTAGCTTTCGAAGATTCGAAAATATTCAGGAAAGTTTCTTCTTTCTTTTACATATATGTTTATATATATATTCCCTGTTTTGGCTCTAGTTCACCCTGTAGGACTCATTGCACGATTTTCTGGTTCACTCTGTATATCCAGCTCGTAGATTTCAATATAAAGAACATCATTTCTCAATGTGTCAATAACAAGTATTGTTTTGGTCAGTTCGTCACGTTTCTGAAGGAAAAGG
The DNA here is from genome assembly GCA_963576655.1 of Gastrophysa polygoni. Taxonomy (NCBI): domain Eukaryota; kingdom Metazoa; phylum Arthropoda; class Insecta; order Coleoptera; family Chrysomelidae; genus Gastrophysa; species Gastrophysa polygoni. The sequence continues at coordinate 5,067,531 of OY755082.1, read as the reverse complement.
GAACCGGAATGATTGTCTAATTTTCATGCAATGCGACACCAGTTTCCGTAGCTAAAGACTTCCTACTGTATACATAGAATATTCGAATTCTTCCACGAATGTTTTATGTAAATATAGTATGTACTGAACAACAAGTACTCATATAATGGTGTATACATGACACCACGAGAAATAAATGATTTAACATAGATACAAAATCATGTGTCATGCATCCTATACGGGTTCTTCTCTGAGTAGAAATATTCAGGTATACAAACCATAAAATTACGGGATGGATGTATTATAACGCGCCTTTCAGAAATTGATATGATGGATTCCGTTGGTTATGAGTTCTGTTATTGTGAACAATTTTCATCATTGGATTTTTTGATTGACTACTGATTACGGGTCTACATTTGTATATTTCATTTTGTCAATCGAGCTTGCCAATACAGACATATCTAAAAACTTTTGTATGCACAACCATGTATGAGGGGTATAGTCAGAAAATTCCTGATGATGGAATTGTCAGTTTTCTATGCCAAAACGTCAATAATATTATCAAAATCGTGTTAAAACTTTTTCTGATGTCGCAGTTGCAGCATCCAATTTGGCAACACACAATGACCTTCACAACTTTCCTCTGATTCAACAGATCACACGAAAACGATGTACAAACACTGGGTCAGACACTGATCGTGTTTTGTTTCGTCAAAAACGCTAACGCCATTCTCCGCTATAATGGCCTGATAGTTATGAAACTCCCCAGAAGATGGTGACATTTTTACAGATTTCTGTACGAATAGTTGATGTTTTGATATTGTAATTATATAGTTTGATTATTAATTGAGAAGTAACCTAAATTACTACTTCTGAATCAACATTTTTATACCACTGTGCAATTATATCAATAATACTGATTTTGTTTTCATTTTTGTGTCGCCATCTAACAACTGACACTTGAGTGATTTTCCGCTATAACGAATAAAATGCTGTTATCAAGTTAGCTGTACGTTAAAGTTCTGGTTGAAGAAATAAGCAGAATAGCTCCACCAGTGTTCTGTACATCGTTCACACGATATTTGTCATTGAAATTGTCAATTCGGTGAATTAATTGACATTTTCGATTGTCGTGATTATCAATTAATATTTCAAATTTGAAGGATTCTTTGAAAAATTAGTTTCATCATCAGGACAAATCTTAGAATTTATTATTCGAGAAATGAATGAATCAACAATTACATAATACTATAGGTGCTTGAAGGTTCAAGAATTGATTTTCAAAACAAATTATAAACTATCAATTCCTACAGTGCCCACCTAAGTAGATAGCTACTTGAAAGGCCATCTTTTTATAATTTTTGCAATGCAACAATTTCATCACGGACTTTACCGAAGCGATGAAAACACATATTTCGTATAGTTTTGCATATTCAATAAAATAGTTTCGTACATTGTGAACTATTGATATTTTGCAGACAAGAGGAAGTAATGTTTTCTAGATTTTGAAAATAACAGTGGGGACGCGTAGGTTAGAACAAATTCGTTTAACGAAGGGTTCTTTTTTTTTAAACGCTCGGACACGTCGATTCATATTTTTAGCTGCGGATTTTCTGATGGTAACTTCATGTACTTAAAATGAGTAGCCAAAAAATAAGTAACGATTATCAACTTGATTTTTCAAATGGAAACAAACATGATTTCATTCAATTTTGAATTCTGCATCGAATTCATAGTAATGTTTCGTGCAGAATTCAAAAGTTAAACAGAAAATAAGTATTCCATTTGAAGAAATTGATTCGATAATCGTAACCTCTTTTTTTCCAAAAACAATGACCCCCTTGAATTTCAAATGAATTCTATCCATCCCACGCTTCCTCGTTGTAAAGTTGTATACGGCTCATTTCTGCGAATAACAAGTCATAATGGTAGAATTTGTATTCACCCATTCGAACAAGTACTGGAGTCAAATTTGCTCCTCCAAAATATCCTCGGGTGGTAGAATTTTTGCAGATTTATCTCCATTAACGTTAGGCTCCTCAAACTTTTCTTCGAACAAATTGTGAGATCCATCGAGTATGTTTACTGTGAAAATATTGAACAACGCCAATATAGATGTTTCTTTTTCATCCATTTATCAACAGCAATAGAGATAGATGCAATTTCTTTATGGATAGCTTTCCTTTTCTTCTCAGCGGGTGGATCTTATCTTCAGGTATTTTGTGTGATTAGGCCGATATAAACAATAATGAATCGACAAAACCAAACCGATTATTCCTAACCTAACCGTAAAAAACAGCACAGTAGTTCGGCTCTTAACCTTAACCCGAGCCTTAACCCCTCTCTACTTGCAAAGATGCCTTTCAAGTAACGAACCTACGCACAAAAATTAAATAAATAACAACACAACAAACAGGTAAACAGCTGTTCGAGAAAATATACTTGTATTCAGTGTTATATCGTCGCATATTTTCAGTTTAATCCATTGGGACCATTTTTCAAGCTGATACGTGTGGTTGACGTGGTAGATTGGAAACGAGAATTGTTCAAAAACTTGTCGTTCTTCAGGTTCAGTTTTCTCAGGATGTCATTCAGGATCTTCTTTTTGCAGATAAAAATGATGAATATGAAAAGACCTGAAATTCACAAAAGGCTGTTTCAGTTTATACATAAACGCACAGAAAAGGTTGTTTTTCTACTTCTACTGATAAATCATTATGAGCATTTAGGTTACAAAGGTGATAGTAGGTACATAAACAATATGTATCAATTACATGAGTGAATGTTTGCTGGCAGGAATTCAGTAGGACTGCAAATTTCACTTTCAATATTTCCCATATTATACAATTTTCGAATAGAATTTAACAATTCATAGTGAGAGAATGACAGTTTGAAAGCCCACCTGTTTTTCGCGCAGATCTCAAATTACAAATAATATTGAAACTTTGTAAATAACTAATGAATGAATAAATTCGAAAAATGTACTAGTGATGGAAAAAATATTACTGTTTCTGAAGATTCGGAATTTTTTGCTTGAATGACACTTTAGGAACTGAACTTTGATACAGCTTGAACATATAAAACTTTCAAAATGACACCTGGACGCCTTTTTGAAGGATTTTTTCGAATGGGGGCGAGTGATTCCTCATTTGAAAAGTCGTTCATGTATAATTGCTGTTTCAACCACACTAATATGACCCTATATATCTCATAGATTTCAATACCAAAGAATTTTTCAACTGTCGAAATCAATATGATCAATTTATTCCAAGGAAGTATGGTCATTCACAATGACTTTCATCTTACTTTCATAACTCATAACTTTTCGAATCTATGACAGCACAAATGATTTTTTTGCGAGAGTATAAAGCCAAATATTGGCCCCTTCCCTTCTGTCAAGTTTTGAAATATTCCATCCAAATATTTTTCTTTCATTATTAGAAAATATTCAAAGGAAATTCAAGATATAGGTAGCGGTCGAACAGGAAATCAGAATACTTTTCATGCCACTTGAATTTTTTGAGTGCACACACCGCCATCTGCCAAAATTGAACAAATCGAATGTAACTTAACCAAACATTCTGAAGTTTTTTTTTAAATTCATCTCGCCTGATTCGACAGTTAACAAAGGGAAGAGAGAACTTCAGATACGCAAAACTCGAAATTATTTTATCAGGATATCAGTGATTTTGATGGTCTTACATGAATCATAGATTCATAATCAATCGTTTATTACCGATTTCTACACTGAAATGCCGAAATAGTCCACTTCCACTTCGGTGTATTGTTGTTGGTGCTTACCTTGCAGACAGTTGAAGCAGTCCCATATGATTTCTATGTATTTTGGGACTGTTCCGAGATCGTTCATGACTACGAATGCAGATGTCGTATCGAAGATGAAACCAAGCCCCATGATCACTGACAACTTCAGTATCAAAGACAACCTAATAGAGAAAATAATAAATAATTTTAAATAATGCAAATCCCTCACGAAACCCTAACCGACTTATGAATTACGATATGCAAACATTTCTTATTATTATATTACTCACTTATCCACTGTGTGAAAGATATCTCAAGAATAGGTACCTTTCGTTCGAAACCATGCATCAGGTGAGCAATAAAAACATCTATCTGTTGCTTCATTGGGAAATATTTTATAGAATATTTCATGTCAGATTCATTGGTTTCTTTACTCTATGAACAGTATATATGAATGTAGATGGTACAGTTTATACCTACAAGATGATTTCTTAGATGAAAAAACTAATCACTCTACATTTCATGCTCTACAATTCCTAGGTTTTTCATATGGACTCCAACATTTGATATTTGATTTCTTTTTTTTTCCGGATGATGATCATATACGCACTAATTACTAGCGATATCCTGATTGTTTCAATTTGATTTGTGGTCGTCATAATGAGCCTGATATAGTTGAATTAATATTAGGAAGCAAATTCTCAAAGTTTTCATATTCCTCATCTCATGTATTTATTCAAAATGGAGAGTGAAGAAAAACCTCAAAACCATTTCGGAAATATCTTGACATTTCAGTTAACTGACGATCAAAATTTAACTGTCAACTAAAAGCGAGTGGATACTGATGAGCACAAACTAAACTTGAACTTAAAGTTAACTCCAAAAATATTGTGCTGCTGGTGATGCCGATTAGAATTTTGAGGATGCAAAAGCTCTCCTAGGTACTCCTATGAAACATGCGAAAGAAATCATGAATAGTTTATTCATCATCCTACAAATGTGTAGCACTTTTGTGAAATCGGTTTCATTTGGATTTCATTCCACAGTTTATTTATTTTTCAGCTTTTAATGGGATTTTCTCTCCTCGTTTCTAAAAAATAGAGTAGAAGTTATTGAAAATTATTGCAATATATTGGTAGTAAGGACAGATTTAGGATCTGTCCCAAAATGTCACTGCGCTTGAAATTAAACCTTTAGATACCTAAAAGAGAAATTCTCTATTGGTCAGTGACACCTTGTTTTTGAAAAAAATTGGAAATACAAATATATTTAATAAGAATAAAACCTCTACTTATCTTGGTGGACGTTTCGGGAACGAATCTGCTCCCGTTCTCAACACAATTGAAATATTTTTCTGTTCGTAAACTTTTTTCAATGTTTCCGATTTTTACGAAGAGAAAAATATTTCAATTGTGTTGAGAACGGGAGCAGATTCGTTCCCGAAACGTCCACCAAGATAAGTAGAAGTTTTATTCTAATTAAATATATTTGTATTTCCAAATTTTTTCAAAAACAAGGTGTCACTGACCAATAGAGAATTTCTCTTTTAGGTATCTAAAGGTTTAATTTCAAGCGCAGTGACATTTTGGGACAGATCCTAAATCTGTCCTTACTACAAATATATTGCAATAATTTTTAATAACTTCTACTCTATTTTTTAGAAATAGAAATAGAAAATAGAAAATAGAAAATCCCATTAAAAGCTGAAAAATGAATATACCACCTCCTCGAAGAACTTACAGACAGTATTTAACATACAGTTTATTTGTTCAACAGCAGATATCAAATTGTCTAGGGATTCACCAAACTGAACAATTTTGCTTGTATGTCTAAGCAAAAAAGATATTCTGTTCTCGCATGAATCTTTATTCACATACCTTTCTTTGTCTTTCTTGAACTTGTTCTTCTTCTCATATCTCGTTGTATCGTTGATGTTGTTGATCTCGTTCTTGATCTTCAGGCAATAGCTGATGGTCTTGAAAAAAAGTATAGTATTGACGATTTGTATCAAACAATGCGGGAAACGCAAGAATAACATCGTAGCGTAGTTGCCTGCTCCTGAAACACAAAATTATTCTCCTGACAATTGTAGGTTATCGCAATATGTTGATGAGTATTGGCGATTTCAACTACCGAAGAGGGCGCTACGAGACGTAAACAAATATGGCGGATAGTGAGTAATCTCTCTGTTCGGCGTGGTTATTGTGTGTATGTTTTAATTGTTTTCGAACGTTGAACAAGTGATATCTTGGATTTTTGTGTGTGTTTTGGACAATTGTTGATAGTGTGTTGAAGAACTAGCATATTGTGAGGCAATGTAACGCTTTGCAATGTCTAATAAAATGAATAAAATGAAGGAAACAAACTCGAATGAAGTGAGTCACAAATTTTCCGATCAACAAAGCATTTGTCCATGCTTTTCTTCGATCAATTTTCTCAAGTATACCATAATCATTTTTGACATGGACTCTAGAAGCATCCTTCTGGGGAGCGCATCGGAATGTCCTATATTTATTTTTCCTGGAAGAATACAGTTTTAAACAGAACAGCTAGTGTTATGCAATGTCTTCCTAGTTGTTCCAGTATTTTGACTCGGTTCTCCACTCATTATTATTTCGAGTATCTCAACCCTGAAACTATATAGGTTCATGAAAGTACCAAAAGCATAATTTCATTCCTGTGGATACCTTTCGAGTTTGGGTTATCCCAAAAATTATTCGCTTAAAGTTCTACTTTTGAAGTTCGCTCAACACACAGATCGACAAATACAATGAGAACACAACAATAATCTCTGATTCAAATCAAATAACGGTGATTCATTGATAAAACGCACACGTATCCATTATTGATTACTCACTAAGTAGGTTCACAATTTGGCCACCAGAGGTCGTCCAGACTTTTGGATTAGCGAATAGGTTTTCTATTCGAAACAAATTGGATGGTGAGTGCTGAGAATCAGGTACTTAGTAGAGAAAATTATTAAAATAGTGATAATAAGAGAAATTATTTCGAATAAAACGAAAAAAGAGAAATTGTAATCTTGAATGTGAGAAGAAATGCATTATTTGGAGAAACTATCTGATTGTTGAAACTTTCCAGGAGCTTTTATTGACGAATGTGTATCTTGGAATATTCACATAGACTATATCTTCAAGAAAATAAAGAAAACATTCTTGTAGTTCTACAACTTTGTAATATTTATATGAAATCGGTTTGAAAGTGGGAAATCAAAATAGGTTCAAAAAATACCTATTCACCCTTCATAATAAGAAGCTCATGTTGAATTGAAATCACAAATTTACAATCAAATGTACTTCCATTGAAGAATAGAAAGAGAATTAGGTGCGAACTAGGAGGAAACCACACCTACAATACTAGACAGTAACATTCATTAGCAATACCAATACAATTCCACTGTATATTTCCTGAGGAACAGGAAACAACTTCTCAAAAATGCTTCTCACGGTGTAGGTGATTGGATTGCACGACTTCAACACCTGATATCTCGAAAGGATATTCGAGATCCGGAAAAACGAACATGAAAGAAATGATTTTTTCTTCCGGATAATATATTTCCACATTAAATCATTTCTCACACAGGGTCTGTGAATACATTTTATTTTCTTCTGAATGTTCATTATGGCATTCGGAAAGAGCTCTCTCTCTCTCTCCTGATTCGAAAAATAAATTATTTCCATTTATTGTATGGAGGAGTTGAAGAAACATCGGCAATACTCAATCATACTCAATCCAAGTATACTATTGTTGAACTAGAACAAGATTATCGATGAGTGAATTTAATGTCAACAATCCAGAGATATGTTCCAGTAGATTTCAAATGTTAATGTATAATGTATACAATTCCGTCATTTAATATATTCCTCCAAAATATCTAATCAAATCCAATCTCGCCTATATTTCTTCAATTGCTTGATATAATTCATCAAGAGTATATACTCTCGAAATCAGAAAAGGAGGCTCTTTCCGAGAATGCAATAATATACAGTGGGTTCCAATTGGAAAAATAAAATTAATTCACAGATAGCTAATATGCAACATATATATTTGAAATCACAAAAATATACTCTATCTAATAGTATCAAGATATATAATTTAAAAATTTATACATCTCACCCATAACGTTTTTGACATGTTCAATTGTTTTTCTGTTAACATATTCAAAATCTACAAGAAAAATTATAGAAGATTGTTTTTTGGAAAAAAAAAATTCGATGATAGATAAAATAGTTAAGGGGGGTTCAGAATATACTTGAAGACCCTGTACAAGAAGTCATTGATAATACCCACCTGTAATGAATGAGTATAGTGATAACTTAAATACTATTTACATTGATATTTTTGTTTGTTTCGAAACTGAGTCATTGTCATTGAGTTTATTGCTTGCATCATACTGCCATTGCTTCTGGTTATTGTTCATCTGGTGAAATGTGTGTATAATACTGACAAAACAATGATGTTTCATTCGTTACATTGCTACTCCTCTGAATAAAATTATTTCGCAATCATTGGCTTGCCCTATTGAACTTATTGTAACAAATAAATGCTCACTCAATTCAATGAAATGCTCACTTGAAACAACAAAATTCTGAATCGATTTGATGGAGTGCTTACTTGATTCGATGAAACACATTGTTGATCCTACAAAGGGATGAATCGCGTACGGCAGAATATTGGAATGGCTGAAACCGTAGATTATCAAACTGAGACCGACTGGCATTCCCCATCCATAAAGTGTGTACCAGAGAATTTTTTTGAAGTCCCTCCTACGTTGAAACAGCCCCACGGAGTGTTTTGTTGACCTGGAAATCATTCAGGAATGGAAATATCGATTCGTTGGAATTGTTGAAATCTTAAAATTAAATCAAAGATAACATGATTTTCCGTAATGATCAACCCATTCTTTTGATAGCATTCATATATGTTAGGAGGAAAATAATATCGAAGGACTCTTGGGATTTGTGAATAAGCAACAAAAACAGCTAACAAAATATCAACATGCAATTACAGAAGAAATCAGCTAGAAAATTATTAGTTTGGTGAAAGATGAAGTTGAATCAGATAAATGTGAGTAGGTGTATATGGACAACATGATATATGATGACTGTGAGAACGGCTTTGCTATTTTTTCTACTCACCTCGCAGTATTACATTGAAATCCACTTCCGCAGATATGAGGACATAAAAGAAATATTCGTTATTAAAAAGGAGTGAAATACTTGAAAGTTGTTCGAGTTATCAGTCTTAGACTAGTCTATTAGAGTCTTAGACCATAAATTATTTTGAAAATCCATCATCAAATGTTGTAACTGAGGATCACTTATGGAGCAATTCCAGGATTGATCCAATAACAGATTCACATTTTCATTATTGCCATTGAAACACTAGTCGAGTGCCTTCAACTCACTTCATATACGAATTTATAGAGAAGTTCAATTGAGCTCTAAGGATCATTCCAACCAAATTTGCAAAGCAATTTTCCTAACGTCGAGAAATACTCGAATTTGCTTCATCTGTTAAAGTTAAATATTTACCAAAGTGATACCTACCTAACATCTTGATATAAACATTTGGGAGATAATTCAAGTTGATACATGTGCTATAATTTCAGAAAACGTTGATTCATAACACAATGAAGCTTCTGAAATGAACATTATGTTGAAATAACAGATTGAATTATCCAAGAACTTTGAGAACGCAATGAAGGATAACAAAGAGAGTGAATGAATCATATGAATGATAATATAAACAAATGAAGCTAAAACATCACTGAATAAAATCGCAGAAACACAATATGCGACACTATTTACAATAGCAATTATAATGTTCGGTGTTTTGATTCGACGTCCAAGGAATTATTCTCAGTTTATATTATTTCCTCAAATCCTGTGATTCATCTCATGGCATTTTACTTCAAGCCGACTCCTATAACTCCATCGAGGCATCAATAAAAAATGAGGGTAATGGCGAAAATGTTTTTCTGCGAGCATTGTCAATCAAATTAATGATTTATACCATTGTTAGCAAAAAAGTGAATGCATGGTTCATGATAAATTTGCTGTAATTTCAAATGAGCCTCATGAAAATTTTCATAATTCTGTCAATCCTCATATAATGAACGATAATTTGGATAAGATATGATCGGGGCTTACAAGCTGAATCATTTGGAGTTATTTGTCTAGCCCAGCCTTTGTTGCAGGACTTCATTTGCTAGTTTTTAGGTTTTTCATGTATTTGGAAGCTCTTGATATCTCTCCCAACATCATTGAAAAGCTTTATTAGATATTCAGTAAATGTTGGCAAAGGATTTTTTGATAATTTTTGTAAGCCTGGTGAGATATATTCCATCATTTTTGCTTCCCTCTTTCGCATCCTTACTCTGATGCCTGATTTTTTTAAAGCTTTTGCTATACTGTAAAACGGTTTTGGTCCATTCATTTGCTCCAACTCGGACCACCTAATCAGCTTCTTCATTGCAGAGATGGTATTGTGTAATTTTTAGCCGACTCTAAAATTTCCATTGATGGAATTGTATCAACGAAACGGAAAATATAAATATCGGCAAAAAAATTCGAACAATTCGAGAATGTCCATGTATTTTCCAAAAATGTGGGAAAATCATTACATTTCGGGTGCTCAACAGAGTTGATTTTTTCCTGTTATTTCTTCCTGATTATTAGGAGACAGCAATGAGTTAATATTTTTTACCGTAAAATCGTTGCTTAAAAAACAAAAACGCACAACCCGCTTGGTACATCTTCCATACATATAAAAAACGTAACAAAAATGATACCAAAAATTCATTTCAGATTCTTATAATCTTATATCACGAATAATTTTTCCTTCCATTATTGGCCAATTAAATTCGTACTTACTCAACTATAGTGCTGGGCACTGTTTTTTCATAAGATTTTTATGATGATTCACCGAATATCCATAATAAGAATGTATCAGCTAATAATTTATAATAACTATATCATAATATCTGATTCCGATAACGAATTTATATTTTATCTTCTCAACCAATAAATCAGTTATTCTCAATACCTCTAATCTCTTTGTGTTATTTATAGGTTTTAGATATCAATACCTAATCAATTATCAACGCAATTATTTCTATTTGCACTCGTTTCACAACACTTTTTTAATCTTGGCACGGGGTCAGAATACTTTTTTTTCAAATTCGTAAGATCAGTTGAATTGAATAACAGTTAGCAATGACGTGGGCTGTTGAGATTTCTGGAATCGATCCAGTCGTTCAACTGTAAACTCCGTGTACGAGAAAGTCAAATATGCCAGCAAATTGTTTACAGGGTGAGGCAGACTAATTGGAATTCAATTTTCTTCTCTTTTCAGCCCTAGAATCACCAATTCGGCATCTCAATAAACGCTGAACAATTGTTTGTTGACTGATTGTATTAATTTCATTCAATAATTTATTATGAACTTGTCAAAGTTGAAGTCATATTTTCTCTACAGGATGTCCCAAAAACATACCGTAAATATGTGAGAGGAGACATCGAAACAAACATTTTTCGATTGGTAAACATATGCGTCCGCAAATGACCCGTTCGGGCTCTGTACAGCTTTGATACGACAGAATTAAATGAAATAAGTCTTCTCTAGCTGTCACTTCCTCTTACGTCAAAGAATTTCGACTGAAATACCTCACAAGAACGATGTACAGAACACTGGTGGAGCTTTAATTTTCCAGCTTTTTGTGGCATTTTCTCTCCTCGTTTCTAAGAAATAGAGTAGGAGTTATCGAAAATTATTTCAATATATTTGTAGTGAGGACAGATTTTGTAATTTTCATATTCAATATTCAAAATGGAAAATTCAATATCAATCAATGAAAACGCCTTGTAACCAGAATTCCTCCGTCTACCAAATTGTCACTTTTCAGTGTCAAAACCGACTGAACATTGAAAAATTTTGCGGAGAAAAGTGTTCAACGGGAGCAGATTTGTTCCCGAGATAAGTAGAAGTTTTATTCTTATTACATATATTTATATTTCCAAATTTTTCAAAAACAAGGTGTCACTGACAAATAGAGAACTTCTCTTTTAGGTATCTAAAGGTTCAATATCAAGCGCAGTGACATTTTGGGGCAGATCACAAAATTTGTCCTTACTACAAATATATTGAAATAATTTTTAATAACTTCTACTCTATTTTTTACAAATGAGGAGAGAAAATCCCACAAAAAGCTGGAAAATGAATGTGCCATATCCTCGAAGAACTTACAGACAGTACTGGTGGAGCTATTCTGCCTATTTATAATAATAAGTTTATTCATTCATCATAAATTTACAATAATTTCTATAACACATAATGCATCTGTAATGATAAATAAATAAACCAAGGAAGAAGTCACTAAAGGTTAGACCTGTGCGTGACATATCTATGAACACATGAATATAAGACGAGAACAACTGCAACAATGATATATAATAATAATAATGATATAATCATCTATACTAATTAAATCGACTAATAAAATAGATAAACTTAAGTAAAATAATATATTCATTTGAACTAATTAAGTCGACTAATAAAATAGATAAACTAAGGTAAATGAAATAAGGTGAGGGGGTCAATTAGACTAGAACAGATGGAGTAAATTATATAAGCAAATTCAGTCGATATTTTACTGAAGCGCATTCAGAAAAGCTCAGTGCCTATCTAACTTCTTCAATCAAAACTCTAAACGTACACCTAACTTGATAACATTTTTTTTTGTTATAGCGGAAAATCACTCAAATGTCAGTTGTTAGTTGGTGACGCAAAAATTAGAACAAAATCTGTGTTATAAAAATGTTGATTCAGAAGTTGTCATTTAGGTTACTTCTCAATTTTAGATCGAACTACATAATTACAATCTCAAAACGTCAACTATTCGTACAGAAATCTGTAAAAATATCACCATCTCCTGGGGAGTTTCATAACTATTAGGCCATTATAACGGAAAATGACGTTAGCGTTTTTGATGGAACAAAACACCATCAGTGACTGAACCAGTGTTTTGTACATCGTTATCACAGGGTACCCAGCAAGAAAGAAGAGAAGAAATCGAAGATGGTCTGGTCGTACGTATTATAAAAAATCGTTAGATGAGAGGAATAATGCCAGCCAGCATTCCGCAAAAATCGTAAGATAACATGACAAAAAAGCGTGCTCGTCGTACTATACACAAAGAGTGAATAATTGATATCACAAACATGATCTTATATCATCAACATGCGGTTCTATTGAGACTTACCCGAATGTGAACCATATGTCGCAACACATCACGTTGAGCCAGGCGAAAGAAACGCTTGAGAAAAATATCAGACCATATCCTGAAATCATAAAAAAGTTCTATGAGGTCGCCTTATACTCGGAATTACTGTTATTAGGAATCAACAATGGAATCGCCTCGCAGAAATCGACATTAATTGGAAGTGCGATCGATATCGATAATGGAAATGAAGAAATGTCTGAGAAAAAGAGAAATTAGATCCACGTAAAGGTCTGTACAGGGTTGGCCAAATTGGACACTTTTGAAGATAAAGTCCTATTTTCGAACTGGGTATATGAAAACTGAAAAAATAATAGTGATAACCGCATATCGATATCATCTTTCTTGAGTTAAAGCATGTATTTCGAAAATGTGCATTCCTTTATTTGTGTGAAAACATTTTTGTAGAACTTTTTCATGTAGTATTCAATGATGTTAGTAACTTATTTTTCATATTACGTTTCAATAGTTCTTAACATAGCAATATTTTCGTTCTCAAATGGAATAACCTTTATATTCCTAGGAATACTCATTCCGAAAAAATAGCATACTTGATGGTTTTTTTTTGAATTTGAACGCATCTGAACGTATTTGAACAAGTTTGGATGACGCGTGGCGATGAAACAGAAAGCAAATGTTTACAAATTCGACGGCAATCGAATTTTAAGAAAGCTGTTCACAGCAGTAATTAATATTCATATTTTCAAATAAAGTGATAACAAGTTGAAGTATATTCACTAATGATAAATGAAATTTCAAGAATGATAATAATGAAGTACAAGAACCGAAGGTGGTGTTCGAATTGAGAAGTTTCACCTATACACACAGACGGGATATTTCTTGGTAATTTTGTCGCTCAAATTCAATAAATGGTGTGTGGAGATATTCTTCAACTGTACGAGACAAGAGATGTATTTTGACTGAGGATTTAAATTGCCCAATATTATCTAATGATTTGACATTCCTAGGTGAATGATTGAATAAATTCAAGTCTGGAGATTTTTCGACGATTTTATGAGCTTGTGATGAGGTAATCTCAGATAATCAGTATATTCCTTTTCGAGTAGTTAAGGACACCTGCATTGGTCTTTAGGTTGGCTCTGTTTTTATTGATTCCGATTATTCGAACAAAAATATGTAATGAGAGAAGGGGCATTTCATTTAAAATTTGAAAATTTCTTCATAATCATCTCTGAAACTAGCACCATCTACGAACCTGATTATATTAGATAAAATATTAAATATTGTCTCGATCAGTATTTCATTCCTTAGTTTGAAGCCAGTTGATGTCACTTTCATTGATAAAATTGTAATGGTATATTATTTTATATTTTTTATCAATGAATAATGGTAAATTATTTTTGATGATTTATTCAATCTTGGTTATGTTATTATTTGAAATTTATTAATTTTATGTTTATATTAGGGTGAACCTATTTAAATAAACTTCTTCTTCTGAAAGCACGTTTTTGCAACGGGTTATGTTGATAGCATCCAAGCAGCTTCACACTTGCTATCGTATTTTTGTTTGTTAAGATGATGGAATTCTGTTTCATCATTGTTGAGTTTCAGATTATTGGAAGTAAACCATTTTCTAGCTCGAGGTAGTAGTTATAAGACTGTTCATCTTCAAATCTTCCATATCAACAGCCAGAGAATGTCCCAATATCGCTCCATCAAACTCAACTGGTGTAAACCATTTTATTTTTCCACTCAGCCCAAATTAGACTCGAGGAATTGTTGAAAATGGTTCTTGGGTTCGGTCTGTGAATTTTCTAACTCGTTCTTGAACGTACTCCGTGGGAATTCCAATCACTGGACCACATGACATTATTATAACTATCGAAATATTCCTGCGAAGCAAAAACTGTCATTTCGAATTCCATATGAGCGACGATTTATCGGTCATTTGCAATCTCACGCGGAAATAGTGAAGTACATTTTGTCGAGATCGTATTTAGGAATTTTCGAACAAATTAGCTAATTTTCTATCCCTTGGTGTGCAGAGGAAGAACTTGAGTGTGAGGTCCATATTCAATATGTTCATTAGTACCCTGCATTTGACGGAGCTGATAAAACTAAGCCTTGGAATTTATACTTAAAAGAAAATAGGCTCCATGTGCGCGCGTTAGAGCACATAGTTCATTGGCGTTGCTTTGGGGGTCTCAGTACAAAAAATCATCATAAATTACCTTAGAATGCTTTTTAATTTCAGAGATACTTTCCCAAATGGGAGACTACACCATTTCCAGTCGTATTTCTATTTTATTTATTCCAATCTCAGAATGCGTCATCAATTGAATTTGATAGTCACTTATATTGCACAAAATATCGATTGAATTTCAGAAAAGTTAGAGTTAGAATTTCGTTAGGTGTCAATTTTATTCTGAATAATAGTCAATTGAATTTAAAAAAATGTCAGTTGAATTTTTTCAGAGAAGTCAGTTCTCTTTCAGAGAGTATCAATTGTATTTGAGAATAATCAATTCCATATCAGAAACAATCATTTGAATATCATAATGGTCAGTTGTATTTCCTTATACATCAATTGTATTACAGAAAATATCAGATGTATTTCGGAGAAGGTCATTTGTATTAGGAAATTCATTCATTGATATAAATTTGTGTATACTCTGAATATCAATTGTAATTTCATGACGTATTAACAACAAAATACTGTTTCAAAAAAATTATTATTTGTTCCCATTTCTTTTGCTTCAATGGTGCTTCAGCAACTACATTTCGACATCGCAAAAAAATTTAATCTTTCAAAATGTTGCCTGGGCTTCCTGAAATACAACTGGAAAATTCGTAAAACACCATCCCAGGTGAATAACAATATATTGTGCCAGAAAGAATATAGGGAATGCTTCATCTCGTTACTCACCTGTTAATTCACATAAATTATCCGATAGTTTCAAAACACTCTGAGAATAGATCAACAGCGAAAACATGAGAAACGTCCCTACGCAATAGTTCATCAAGATCTTCCCGAAGATGGTCCTGGTTTCGTTCAGCAAAATGTAAATCGCTATAGTTAGTGCCAAAAAAATGCAAGACACTATCTTGGGCCACCTGAAAATTTTATAATATTTTTTAAGTTCTGACAACACGAAAGGGAAACCAATAATGTTGAAATCAGCCTTTTATCTCTGAAATCAGACACCTTTTCTTCTAATTCAGACTTCTTTCTCTGAGTTCAGAACGCCATATTATACCGGGTCAAATGAAACCACAATATTGTTAAAACAGTTCAGCCGAATCTGGCTGGAATCTTGACTGATTAGAACTCACTCATGAGATTCAAAATTATTCACGCATTTTCAATACAAAAATCTGGGTCGTAGGAAAATTGCCGCCGTCTTCATATTCCTGAGATAACATCGCCCTGTATGTCAAAACTAGAAAATTGTAATACAGTCTCTACAAGTGAATGATATTCTGAACATTTAGACAACGAAATTTCTCCAAGCACCATCATATCGGTTGGCTCTTTAATCATCATAATATTCAAATTCACTTAAATTATTTTCAGGTTTGTGGAGTTTCCACCACCACCATCAGTTTTCTCTTCCTTTTCGTTCTGTGTTTTCACATTCATCGATAAGTTTTCGTCATGGTCCTCGGATGATGATTTACTATGAACAGAACTATGGAACGAAAACTACTCCAACATTCAAGGTGAAAAAACCCTCTCAGGATATGATCCTGAGACACCCGGAATGATATGAAAAAAGCCTAAATTCAGAAATTGAAATTCTCGAATTTAGAAAAGTAAGTCTGAATTCGGAAAAAAGTCTGATTTCAAATGAAATGAGTCTGAATTCAGAGAAGAAAGTCTGAATTCAGTGGAAAAGTCAGAATTTAGAGGAAAAAGTCTGAATTCAGAGAAAAAAATTTCAAGAATGAAATAATACACACTACAGTGGCCTGTCTACACTTTCGTAGATTCTTATGGAGGTTTTGGTGCAGATTTCACGAATGGCATTTTTTTACGTTTGCCTGCGAAATGTGGTGAGACTTTCAAGACGAATGAACAAAATAGCTATTTGTATAAATACTGCAAGAATTGTATATTTGTTGCACGATGCTTGCAAAAGTCGAGAGCTGCAATAATTACTATTTCCACAGTATTTTTCAACGATTGAATTAAATTACAATAGAATAGAATATATTTCTGATTCCGTTACAATTTTGTTTGTAATCCATAACAGCCACTGAAACCTTCAGGTTTGTGTGTGACAAACATGTATTCTATGGTAATAATTATTGGTATTCTTCAGTTATGAATATAATCAACTTCAATAGATACATACATTCAGAATTATTTGTTCATTGAGTCAATCATTGCGAGGGAATTCTTATTCACCTTTCAACTTTCGTTGAGAAGATCGTACGGGTGAATAATGAATATTGTGGTCATACGAAATGTCTATTTCAGAGTTCACTTGATTTGTGATGTGGCTCTCGTACTGTGATCGAAATGTGCTGGGATGTGTTCAATTTTTAATAATTCAACATTGCATTCGATGCGTTATTTCAAAACATTCAGATATACCTAGAGAAAATAAACTTTTCCTGGACGTCTTTCTCTGGGAAGCATTTGAAGAAGAAAAAACCTTGCGAGCCCGGCTTATCGGAATGTTCGATGCAATAAGAATACTTGAAAGCGGCGTCCTCGTATACGAAGGAATTGGTGTAGTTTTGCCAGTACTTAAACTGACCATCCTCTAACAAGTTGAAGGTGTACCTCTTCTCAGTCATCCGGTATATTCTTTTGCATGTTCGGTTCGATATCACGGCGAAAGGAACTGAAAATCATCCAATATTTCGAGGTTAGGTAACTGGTCGGTAAATTTAAAATGGCATCAGAAGAGATCTCAGAATTCAGAAGATTACAAAGTTTGTATTGCAAGTATGCCCGTTTCCCTTAAATTTTCGCACCCCATCCTCAGGGGTTATTTCGAAAGTTATCAAAAAATAATGAGTACGAATGTTTTATATTTCTTTCTGAATTGTCAGAATTTGTTGTCCGAAATTCTAAATTATTTTGGCAAATGCCATATTTTGACATGTCGAAATTTCTCAGTTGAATATATACACACATATTTCACTTCTTCATTCATTTCTGAAAAGAGCTATTCTTCTGATTACAAAAATATGTATATGTGATTCATTTCATCCTTCCTTTTTCGAAATATAAGCGTTCAAATATTTCAACAAATGTAAATCAATGTGCACTGGAAAAAAGTAAGCCTGATTGAAGAGGCAATGGAAATGACACGACCAGGAGCCATTTGTAATTCACCCAATAGCTAAGGTTTTGATGGGCTCATAATTATTCTGTGATACCTTTTTTTGCTCTCTACCAATTCATTCTCTTATTCTTCAACTCTTATTCTAGAAGTCATCTAACAAAAAAAGTTAAAAATCCCACATTTCATAGGTAAACAACAGAAATGGCGCCAGTTTCTGCCATTTCCCATTTGAGTATGGCTAACTTTGTTCTAGTGCACATGAATCGAAATTCTGTATTTTCCATCCCAGTACTTTTCTTTTATTCAACATTTATCGACCTTTCACGTTTTCAAGGATTTCTAAATTTGTAGTTTCGATATTTAATGAAGTTGTATGTTGTTCGTTTCGATTTAAAACTATTGCCTATCGTGTAAAAATGAAAAATGCTTCTATTCGAAGTGTCATTGGAATATGATCTCTCTCAATATGGAAAGAAGTGATTCCAGGATACTGCGATCCATTATCTTTGTAGAATTTTCTTTCTGCATGAAATATCTTTGATATGTGCTATATAAAAAAACCAGATATATATGTACATATATATCATAGTTATAAAATGCATTTGATTGTAATAATTTGTTCCAACCTCACTGTATATCATTTCTCATCATAGTTCATGTGACCTTTCAAAAAAATATTTCTGTATATCCCACAAAGTGAGTGTGAAAAAAAATATGTGAATGAGAATAATACCATATTGGAGTGAATCCCTCTTGGATTCCTCATTTGTATAGATAATCAAAGGAAGATAGGCTGTAGGAGTTCAACAATATGTTTTCATTAACGTCTCATTGAATTTCAATTGAGTGAGGAAAAAATGAGAAAATCCTCTTCGCCTTCTATAGCCTACTACCAAGTATATCATTTTTCAGAAATTACTATACCTGTCGGATTTTCAATGGTGGTCGAAAACGTCAAATCCAGTCCGACGGTGAACGTCTTCACGCATTGCGCCCCATTGACGTAACTTTCACCGTCTGGGCAACATTTCTTGACGCACCGTATACTCTTGCAAATCTCAGTGTCGTCTCTACACTCCCTTCTGACGAAGCGACCTTCCGCACCCTAGAGTTAGACAACTATCGATAGCACAGTTGATTGTGAAAAAAATTGTTGAACAAATCTTCTTCTTTATATGAAAGTTTCTTTATATGAAAGATCCTAACTTTTTTTCGATGAGGAATCACCCCCTTGAATGTTTCACACATATTTATAGTTACACCCTGTATATACCTTTTCAAAAGTTGAAATGAACGTTTATGAATAGAGACACAGTTAGAATGGTAGTAAAATCGCGATTTTAACACCTTGATTCGAAGAATTTCGCGAAAGTTTTCAGTTGAATGCCTACCACGCAGAAGCAGACATGAAAAAATCATTTTCAATTTTTTTCGTCAAGAATTCATTTTTATCAAGGATATTTTGCCATCTTTATTACACTATATCAACCCACCGCAGAAAGGCAGATTCATATTCCACTTCCAAAAAATAACTCTCACAATATCTTACACATTAATTACAATTCATTACAAATCACTCGAATTTTATTACAGGGGTAGTTAGGCGGAAAAAAAGGCGGTGGTGTAGCTTCAGCCTGAGGCTGCACTACACCCTCTATATTTTTGAAAATACCTTAACCTACTTATTCCACGAGAAGAATTTCTTACCCATTAATTACAACTATTTGAGGTGGAAATCAACCAAAAAATCAAACCCCAATTTTTTTTTATCTGTGGACGAGGGAAACCTATAATTTTCGAGGAACATCGTGTTAGCCAGCGTTGGAATTTTGGGAGAGAAGAAAGGTGTTGGAATTTTTCTTGAAAGTTTGGAGGTTGTAAGCTTCAGGAAAGACTTCACTAGGCAAAGAATTCCACAACTTTGCCGTTATATTGATGAATGATGCTTGATATAGCGATGTTCGACAGGTCTCGAGCCCCTGACAGTGTAGGGGTGACCAGCCTGAGCTCGTCTGGTTTATCTACTAGGAATCGCACGTGGTGACATGATACCTAGATGATATTTCCGTTGAGCACCGACCGTGGAAGCATCTATAAAAGAAGCAGAGATCGCAGACCTTTGCACGATGATCTAGAGAGGTCAATGATTTGGTGAGTGTTGTATCATCGACTAGGCGAATAGCTCTCTTCTGAATTGAATCTATGAGCTTTAGCGTATGTTTGTGGGCTGAGCTCCAAACATGTGAACAGTACTCAAGGACAGGTCGAGTTTGTGCTTTGTAGATCATAAGCAGCTGCTGGGATGTGAAGTATCTCTTCGCACCGAAAAGAAATCCAAGTTTTTGTGAAGCAGTTTTCGCAATGGACCTCACATGATCGTCCCATGAGAGAGCACTGTTGGTGGTGACACCCAGCAAGGATATTGACGACCTCATAGGAACAGTGGTACCCGACATCATCAAATTGGGCATTGTGTGATCAGCCTTCTTGGTGAACATACAAGCTTGAGTTTTAGTTGCATTGAACTGTACTAGATTCTCAGATCCCCATTTCAGAATTCTTGTCAGATCCTCATTTAAAGCATCAACCTGTCTTCGCCTTGCACCTCTGGCCTCATTGGATGATATAGGGGCTCTAGAGGAAAAGGCGGAATGAAGTGTACTATCATCCGCAAAGCTATGAACTGGGCTGGAGGTCACATTCAACAAATCATCGATGTGGAGCAAAAACAAAGTTGGTGCCAAGACAGAGCCTTGTGGAACACCAGCATTGGTCGTCATTGTATCAGACGAGACCCCGTCTACCACCACGTAGAGTGATCTTCTATCTGCAAGGAAACTCGATAGTAAAAGAAACAGTTAGGGCGGCAAATGATTATTATCTGTAGATGGAAATATTTTCACTGTTATATGATTCAGGTGAGTTGTTATAAATTGCAATTAATGTGTTTTTGAAATTGTGTAAGTAATTTTTTGGAAGTGGTCTACAAAGGCTTATTTTTCGACTTGGTCCATTTCCAAGACCATATCGATAGTGGTCCTACCTCCACCCTGTCCTTGCAAAAATCGGACTCGCTCCAAATCGGCCTGTCGTCCCATTCGTAATCCACTACGAGCTTGCAATGTGGCAGACCCACCCTCACGACGGTCTCCGTGATGAAGTCTTCTTCGGGGCGGTCGGTCCTGGAGCAGGAGTGCAATCGCCGGTTATAGGCGAACCCGAGCGGGCAGCATTTCTTGAACACCAAGGCGTTCAGCGGGGTTTCCCCCACGAAGTTGCCGTCGCGGACGGTGAAGTTGAAAACTCGGCCGTCGTAAACTTCCAGACATCGGCCGTCGACGTTTGTGCGTAAAAAGTCCGTCTGGTTGGTGAACACTCGCAGTCTACTGGTGAAATCTTCGACGCACCTATAGGTCGACGAATACTAGGCTTAGGATAAACGCGGGCATATACTTTTACAATTTTTAGTTGATCAGCAATTATCAAGAGTCTAGGCATTTCTTCATTTATGTTTTTTATATTTTTTTCAATAACTGCAGCTCCAAAAGTCGAAACTTCAGCGGGGTTAAGAAGGCATACATAGACAAACACGTGTATATGATATGATATTATACAGTGTGAAACAGCCAAATGGAATTCTAGATAGCAATATTAATTTCCATCAGCATTGCGATAATCTCAATAAGCAGTATTTTCTGTTAAGAAACTTGAGACGAATTCTAGACAACTCTGGTCCACTTTTATATTACCACGGGCAGATACAATCAAGAATTAACTATGGAATTATTGTTTGGGGAAATTCTCCGCCTGCACACAATGTTTTTGTAACGCAAAAGAGAATTATCAGAACTATTGCAAACGCGTCACAAACATCATCGTGTAGAACACTATTTAAGAAATTTAACATTTTGACTCTATTACCAGGTCTCTACATTCTGGAAGTTCTGTTGTACATCCATAGAAATAAAGAAGTTTTTAAACGAAACCAATCTTTTCATGAATATAATACACGCATCAGAAATGATTTTCACATAACCAAAACACGTTTATCTCTACGTCTGAACTCGTTTGAGATTTTGGGGCTGAGATTATATAATGCACTTCCGGAGTTTTTCAAAATTATAACCAAGGACCAAGTATTCAAACATAAAATAAAACAACTACTTTTTGAAATTAGCCCCTATACAATCGATGAGTTTTTTTCTCACCTACATTAGTAAAAATGTTTTGTATTATTTTTCATCATTGCTGCTTTGTTCACTCACCTAATTGTTCATATACCTCTTATTATTTATGAATGTGTTTGTTATAGATTCGTATTTTATATCTGTATCTGATATGTACTGACTTGTCCAATTGCTTTTTTTAAGCTCGTTTTAATGGATCAATAAAGAATTGAATTGTTTTTTTGAATACGCATTTTCTTCAAAAAAATAAATTATACAGGGTGAGTCAAAAATGTGTACCGAGCTTTCTGGGGATGATAGAACATTGAAAAATAAGTGTAGTTTGATGATTAAACTCACGGCCCAAAATGCATATTAAGGGAGATATATCCTTCCAAAGTTGATAAAATTAAAATAATTTCTCTGCATAACTTCTGAACGATGAAAGCCACCCGATTGAAATTTTGTGCATGAATGTATGTTGTCAAAATACATTTTTTCGTCACACTTCCACATTTCTGATATTGTTATAAAGAGTGTTTTCAGAGGATGAGTCATGATTTTTTGTAGGAAACTTTTTTCCCTGTATTATTTTCGGTGAAAAAACAGGAGCATTCGATGGAGCGAAGAAAATTACATGAAAAAGGTACTCTTATTCAAATACAAAAAATTGAGCCGTTCGTGAGATATTTGAGTTTTTGTAGTTACATGATATCAGCAGATTGATTTTATTCATCGCGAGATTCATCGGTATAACGATATTTCAGCAGTATTTGCATTTCCGAAGCGCTCGCCAAGCATTAGAAGAGAGAGAGAGAGAGAGAGAAAGAGAACGAATAACGAATATAATCTCTAAACGAATATAATCTCAGTTTTATAATAGCAGTGATAAATGACACAGAAAAACCACACGAACAAATCGACTACAACAATGTTGACTCGAATGTTGATGACATGAACGTCAAAATTGAGAACAAAATTATTCATCATGGCCTGCTAAAATATTGTTACCGATGAATCTCGCGATGAATAAAATCAATCTGCTGATATCATATAACTACAAAAACTCAAATATCTCACGAACGGCTCAATTTTTTGTATTTGAATAAGAGTACCTTTTTCATGTAATTTTCTTCGCTCCATCGAATGCTCCTGTTTTTTCACCGAAAATAATACAGGGAAAATAGTCTTCTACAAAAAATCATGACTCATCCTCTGAAAACACCCTTTATAACAATATCAGAAATGTGAAAGTGTGACGAAAAAATGTATTTTGACAACATACATTCATGCACAAAATTTCAATCGGGTGGCTTTCATCGTTCAGAAGTTATGCGGAGAAATTATTTTAATTTTATCAACTTTGGAAGGATATATCTCCCTTAATATGCATTTTGGGCCATGAGTTCAATCATCAAACTACACTTATTTTTCAATGGTCACATTTTTGACTCACCCTGTATATAGTGTTCATGTGACAGTGGCCAACACCAACTATCTTATTCCAAATGGAAGACCCTGTTTTCCCACTGAATTCCCACTGAAGAGCTGATTTCATCGATACACCATACTTGGGGTCTAGCGGGAATGATTACAGAGATATCGGGTGTGAAAAATCGAGATTTTTCAACGTAATGAATTTTATGTGTCGAAACTAAGCATTATTGGTCGAAACGCCTTACATGTCTCTATCATAACTATCTTCTGACATTTCTTTGGGACAGGTACAGGATGATCAATTTTCTGAATTCTGCACCACCCAATATTTGTTTCAATCAAATGATAGTAGGTAGTAAATCAAAAGTTAAGACAGTGGCATGTAAGCCGTTTCGACCAATAATGAATAGTTTCGACACAAAAAAATCCTAAAGTTGAAAAATCTCGATTTTTCACACCCTATATCTCTGTAATCATTTCCGTTAGACCCCAAGTGTGGTGTATCGATAAAATCAGCTCTTCAGTGAAAATTTGAAAATGGAATGAAATACAGGGTGTTCCATTCTAAATAAGAAAGTTGGTGTTGGCCACTGTCACATGACACACTCTATATAATTTAATTTCTTTGAAAAAAATGCGTATTCAAAAATACAAATCGACGCAGTGATGAAAAATCAAATGACTGTTGGCATTGTATCATTCTCTCAGCGAAGTTCATTGATCCATAAGTGTGTTACAACAAAGGGACTATTGTTAAACTTCTTAAGCTTCATGTTTTCACCTTAGGCTAAACACCCAGTAGATCTCAAAATATTTCAGAAATGTGTAATCGGCGGTGAATACAACAACTTGTATTTCGAACATTCCTGTGTATTTTTCATCCTAAGTAAGTTATTGCAGATCTAGACACTGATGTATATTGACAAGGAAGGGAAACCTTTAACATTCGAGGAACATTGTGCTAACTAGCGGTGAAATTTTGGAAGTTTGGAAGTGATAAGCATCAGTAAAGACTTTCACTAGGCGAAGAATTCCGCAACTTTGCCGTTCTATTGATGAATGATACTCGGAAGAAGAGTTTGACAGATCTCGAGCCTGACAATGCAGGGAAAACCAGCCTGAGCTCGTCTGGTTTGTCTAACTGGAATCGCTCGTGATGGCATATCAAACGTGGCATATGAAAGTGAAAATAATTCTTCAAAAAAAAACTTCTTAGTCATCGGTAAAAATCCCGCTCATGAAGATTTCTCTCAATATTCACCTGTAACTCGAGTTTCCCGGTTTGAATAAAACTTCATGGACCCCGCAGCATTTCACAGCATCTTCCCGGGCCAAAGAACTCCCGAACGAAATCATAACACAAACCAACAGATACTTTGCGCGTAAACTCATATCACGATGACGTACTTCCACCGGTACTGAGTGTCTTTACAATAGCATCGTCTCTACATTTTCGAGCGGAATCCCATGTGGTCCGACCTGCGGATTGCTGAGCGCTACGCAGAGATATTCGCGATGGACTAAAAGTTTTGCCGCCCGACGTTTCGTATTGGTCTCGCTGAGTGCGTTAGTCCGGTCAAATTCGACCTTGCCGGAGATGTATCGTGGGCGTGGAAATACATTGATGGTATGTCGTATTTCCGTATAACGCTGCAGATAGCGATTCATGATCAATTGTTTCTGTGTCTATGTATGATGAATTATGGTGGTGTGGCGAAGGTCTCATTAGTTGATGAACCTAATACGAGGTGATGTGTTCCTACGAAAAGGGCGAAAAAATAATACAAAATCATTCATACTGGGTGGACCAATGAAAACGAAGCAAGGCCGATTTGACATAGTTATCGTTCTCTGGAAAAAAAAACGCTCGGACCGGTCGATTTTTATTTCGAGAGGGAAATATTTTGCGCATGTTTTCAACTTTTTCACTACAAACCTCTCGGAGGTGTGAGCTCCAACCTTTGAATCTCGAATAGTAGTTCTCGAGAAAACACGTTTATGATAATAATTGGCTAGTGATGGAAAGTGGTGGTTTTTTTTCCCTTCCATCACTATTTCTCATTTTGTAGTTAGAACGATCTTCATCTAAGAAGTGCCTAATGTGTTATTTTTCAATGGTGTCCTATCCAACATTCGATATATATATATATATATATATTTATATATCGAAATATAGTGTATTTCGCTAGGAGTCTGGAAACAATAATTTTTCTTCCGATCGTTATTGACGTGTAATGATTGATATTGTTCAGTATACTTCGATTTCCTTCTGAGTACATTTTATGGCATGTATGATGCATTCCCTGGTTGATTTGTTTTGTATTAGTCTATGTCAGAAAAGGTGGACAAAAACGTCGAAAAATATCACAGAAATGTATTTTTACGAAATGAAATACAGAATAGGTACATCTTAAATTTCAGATACCATATAGACCTCGATATAGACACTAGACTAGTCTAGAATGAGAAAAAAAGTATTTCCCAAGGAATACCGATTTCCATTGCTACTTGAGAATTGATACATTTTCAGATTCTTTATAAGAAAACTGATTATAAAAATTGTTCATTCTATATCTATTATATGCTACCCAGATCTTCCGTTTCAAATCCTTATATTTCCACATCTACTGAAAATTCAAAATCACATTTTCCAGTACAATATCTGTATGGGGTTATAAATCTGTATGGGGCTAGGAGAAATTATTTCATGCTTTTGAATCCGTTTCGAAATCGTAGCATATGTAAGAAATTCTTTTTCATTCGAACAATTATTGATTTTCATTACCCTCTGCGATTTTGAGTTTGAGTCACAAGACGGAATTCAAATATTTTCAAGATTTTGAGTTGCATTGTATCTCGCAATTTCACAATATCAGTTTTCAGAATTCAGACAATGTTGATTATTTTTTCTTTTTGTCTCCAAATGGAATCAGCGAAAAAATGAAAATGAAATCTCAGTGTTCCTCCACTTTCCTGTATATCTTCAAAAATAGTCTTAATTTTTTTCGGATTTCTTACCGGCATTTTGTTGGGTTTCTGATTATACAACTTCGCCTTCATTTCGAACTCTGTTGCATGTACAACCGAGAGTTTCTCGGTAACATCCAAAACATCAAACAAACTCAAGGATTCAGACTTGCTTTGTTTTCAAGTTGTTTTGGCGCATGAACTTAAAATATTTGTTCTATTCTCTAATCGTGTAGGTACATTTCATTATGGAAGAAAAATAAATATCGTCCTATCTATTGGATGTATGTAGGCAGGTAGTCCATCGATCTTCAAAAATAGTATTTTAGTTCCGATAGTATAACGAAATCAATTAGATGGAATGCATGTCAAAAATCAATCAGATTTACTTGTTCGTATATCTCATCGCTTCCATTCCTCACACCATAAACGAATCTACCAATTCAGTTTGGAATATCTTTAAGAAGGACAAAATCAATGACCTGGTCGTTGTATTTATTTATTTATCTAATTTATTCATCCATTACTTACCACTTACATTTGAAAAGAAAGATCTGATATGAGCTATTCCAAACTTGAACATGTCTATATTCTTAGCGACTAAGATATTTCAGTGTATAATACACATCTCATACAGAGGCGAATTTTCATGAAATTATGACTGTTTGTGGAAAATCTAAGTAGAATGTATCCGAATCTGTTATTTTGACACCATTTTGTTTACGTCAATGATCGCCAATATTGTTGAATAAATCATTTGAAAGTAATGGCCCCAGATTAGAGCCCTGTGGTACGCCAGATTTCACATGATATTCGACTGACTTGAAGCCGTTCGACTGATAATATCGTTTACGGTAACTGAGGTGTGATTTGAGGTAATATTTGTGCTTCGTTACGTACAATGCTGTTCTCTGTGAATTAGCCCAAACGCCACAGTGGTTTGGATTCCACTTATATCTCCTTCACTCGCAGAAGCCCTCTCAGGGGAAGCAGGAGTGCATCAAACAGTCAAAGAGTTCGAATAAGAAATTGTGTGGGAGAAAAATCAAAAGAAGATAGAAATAGCATTAAATCCGATTTTTAGTTGTTTCAAATTGTACCGAGCGCTCAAAGAATTTTAACCATAATTAGACGCATGGATTATGCATGCATTTATCGATAAAAAATCATCTCTTGTGATTTCACCCCTGATAATAATATCTTCTATATTTCAATAACATTGTAGCGACTATAATATTATAATATAATTTTCTCATGGATATAAGTGTCAATACACTATGATGCATTAGGTATCTTATCTACAAAGGTGTGGATGACGTTTGAAAGATTAAAAACAAGTGATGGCAACAATTATCAAGAATTACCAACTACATGAAAGATAACAAAGAATGGAAATATCATGATGAAGGAATGCATCATATGATTATATGAAATCCACATAGATGATATGGCCGACCTAATTATGTTAATTATTATTCATCAATAGAACGGCAAAGTTGTGGAATTCTTTGCCTAGTGAAGTCTTTCCTGATGCTTACAACCTCCAAACATTCAAGAAAAATTACAACACCTTCCTTCTTTCCCAAAATTCCACCGCTGGCTAACACGATGTTCCTCGAACATCATAGGTTTCCCTTTCGTGTTGTCCACAGATAAAAAAAAATATCAAATATATGCGAATATATTATCGCACATATTATTATATGCGAATGCGTGTATTCGTTCCTAAATAATCAAACTCAAAGTATGAACGAGCATTTTTTTCAATATCCTCTTCCTGACTTGGTATAGAAATGAATATATTGAAATAATTCCAAAATATGTTCAGACAAACAGTATTGAACTTTTCCGGCATCGAAATTTTCTCTATGGGAAAACGGTAAACTTTGCTTTCACTCGACTGAAAGTATCATGATGTACACGATATACCTACATTAGAGTAATAATTTTTGCTTCATAATCATAACGCCAACTCAAATATTAGCGAAAACCTCTGAAAATCTACTATTTCAGGTGTACGCCCTTGCAGTACACTCTAAAAAATTAAAATCTCTCTGTACACACCTTTTCTGTTTACTTATTAGTATTCTTTCATGTCCTGTCACATTATATATCTGACTACCTGCCTGGATAGGGCAGGTAAAAGTTTCCCAAATTAGCTGCATCTAACATGATAGTACAGGAAAATTTGATTGTTTTAATTTGATGTTCTAACCATGAATATCACTTTCGACATAGACATCACCATCTACTGTCGCCAAGAAAAAGATTGTTTCCAGAATAGTATATTGAAATGTAAGTTACAGAAGGCAACATATTCTAGCACTGGAATTCTAGAGTCTGAAAATCGGAAATTCGCGACGAGTGCTTAAATTACTATTTCCTCTGTTTTGGCTGTATTATAATATTGAGTCAATATTTTCATAAAATAATTCAATATTGATTTAGGGAAATTTCGGCCAAATAATTAAACTGACACAAATGATTCGTATCTGACAGTTGACAGACATTTGAGTCATTATGGCGGAAAGTTTAGTGAATTCAAATTCATGTGAAATGAACCTTGCTGTGAATTTATCTGTTAGATAAATTTCAGCGCCTACATTCTCTTCATAATATGCCTGGAATTTCGAAATCTGCAGCAGTTGTACTATCGATAAACAATATCAGCAGATTCTACAGATACCTATTCTGTAATGATTTCTAGCTATCTCATAGTTCAGGAACATTCAATGAACTATTATTGCTTCGTTGTTAGTCTCAACTGAGGTCTCAACTATAAAAACAATAACTATATAAGTACCTGCCTATGTTACGAGTTGTATTCCTGCTTTTCAATAGGAAAAATATTCGATCCACTAATATTTTTATTTCATGTATCTCAATATTTGATTATTTCAATGATTTCTCAACGTAAATTAGTACCATTTTTAGATTATAAAATACACCTGAAAATCTATATTAAAAGTCTCTTTTAAAATGACATTCTTGTCTTCATTAGATACAGTCTTTATGTCACATGGGGTAGATTGTATTTTTCCAACTTCCATATTTTCTTTCATGCTTTTTTTTTAAAGAGAACTTATGAAAATAAATAATGTTGTTAGAACATGTTAGCGAGGAAAGTATTTTCCAATTCTTCGCTTTGTATAAATGATTATGCAGTTATCGAATATGTCACTGGATTCAATATTTATGGAGTTCATTCAAAGAATGTATTGTGATATTGTATTATGAGATCATTCGATCTGCATGTAATAATCTACAGAGGGTTATTTACGCTTTACTTAGCTTCTGGACTTCTCGGGATTTGATTTTGTTCCCGTTTTCAGCAACGTCATGACATATGACATTACCAGCAATCATGCTGAAATATCGAATGATAATTTAAACAGAAATATAAATGTGGGATCGTTCTCGGTTAACATAAAAAGTATATTAATAATGTTTATTTTCTCTTCGATGTCCCCCATACTAACTTATGTTCACATGTTCAACTGGTGGGTTTTGTTTACATCAGTTGACATACTCGAAATCTACAGGAAGTAGTTGTTCGAGAAATGAATTGCGTGAATGACCTCTGAGAATGTCTTCTGAAATCTCCCCTCGATTCATCGCAGGGAAAATTTTTGTTGAAAAAATGCATTCTACCAGTTGATGGATGTTTCATTACATTCTGAAATATCCACGAATACCATTATATGACTGAAAGAATAACTGATTCATTATCAAAATGTCACGAGCATGAAGTTCAAAGAATGATCCGTGTGAAAAATTATAATACTCCGTCTGAGTTATACACTTTAGTCTTCGTACGGCTATGACACATACCTAATGACATGACACGTACCTAGCAGAATGATTCAATAATATAAATATCTTGAACATCAGATTTCATTTCATGAAAAATCGCGATTTCTAATTGAAATATCAATTATACACATATTGATGACCATTGGTGTAAGAAGAAAACAAATATACCCAATAAAATAAAAACAAATTCAGTATCGTTATACAGGGTGAGTCAAAAATGTGTACCGAGCTTTCTGGGGGTGATAGAACATTGAAAAATAAGTGTAGTTTGATGATTAAACTCATGGCCCAAAATGCATATTGAGGGAGATATATCCTTCCAAAGTTGATAAAATTAAAATAATTTCTCCGCATAACTTCTGAACGATGAAAGCCACCCGATTGAAATTTTGTGCATGAATGTATGTTGTCAAAATACATTTTTTCGTCACACTTCCACATTTCTGATATTTTTATAAAGGGTGTTTTCAGAGGGTGAGTCATGATTTTTTGTAGAAAACTTTTTTCCCTGTATTATTTTCGGTGAAAAAACAGGAGCATTCGATGGAGCAAAGAAAATTACATGAAAAAGGTACTCTTATTCAAATACAAAAAATTGAGCCGTTCGTGAGATATTTGAGTTTTTGTAGTTACATGATATCAGCAGATTGATTTTATTCATCGCGAGATTCATCGGTAACAATATTTTAGCAGGCCATGATGAATAATTTCGTTCTCAATTTTGACGTTCATGTCATCAACATTCGAGTCAACATTGTTGTAGTCGATTTGTTCGTGTGGTTTTTCTATGTCATTTATCACTGCGATTATCAACTGAGATTTTAAGAAATATGGCAGGTTATTCGTGCTCTGAACAAACTGATATGCTTCTAATGCTTGGCGAGTGCTTCGGAAATGCAAATGCTGCTGAAATATCGTTATACCGATGAATCTCGCGGTGAATAAAATCAATCTGCTGATATCATGTAACTACAAAAACTCAAATATCTCACGAACGGCTCAATTTTTTGTATTTGAATAAGAGTACCTTTTTCATGTAATTTTCTTCGCTCCATCGAATGCTCCTGTTTTTTCACCGAAAATAATACAAGGAAAAAAGTTTTCTACAAAAAATCATGACTCACCCTCTGAAAACACCCTTTATAACAATATCAGAAATGTGGGAGTGTGACGAAAAAATGTATTTTGACAACATACATTCATGCACAAAATTTCAATCGGGTGGCTTTCATCGTTCAGAAGTTATGCGGAGAAATTATTTTAATTTTATCAAATTTGGAAGGATATATCTCCCTTAATATGCATTTTGGGCCATGAGTTTAATCATCAAACTACACTTATTTTTCAATGGTCTATCACTCCTCGGTACACATGTCTGACTCACCCTGTATAAACTTTGTTTCATAGTCAATGATCACTTCATAAACTCAAACTCAAAATTCAAGAAAGGGATAAGTCTAGCCATGCCGGCTTATCATGAAATCATAATTTAATATTGCATAAAAATTTGGGCTAGGTGTTCATGCACAAGCTAACTCAATAATGTACCTTAATAAAAATAAACATTAGAAAAATTTAATATTACAGATTCCTCAGAACGAAACAAGGTATGCATTTTACTGAGAGATCTAGGGACTGACAATAAAATATTTTTTTATCTGTGGACAACACGAAAGGGCAATCTATAATGTTCGAGGAACATCGTGTTAGCCAGCGGTGGAATTTGGGAAGAGAAGGAAGGTGTTTTTCTTGAAAGTTTGGATAAAACAGGATTTAACAAAAAAAAAACACATAAAGCACTTCTAAGATGGACATCGTTCTAACTACAAAATGAGAAATAGTGATGAAAGGGAGCAAAGCGTTACTGTCCATCACTAGCCGATTATTTTCATTAACGTGTTTTCTCGAAAACTATTGCATCAAATTCCAAAAACAAGGAAGCGTTGGTAAGAGATTTCGATTACCTTCAAAATGGTATATCACTTGACTTCTTATCCCATTTGATATTCAAGGGTTGAGGCTCACCCCTCCGAGGGGTTTGAAGTGAAAAAGTTGAAAACATGCACAAAATACTTTCCCCACGGAATGAAAATCGACCGGTTCAAGCGATTTGTTTTTTTCCTGAGACCGATAACTTTGTTAAATCGGCCTTGTTTCGTTTTCATTGTGCCACCCAGTATATCAGTTTTTACTTTTGAACCCCAATTTTCTCATGTTGTTTACCATGAAAAGTATAAAAACCATAATATTGCTATTCTTGAACATTCGCAGTGCCTGATTTGCACGAAGATTCTTGTAAAGATGAAAATTGGTCAGCTCAAGGATTTCTTGAGTCACACTTGAGTTCACTGAAGTTTCGTGCATGAACTTGTTCATATGGAAAACGAATGTTCCTGGTTGAGTTTCGTCAGGACTTAGTTCCCGTTCTTACACCAACTGATTTTTTTTGAGATTTCGCCGTTTTTCAATGTGAAATACACCACTACCTATTTTTATGCATAAGTAGGATAGAAATAATTCCATAGGTCTATAAAATAACACACAATGAAACAATCCTGAAGAATGACAGACTCGACTCACTTACCTTACTTACCTTTCTTGCAAAATTTCTTGAAATTTCTAAATCATTTTTCCTACTCATCATACAATGATTGACTGACACGTCCTACAGTCTAATTGTTCAACAGAGCTTGTTAGAAGTTATATTAATTGTACGCATTGATTGATTGATTGGTATCGATTGAATTTGACATTCAGGATGAAGATATGATTTATTTGATAAAAAAAAATCAACAATAACACAATGAATCACAATGTAACTAATTGTTTCATCGAAAACAGTTGTGAACAATTTTTTGTTGTCGACATAAAAATGGCATATGTTCAATCTAGGTTTTAATATCATCAAAGTGCCAGTAAAATGGGAGTGAACAGGATGTATATTTCCTTTTTCGTTTCATTATAACAAATTAGTTAGGTGTCGTAACATGTGTGAATTTTTTTTTACATTCTGTTTGAACAATTTCCCCGATTGCCTATGAAAGTAATTAACTTCGCTATTTACTTACCCTGTTTTATCAATCTAGGGTTGGGTGTACATCGAAATGCATCATATACCTATCAGAAATCTGTTCCATACTTGGTTATTGATCACAACAATGAATCCCATCGAAATACACAAGGTGAATCAAAGTTTATACAGCGTACATACATAGACGTCAGAAACTTTCGTTTCACTATACACGGTGTTCCAGAACTATGGGATCAAACTTCCACTACGGCCCAAAGACGCGTTAAATTGCCCAAATAGGATTTGATGCATTTAATCTTAGCATTTCATAATGTATGATATATATTTAGAAAAAATACTGGCGAAGATTTTCAACGTCGTGTGTATAATATATGATTGATCTTATGTAACATTCAATCACCTTGTAGTTACTACATATACATATCGTACGTAGTAGGATATAGACTATTGTAGATCGCTTGTGATGTAAAAAAGTTCTCTTACCGAAATGAAGCCTCTTGAAATCGAAATGAAATTTTTTGAATATAATATGACAAATTTTCAAAATTGAATTGGTATTTTTGTAATACATATATGATACTCTTTGGAATTGAATCAACTAATTTGGAGTTAAATTAACGCCTTTTGAAATTGAATTGATAATTTTGAAAAATATTCGACATATCTCGAAATTCAACTGAAATTTGATATACAACTGATAGTTTCTTTAATCAACATGACACTGTTCGAACTACAATTGGAAAAGATGTACATTAAAAAATATGATGAGTAACACTAGATTTCTGGAATCGACGGGTTTACCCAATTTAAATTGATGATCACCACTTCCTGTATTATGAATACTATTTCTTTCAAATCCATAGAGCATTCTTGATTCATATATTTATAGAATGTTTTCAATTTGCAATGCATTGAGTGTGATCCAATCATTGATAATTGATATGGTAAATATACCTAATAAAACTTCAAAGTCAATCTAGAGTAATCATAATAAAATGTTAATTGGTCTTTTATGACGGTTTGATTCATTAGATCCTACAGATGGTAGTATGTGTTTTGTATTTTGCATGAAATGATAAGAAGAATCATACCTTTTATCATGCACGAAATTGATATAGTGACAAATCTAGAGTACATTCAATGTGGGAACAATATCGTAATATGAGTAGAACTACGTTCAAAATATTATTATTAATATTTAACCGATTATATTCTAACGTATGTGTATGTTTCCTACATGGATATTTATTTGTGAACTGAATCTTTCAGGACAGTTTGTACTACAAAATATACTATATTTCTAAACGGTTCTCTCAGTTTTGTTTTTCGGTGGCTTATACATGGTGTTCCACATGTAAGTTGTAGCCACATTGAAACAAGAATTGTCAAAACAAAGAACCGCCAAGAATGAATATAAGAGAAGAATCCGAAAGAAACATAGAGGAACAAATTTATGAAACATCACAAAAATAGAAGAAGAAAGGGGCGTTGCGCTTTGCGCTGAACGATATATTCAAAATTATTCGAAGTGTATCTGCATAATTATTGTCATCATTGCATACATTTCTTGCGGAAGAAACATTTTTTTCATCTGTTGACAACACGAAAGGAAAACCGATAATATTCGTGGAACATCGTGTTAGCCAGCGGTGGGATTTTGGAAGAGATGGAAGGTGTTGGAATTTTTCTTGGAAGTTTGGAGGTTGTAAGCATCAGGGAAGACTTCACTAGGCAAAGAATTCCACAACTTTGCCGTTCTATTGATGAACGATGCTTAGTATGGCGATGTTCGACAGGTCTCGAGCCTGCCAGTGTAGGGGTGACCAGCCTGAGCTCGTCTGGTTTGTCTACTAGGAATCGCACGCGGTGGCATAATAGATGATATTTCCATTGAGCACCGACCGTGAAAGTATCTATAAAAGAGGCAGAGATCGCTGACCTTTCTACACAAATGATTGTTTGAGGGGTAATAATATACGCAAAGACATATTCGAGTCGTTATTCGAAATACCTGATGATATTCGAAATACCTGTTGATGATAACAAATTAGGAATCATTGTTATTCAAATTTTCACAGTTATACGAGTATTTGAAGGAATGGGGTCGGTATGTGGCACTTTTCACATTTTCAGAAAATCTCAGAAGCCTGAATATCATGGAATATGCTCTAAGAAAGTCCACTTTCTACTGAAATCGTCCGGTAAGAACCGACTATGGGCAGATCTATGAAAAAGGCAGGAAGATGTGCCCATCATCTGTCTATAATTAACAGAACTCATGAGCTTCAGAGGTAGCTCGAATTTCGGAAGTCTATTAGATTCTCAGATCCCTATTTCCAAATTTCAGCGAGATCTTCATATGAAATTATTTTGTAATCTCACAAACTTCCTCTAGTCCTTTGGTGTTAATCCAGGAGACATTTGATTGAATTTTCTGCAAGTTCTGGCAATGATTTAATCACATTGTCCGTGTATAATGAATAACTTTGTTTGAATAATCGATAGTTGCGTTCATTCTGGAGATTTTTTGAAACACTGCCAATAACTATCAATAAATATCACTAAACTGCCATGAGTTCGATATTTCCATGGCTATCTGAAATTAACTTCTTCTAAAAATTAAATTTTTCATAAAAAGCGTATTGATACAAATTGATGGTTTAGGTAAAGGGACATGCTATATCATCTTGTAGCATATTTTTTCATCTTTCATTGAGTACAAAAAAAGGGGTTTCATTCGACCACTTGGATGAACAACGAATATAATAGTAATTTCAGCACGCCCTGTATGATACGGAGGCGATTTCTCGACTTAAATTGAATACATCGAGCCTGTCCGAACTACCACTGGAATAACAACTCTTCTTGAATTGAGAGACCAAATTTACCAAAGTTTAATTAGAGCTATGTTTTGGACCATATTCAACACAAATCATTTTTTCATCTCGAAAACCAATAGAGATGGGTATAGGAAATTATCAACACAAAAATATTGTAATGAGAAGAAGATTCTAATTTTTTCAATATATAGGGTGTTTCACTTGAAAAAATGAAGTTGCTAGGACTTTTCGATAGAAGCGACAACGTCGCGATTTTGAAAATATTTCAGATCGATAAAACAGGTGATGAAGTGTGAGATGCGAGATTCTCAGAAAAATCCTGTGTTGCGTTCTCCATAAACCTCTAACCTACCATCGACCGTGGGTCGACCTGTATATAATATCGATCTCTATTTTACGCATCCGGCCTCATTGGGCAATATAGGGGCTTTCGAGAAGGGGGCGTATAAAGTGTACTATTATCCGCAAAGCAATGGACCTGGCCAGGAGGTTATACTTCCAACAAATCGTTGAGGTGGAGCTAAAAAAAGTTGGTACCAAGCACAGTTTAGAAAATATACTGTAGCAGTTGCAGCTCTCTCTGCAAATGTGGCTCTCTACCACGTTTCTCTCTCAGTAGGTCGACAGTAGGCGAATTATACAGTGTGTCCAGAATTGAAAGCTGTATTTTGAGACCGGTCTCTTTTACACTCAAAACACTGAAATGAATACGGAGTCACGGAACTGGTGTATCAATCTATAATCTGTGGGGCCAAGACAGATCCTTGTGGAACACCAGCAATGATAGTCATCGTATCAGATGAAACTCCATCTACCACCACTCAGAGTGATATATCTATGCATATACTAGAGTGCTAAATCGCAAGTGTGGCCTTTTTAGCTTCATTCTCAATATATGCTCATTCCAGTTCAACTTTGAGTCTAGAATAATTATAATTTCAAGGGACTAAACTCATCGGCATTTGTCAAAAATGACCCAAAAAATTCATGTTTTTGGGTCATTTCTTATCTAATGCATGAAGTCGACGAACCTATTGTATAAATAAATCGGCATGATACAATTATTTCATTCAAATCGTTGAAATTTTTGAATGGCTCAAAATGATTATCAAAGACAGAAAACACTCGAAAGACAGAAAACGAGTATAGAGATGGAAAAATTCAATGTATATTTATATTTCTGAGATCAGAAGACAATAAAAACTACTTTCAAATTTTAAAAATATACAGGTTGTTCCAGCTGAATAACTTGAAATTTGAAGCTTTCCGGAACAACTTTCCATTTTGAAAAAAAAAGAACGGA
Source organism: Gastrophysa polygoni (assembly GCA_963576655.1). Taxonomy (NCBI): domain Eukaryota; kingdom Metazoa; phylum Arthropoda; class Insecta; order Coleoptera; family Chrysomelidae; genus Gastrophysa; species Gastrophysa polygoni. The sequence goes on along the minus strand of OY755082.1, from coordinate 5,029,677 downwards.
AAAATACATAAAGATCTCATTACCAACTCTTCAAGGAGTACAAAAATTTTGATATCGAATATTTCTGATTAGACTTTTTCTACTATTTTGTCCGTCACATGATGAATATCGATGATATCAACGAATATAGATTTCCATGGAATATTTATTAGACGTCCAAAGCTTCTACTAAACTTTCACATTTGATTCAGTATGTATATTCTTGGAAATCTTTTGATTCATCTGTATAATCACATTGTTTGGGTGAATAACAAATGGATTCTTGTCTCAACCACAAGTGAAACCTCATCTGTATCTTTGATTATATACACTTTTAGTTGAATACTCAAGGGCTGTATATATAATACATACGTTAATGACGCCAATGACCACATTGTGAAACAATGTATAAATCTAGATCAATTATTCATTTTCCAGAAATGCCGACTACAAACCATATTTACAAACACTGGTATATTTCAGCCGATGCTTCATATAGTATTACGATAAATGTGAATGCACAGAGCTGAACTCAATGATTGGGAAATGCTGAAAATTATTCGATACCACCATAATGTATACCACCACTAATGATGCTTTCAACTTTGCCACTGAAAAAAAGGTATTCATGCAGAGACCAGAATATTTCAAGGTATCAGCCAAGGGCTATAAGGTCCCCTGTTGATAATATTCCTTACTACCCAGTATATCTCAATTATTAAATTTCTGCGAAATTGAAATATGAGCTTGCTGTGACTATAAGAGCACTAATTTTTGTTTCTGATGAAAACCAGTTTAATTACTACTGTTTTACTATCTACTATTCGCCCTGATTCTGGGTTACCCTACGAGGTACCTGGTTCACCATGGGTTGCAACTGTTTTCTTGTTCAAACTTCAGAATTGTATTGAATTATAGCTATTATAGTTTCAATGAAATGGGGGGAAGTACACGAGTTAGGGAGAAACAAGTTAAATTAATGGGAAACAAGAAGGCATGGAAAACAGAGTAACATTGGGAAAAAGTTCAAAAGTCACAGGCAGATTTTTTGGAAGCTGGAATTTTTCTATTATTTATTAATGGAGAGATCATGCCAACAAGGAGTTCGAATCCTCTGGGGTATCAGAGTAGAGAAGTTGGAGTCCTTGGTCCAAGTGTCCACTTTCTATAAGTTGCACCCGGGTTTGAATTGATTCCAATACTTACGTCTGACGGATTCCGCAGAAAGGTGAGTAAAGTCTAAATGTTCGGTAAGTTTGCACTCATCATGAAATCCATATTTTTTCGAAATTTTGCCACTAACGTATTTCGTCCTCACAAAAACGAATTTCTCAATGAAAAAGTGTGTACTGGAGGAAAAAATAACTGAACAATGTTATTACAGGGCCAATTCCTTTCTGGATCAATGATGGATGATTCATCGAAACTATTGGTTTTCAAACTTTACAACTTCAAACTTTGCTGAAAATTCGGTTCATCTCAATTAGGACATTCGCTATTACGAGAAGTAGAATAAAACGCCATTAACTAAACAAAACTGAATCTCTATTCAATGGCACATTTCGAGTTTATTTCACGTCATTTGGCAAAATTCGCAAGAAACATTCTCAAGAATGGTTTTTCTGAAGATTTCCACAGTGACAATGCATTACGAAAAAATGAAGTGTTTCATTTCTGATTTGGAATTGGCTGGATTCTCGTCAGTTAGTATGAAAAAATAACTTTCTGAATATGTATGCATTTTCAAAGATTCTGATATAGCAACGAATTGGATGAAATGTCTCTCTGGCCGATCTGAGAGTGTATATGTAGTAATAAATTAGTCTATTTGTGTTGCTTGACGATATGTCGCAACTGCAACTTTTATTATCCAACGGTTTCATCTGTTTGTTGTTATTCACAATTGGAAATAAATTATCCTCGAAGTTTATGATACCATTGGAACTCGAAGCGACATCTAAAAATAAACAAATTGCAATAGATCGATAGATACAATGATTTTGTTCATGAACAGAGCACGCACACTTCGTGCAGAAGACTAGATAACATGAGATTTTGAGAGAGTCCTCCTTACGTATTCCATATCCATAAAGCACATCATCCAGCTTTGTCCCTCCAGTCAGACTGACTAGTGTTGATTATAGCCTCTTGAGGGCGAGTTCCTGTCCTTAGTTTCTCCTCTACTAGCTTTTGAAAACGCATTATTCTTGCCTCCCGATATATTGAACTCATTGCAATATTAGAGTAGGAAAACTCAAAGTCATCTCCACCATATTTAATGATGTGGTTGGCTTAATTATAAATGGTGAGACGTTTCGGATATATATATATATGTCCATCTTCAGTCTTAACAATCGGCGTAAATATGGTTAGAGATGAAAGTCTACACATTAAAGTAAAAATGTTAAAAATATATAATAGAATGAGATTCAAACCCATCTATTCGAGAGCCCCATTAGGGGGGTTTGAAATTAAAGGCACTCTTCAGTAAGAAGGTTTGGAACACACCATCAAGAGTCCACAGGCCAAGTGATGTCCCTCTATTTTGAGATCGTATTGTATTCATTAAGATAACTTCACAAACCCAAAAAGTTTACACTTTAACAGCATCTTCCATAGCTCTCTTATAGCAGAAACACAGTAAAAGTTGTATGAAGATTCAGTTGATCAATCCTTTAATAACGATATCTACAAGAATACAATCATCTTCCAGTATGGATACTAAGAACTATTACTTCTCGCAGTGATTGCAGTTGTTTCCTATTGCTATCATTATTATCATGGAATTGGCTTATGTTTATGTAGACTCACTTGGTAATATTATCATGATTGAAGTCGAGATACTTTTGACCCTTGCGATCATAAACATTATCGCAGGTTTCGAAGAACATACGACTTTCAGAGTATTCTGAAATTACTGAAGAATTTATGATAACAATAATTTATAGTAGTAGCGTATGTATTATTTTTTTGATGACATTTACCTTTGAATCACAAATAGTTTAGTAATTCCATGGGAAATTTTGAAGTAGGAGATGCTGGATGAGAGAGTGGTTGATAACAGAATGCACCAAAATGTTGAGCAAAGAAAAATATTTTATTATTCGAAAGTACTCATCCAAACTACGTATCCATCATTATATATCTGACACATTCATTGTTTTCGACAAAGACAACAATACTCTTGTATAAGCAAGAGGCAATTGGAATGAAAACAGAGAAAAAACTTACCTTTCCTGGTCTCGACAGATTTCTCATTCATCTTGAAAAATATACCTAAGCGATGTTTCTTGCTCGAATGCGCTGATATGTTCTTAAACATTTATCGTTTATTCGTCAACGGATATTCATGTCGGTTCCGACAAAAAATTGAATGGCAGTGGAAAATAAACTCTCAAAGAAACGATTGTTGTGTATTGTTGTGAACACAATTCCGATGTGAGTTAGTGATACATATTGTCATTGTTTCTTCAATCCATATATACGAGTATATATTTTTTTGACAACACGAAAGGAACACCTGCGATGCTTGATGAACATCATGTTAGTAGGTGGTGGAATGTTGGGAGAGAAGGAAGGTGTTGGAATTTGTCTTGAAAGTTTGGAGGTCGTGAACATCAGGTAACGCTTCACTAGCCCAGGATTCCATAACTTTGCCGTTTTATTGATGAATGATGCTTGGTACTGACAAGTTCGGCATGTTTCGAGTCAGTGTATGGATCACCAGCCTGAACTCGTCAAGTTTGTCTACCTGGAATCGATATATCATTGAAGCGTGAACGTATATCAATGTATTATAAAATTATTGGCAAAATAATTTTACGGAACTCTAATATATTATACAGGTTTCCCTTTCGTGTTGTCAACAGTTAGAAAAAAATATTGGAGGAAGTACCATTTCTTTTTTTTCTGCATCATCCAGATCTCCATCCAGATAATTTTTCATAAAAATGGACGAACTCAAAACGTAAGAAAACGAATCTGTATTCTAGTTTAATTGTGATAATGTTTCAATACGATGAATAAATAAAATATACATTAATAGTACAATAATATACTCTTACAATGATGATAATTGATCGACAGAATACTGTCTGAATATACGGAGGTAGGTAGAATCTACTCATGAATTTTTTTTATAAGGTGAATTGATAGTGATGGCTCGATCTGATGCACTCAGAATGCTCCAAAATGCTTCCGCAACATGACCAATGCCGTCGTCCTGGATGACCTTCATGGCCATGACCACAACCTTTGTATCTAGAAAAGAGAAATCGTGTAGGTAACACATTTTTCCATCAATAGATTCAGCAGATTCATAGCAGAATATTTACATTTTTGTAAATGAATATGCCATGTTTCGCTTGGAATTCATCCAACATAAGTGTAAACAGCGCAGGCCAAGTCTTTTCCTGAATATGATATCCAGAAATTGTCAACTTGAACTTGAAAAACATCGTCGAACAATTCTGTACCCCAGAGCAAGACTATGATATTTCCATATTTTTATCAACAGTAAAAACACAAGAGCTTTTTTTTATCGGATAAATTTCTTTTTGTAACGAAATAATTTTGCCACTCGACCTTCGGTCTCGCGATTTCGTCATGTCAGTTTTTCTCGTAAAATTACTGATGGAGAAATTTTGAGTTGAAAAGAAATTTATCCTTTGAAGTAAAGCTCGATTGTTTTTTGGCAAGATAAATTAACGACTCATGTTGTAATTGTTTAGTATCAATTATCAACAATGCTCAAATAACTGACAGGGCAGACATTAAAGTGACGTAAGCATACTAGATGTGGACGCTCAAGAGGAACAGGCGTTTTTATCGGTGATAAAAAACGATGCACCTTTTTTATCGCTGTCAAAATGACAAAAAAGTCATCTTTAAATGACACATCTTATACAGGAGTTAATTTATCAATAATAATGCACTTGGAGATAGTTAAATGAATGAATTCTCGCTTGTTCAGGAAAACTTGAAGTTGGAATGTTATTTACTATCAGAAACAAATAAAGCAACCCTACTCTGGGTTGCTGTATTTTCGTGCCTGATCATTATATTCGACTAATGTATGTTTGAAGACTCCTAATGTTGGCACTGTATACAGTCATGAACACAACATTATCATTACGATGGGATTACGATGAATATAGTACCAGGTGAGCCATGTCTCACAGAAATTAGGTTCAAAAATCACAGAAATTATATGAACAACTGGTAATCCTAAACAGAAGGAAGTAGTTTTTGTCGAAAATCTCTATACCTATACCTAACAATAATGATAATATAACTTTTAGCCAGAGGTAAACAAAAGTGACTGTCTGGGTCAGTACAGAGTTAATGAAACTTCATGACAATTCTTTCAATAACTCGGATAATGTGCATATAGATTCACTTGAATATGGATAAAAATAATAATATAAATAATATAAAATGGAAAGGATAAAAGAGGGCAATTACCTACATGATTAGTCACTATATTTTGACCCCACCAATCAACTTGAAAGGACGTATAAAATAAGCTAAAAGTTAAAACTCTTGGTATTATACGTACGTTTTCTCAAAATACTGAAGCAGTAAACAATTTTTTCATAGTTGACGTAATGACCGAATAAAAATATTCTCTTATATTTATTTTATATATTTGAAAATGAAACCCATTTTCATCAAGATCTGGTTATTCTAATTTCAAAAATATATGGTATGAATAGTAAAGCTGTCATGGTTTCTGATTCATCACATTCTGAGTAGGAATCATTTCAAAACTTGTTAGTAATAGTAGTGCAGTAGGCTTTGGTTTTTGTTTCACGATAACATACAATTGTTATAGCAAGAGAATTCGATTTAGTTTCCTATTCATTGAAGAATAGAATAAAGTAGATGAATTATACATTATACAATTATTCATAATAGCTATCGAAGTTATTATTGACTCCATTCTCGAATCACACCACAAAAATGTGTGTGTACAACGATATTGAACCCATGAAATCTCTCAACTTCTTATGGGTACTCAAATATGTTTCTTGACTGGAAACTCTAAGATTTGGATATGAAGACCTAATTTTTTTCTCTTTCTTGCAGATCTTTCATTTTTATTGTTTCTTATATGAAGCGAAAGTATTTCAAACTTTTCAGCTTCTGTTCAAGCCATTCTAGTATACGTCGAGTTGATATCATATGGATTATAAATCGAAGATCAATCCATGGTTCTTCAGTCTTGATTTCAATTGTTTTTGGAATCGAAAGAGGAACATCTTGAACGAAATTTGAAAATTCATGCAATAAAGAAAACATTCGTTCATCATGAGAAAATATTTGAAACGCCACAACTTCTTCAGGTACTTTTTGACAACTCTCATAATAAAATAGTTACTGGGGGTCAAATATAATCACTCAACACTGATGAAAAATCATCCCATTGAAAAAATGTTCACTCATAATTATATGAGTGAACCGGTACAGAACTGATTTGTTTCCGAAAGTGTACCAGAGTACCTACTCCAACTATCAAATCTATGGAAATATCGGAAAACTCACTCTCCTGGCATTCTGCCCTCACAACCACAACTGGCTTCTTTGCTGCCGCCACTGGAACAGAATGTGCAGCAATGGAATGTTCCAATATGGGGTTTCAAAGCTCTCACGTTGAAAGGAAAAGGACTACCCTGAAACAGAAAATAGTTAATTATTCAAAGAGCACGGCACGGTAGGCATTTTCCCAGATATGAGCCATGAGCAAAACGAAATTTGAACGATCTCCCACCTACCGGGTATCATATTCTACAATCACTTGCCTAAATCAATAAGAAAGCTGGACAAAAATGTGTTCAAACGCAGAGTGAAGTCATTATCAACTTCCAGAGGTTATTATAGCCTCGAGGAGTTCATGTCGGACTATAACTTCGATGAATTCGTTTGATGAAGAAGTTTAATGTTTTATATTTATTTTCTTTCATTTTTTTTTGTAACCTCAATGTATATTTGTATCAATCAAGTTCTAATTCACGTTCCCTGTATATGCTCTGTACTACACGACCTGTCCTATACATTTTTCGTAATGTCTGAATGGATCAATAAATTATTATTATTATTATTATTATTATTATTATTATTATTATGAGCAAATCATACGTCTGCGAAATGAGCTATTGATTATATTTTTTCTACGGCTATAACATTCGATGGCAAAATGATTTCACAGAAGAAATTATTCGATCTTCAAATTTGGTGTTATTGAAAATCTCAAATTAACAATATCAATTACATATTAAATAATCGAAATGCCTGATTTACGGCAGAAGTAATTTGTGGGAGTCACTTTAGCTACCCATCGTCATTATTCATCGATCGAGATTCCACAGAACGAGTGGTTTATTGTATAAAGATAACTAATAGCACCAGGAGATGAGATTGAACGCATACAATATACCTACATCTTCATTTTATTCGAAACAGTTGAGAAATACCACTTTTGCACAGTTATTACAGATGGAGAAAAAAATATTGTCACAGATTTGTCAGTCGAGACGATTAATTGATGAACATCTTGATTCCGCAGGAGTGAAGGAATTCATCAAAGATCGTATCTATAAATAATTCAATAATGAGTCATGAAAAGATACAACAAGAAAAAAGGGAAATATGTCAAGGAGCAATGAATCCTGCAAGGAAAAGGAAGAAAAAGAAGAAATTCATCGAAACTCCATCGAAACTTCTTCGAAACAAATCGGAATATAAACAGGCTGATACTAATCAATCTGAGTAAATTTATGGGATTTTTCCGAAGTGGAAACTTCAAAATGGAAGGGAATCTGACATGTGCCGAATGAACGAAAACAGTTCTGCAGCTAGCTTTTACAACGCATGTACAAATCAAAGTTCAGTAACGATTCTTCTCGTGAATGCGTTAGAAAAGTTCTAAACATGAAGATTGATGTGATCAAATATATGACATCGTGGCTCCAAAGTAGATAGTGACAACATCGGAAAGCAAATTCGATGTGAATAAGCCATACCACACATACATACGTATACCTACATCACGTACCGGCAGTCGCCGAAGTTTCCGCAAAGGCAATGCTCCTATCAAGGGCGTGTATTGCCTGATGAAGGAAAGGTATCTTCACTCCCTGAATAAATCGTTGCATCCTCAGATGAATGCGTAAGGAGTCTAGGGAAGTTAATGAGGAGGATAGGAAGAGTCGAAACAGATTGATTCGAGATGATTATGGGACGAAATGTGTTCCCATACTATGAAGAAGAGATAAATTGGCTGATTTCTGCAGAAGACTGAACATTGAAGAATTAGTGAAAAATATAAGACACTCTTTATGGTCATTTCATGACATTTAAATTTTGCTATAAAATTGTTCCCAATTCCTAATGATACGTTTCGATTGATCTACTTCTCTACATAGTCATTATGTAGAGATACATTTTTTTCAAGTCAAATAAAACCGATGATACCACTTTCTTACTTTGATCGGTAGTCCTTTGATAGTGACACTGAGCACCAGTTTTCCTGCCACGTCCGGTACGAATGATATACCGTACGTTCCATCTCTTTTATCTGCGATGTTCACATTGAGAGATCTCGATACGACAACATCCCTGTATCTTATTTCAGCTTTGATTTCTTCCCCACCCCTTTCCACTGGAGTATCGTCGACATCTCTGGTTTCTAGTGGCACCTCCACTCTCTTTCCTACTCGTAGATTCTGCAAACCTATGAAATAATGGGAAAAAGTTTTGTTCACAAACACATTCTTGTGTAGAGCCTAGTTGAGGAGTTTTTTTGTCTATTGACAACACGAAAGGGAAACCTATCATGTTCGCGGAACATCGTGTTAGCCAGCGGTGGAATTTTTGGGAGAGAAGGAAGATGTTGGAATTTTTCTTGAAAGTTTGGAGGTTTTAAGCATCAAGAAAGCACGTGGTGGCATAATTGATGATATTTCCGTTGAGCACCGACCGCGGAAGTATGAAGTATAACTATTCGTCCACTGTATTTTTGATTCTTGAGTGCGAGTAAAAGGTCATTTACATAAGATTGCAAAGTGCAATGGTCTGTTCGTATGACATTAGAGAAAGTGACTGCAAATTCCAGATCAATCCTAGTAAATTTATGGAATTTTTTTACTGTGAATCCTCCTAACCTGTGCTACTGAACAGCGATGCATATATCTCTTTAAAATGCCTGTTTGCTTACCGCTACCCCAGTGGTGCCAACTGCTCGCAGAAATTCACCTTGGAAATCCAGTGAAGTTAATTTCTTTGTTTGATATCCTTCAATCATCCTAGTTTTTTAACACATCGTTGTCAAATGTGTACACTTTGTTCGAATGGAAAAACTTCCGAACTTAATTAGCTGACATCGCTGCAGTCGATGCACGAGGCGATTGACCCAAGCTGATAGTATACGTGACGTAAGAAGTGTCCCTATCCAGCTTCTAGGACACGAATATACAGAGGTACCTTAGAAGAGCTCGTAGTAATGATGTAGCAAGATCAATGTTTGCTGTCATGGCCGTTCATTACTCAATGATTATAAGATATTCTTTATTTCCTATTTATTTATTTTTTTCATACCACTTGGTTTACAATACATTTGGTGAGGCCAATTTCAACGAATCTTGATTTTTTAGGACCGAAAATTCCCCAGACATATGGAGTCGGTGATTATTTTGATTATCTTGATTGTCAAGTCCAAGAAAATTTCAATCTGAACGTACCTACTAATTTCATTTTTGGAAATATCGGTGATTCTAAGGCTGCAGTATATATTCGTATCACCACCACACTTGATCACCTGACACATATTTTTCACTCTTGTGAATTTTAGATTCCTACATCATTGATTGAGTGAAATATGGTGGTGCTTTCATAAAAAGTGAGATTATACATCATATAGTAATAATAATATTCCATATTCTGTAATTTGAAAATTATCACTAGTTCTTGAGAAAATATAATTTTTGGGTTCTTTAATCAATCAATTCTGATGTTAATGAAAGCTTAGAACCAGAACATTAACACTTCTCCTCAAGAACTTTTCATAATCTTCCTGATGACACTAGTTTAAAACTCGTGTTCCATTAGTAATAATATTTTTGGGCATGTTTTCACCATAACTAATATTTCTTAGTGATGAAACTACTGTACTTTCTTGCATTTGATGGAAGATAGTGAAACTGGAAAAATTATTCGGATAAAAAAGCGTTTTGGTTTCCTTTATTGGAACCTGTTTCTAACCACAATACTTCAATATCATAATTACGCTAGTGTAGCATCATTTCGATCATTTGGAATAATCGGAATGATACAAATCGAAATTTGAAGAAAAATATATAATGTCAAAAAGTGACCTGTACTGAACATATTTGATACACATTTCAGATATTTTGCTTTGAAAAAAGGAGAAGATAGCATGTACCATCATGTCTCACCCGGTAAAGCAAGCAACAATTAATAATCGAATAATTCGATTTTTCAAAATATCTCGATGTTGATTGAATGTTAACTGGTCCTCCAGTTAACATTTCAATTGCAAATTTCAGGATTCTGACAAACTTTTTTCTTTAGAATTGACGAATATTGAACCGGTCTCTTTTTTCTCTATATGTTGCTGAGTCAAAACTCGGAATTTCAGTTAGGATCTTCACAGTTGCAACTCAGAGTTATAGATAATTCCGTATTATCTACAAATGACTCCGAGATATTTCATTAAATTCCTAGATGTAACTCGGAATTATAGAAGAAATCACTTCTAAGCTTCCATAAAAAAACTCAAAAAATTGCCGTTTGGATTATAGAGTAATCCTCGGAATAATCGAAATATTACTTGTAGAGGATTGAAAAAGTTCTGTATTTCACTTCAACAAATTTGAGTTACCATCGAAAAAAGTTCATAATTCATATTTATCGGTACGAAAATGAACCGACCAGATTCCTTCGGTGACATGTTCCTCGAACATTATAGATTTCTCTTTCGTGTTGTCAACAGATGATAAAATACAAATCTAATTTCGTCTGATTGATTGCCCCAGAGTATTTATTCTTGCTCCGAAATGAGTGCTGGAAATTTGAGGAGTAAACTAGTAAACTATCGCACCTCTAGATAAAGATGACAAGTTAAGATGGATTCGGACTACATTTAAATTCAACACAGATGTTCCATCACTTCGCGGTTAGACATGATGTGGAAGATGTATGGATTTTCTTCTGACATTCAATTTATATTGATAAAAGTGAGAAGACGTATATTTGAGAAAGACACTTAGTAACCAGATGCTTGTAAATGGTCACAAACTGTTGAAGGTATATAATTTATCAGTCCGAAATTATCCAAAATGGTTTATAGTAATTGTCTAACTGTTCTCAAATATCCATTTTACATTTAATGCTACATTCAAGATAACATCCAACGAACGGTTTCATCCCATCACCCAGTATATACATCAGAGAATAATATACAAGTTTAATAAAGCTTGCACCATAGTTCTCAGAAAATACCGGAAGTGGAATTATTCATTCGGATATGTTGAAGAGTGCAATTTTTCAGTCATTTTGTCGTGAGAAATCGTTTATTTCATCCTTCAACTTAGTTACTTGAGGATACCTATACCTGGGTCATCTGGTATATATATAATTATGATCCCTTCGTTTGAGATTCTCTTGTGAATGCTTCCGTCATTCCTTTTTGTTTCGTGATGAGAATAATGAAATTTTCAAAACATGACATTTTTATCTCTTCACAATAATTCAGACTAGTTGAATGTAAATTCATCTATGCACTTTGAGAATTTCCCTTTCAAAATTGTCCTTTCATGTCAAAAGTTATAACAGATTTACGCACCTAAAAATAAACGTCATACCAGACCAACATGAGATTTTATCATACAAGCTCGTATTCATATGAAGTGAGTAATGACAGATATTATTTATGGCTTTTTCGTAACGAAACACATTCATATAAATTCGTTGAGATTGTAGAAGTCCATACAAAATGTTCGTCTCAGTATCTATAAGTAATTATTCTTATGAGTATGTTATTTTAGTACTAATAGATCATGGTTAGTTGATTTTCTCTCACACGTTCTCATGCGAAGAAACTAAAGATTAATTATCAATCGTTTATAAAAAAAATACCTTCAACACTTAGGTGGCAATGTTCTGGCGAAACACTCTGAGTGGTGAGCACTCCGTATACTGTGAAAATATTATTGGGACATCTCACTGCTTCTTCTTTCAGAAACTGCAATGACCCCGACAGTTTCAAGTCTGTCGATTGTTCGAAATTGTCACACTTTTCTATTTTGGAGATGATCGGATTCAGAAAACTGAGAACTTCGATTTCGCTCCCATCGCTCAGCAAATCTTCTATGAAGTACGCGATGTCCCTAGCTTCTCGAATTCGTTTATGTAGTTTCGCCCTTTCTTCGGAAATTGAAAGCAATTTTTCTTCTCTAACCTGAAGGAAAGAAAATAGTTTCTCAACCAACATGCGTATTGATAGAAGCAACGAATAATTGAGATGAAAAATGAAATGCCGTATTATTGGGCGTAACATGTCAGACACCATTCAGTAGCGAAATATCTAAAAAAGTGAGTTTCTGATCGAAAAACTCCTAACAATCAATGATAATCAGTAGTATCAGTGATCATGGGACTTGGTTTTATCATTTCGTTGATACGACATCTGCATTCTTAGTTTAGTCAGTAAGTAATATATAATTTTTATAAATAATAATGTGGCAAACTTTGAAAAATGGATGGAACGCCCAGATTCACTTCAAACTTATCGAATGTTTCATCACATTTGATTGAGCTGCTCTATTGATGCTGCATTTCAAATCCTCCATGTTTTATCGAAGGAATATAAGAGTTGATTTGACATTACATTTACATTAACATACAATTATATTTCATAAAAATAAAGGGCGAAGTTCAATTCATTTAGAGAACACCGAAAGATTTGTTCTTCCACTTAACCACACAAATGTCTCTAGTATTCTTGATTAATATTTAGAACTGAAAAATACGGAAGCGTAGAAGGGCCAGAACTATTTTAATTTTATTCCGTATATTTAGTAGTCAGCCTCGCGTATAATTCAGCATCTTTCATCATTTGATAATAATAATAATAATAATAATAATAATAATAATAATAATAATAATAATAATAAATTCAATTGCTTCAAAAACATGGTTCACAGCAATGAATACTAGTGAGAAAAGAATATACTATTCATCTAACATCATGAATTGAATATAGTGATCTATCATCATCTCACCTGTTCGATTTGCTCGAGCAGCCCGTCCTTGTGCTCTTCGACGCACCTCGTATACTCCTCGACGAAGCGCTCGACCTCGTCGCGCACTCTGAAGCACTGCGCCTGCACGCGCGTCGCCTTGACGTCGAGGTCGCCGGTCGCCGCCGCCGCCGTCTCGGCTGCCGCCTTGGCCCGCTGCGCCGCCGCGGCCAGGTCGGCCGCGTGGAATTTGGCCACCCTGGCGGCGGGCTCACATGCGTGGCCGCGGTGCGCCAGCTGGACGCACACCCTGCACACCACCTGGTGGACATAGAGATAGCATAATTCAAGATCATTCATGATAATTTACGATAATTCAAGATAAGTTACGATAATTAACGATCATTCACTATGATTTACGATAATTTACGATGATTTACGATATTTTACGATGATTTACGATGATGTATTACGATAGTTCACGATACTTTACAATACTCTTCGGTCATTCACAATAATTTATGATGATTTACGATAATTTACAATAATTTACACTGATTGACAATGATATACTATAATTCACGTTGATATATGATAATTCACGATAATGTTCGATAATTTACGATGATTCAAGAAATATCACGATAATATACGACAATAATTTACGAGGATTTACGATAATTCATGATAATTTGCGATACTTTCCGATGATTCACGATAATTTTTGATCATTTACAATAATATAGGATAATTTAAGATAGTTTACGATAATATACGATGATTTACGATGATTCACGATAATTTACGATGATTTACGATATTTTACGATGATTCGCAATGATGTATCACGATAATTCACGATACTTTACGATACTCTTCAGTCATTCACAAAAATTCATGATGATTTACGATAATTTACAATAATTTTCACTGATTGACAATGATATACTATAATTCACGTTGATATATGATAATTCACGATAATGTACGATAATTTACGATAATTCAAGAAATATTATGATAATACACGACAATAATTTACGAGGAATTACGATAATTCATGATAATTTGCGATACTTCACGATGATTCACGATAATTTATGTTCATTTACAATAATATAGGATAATTTAAGATAGTTTACGATGATATACGATGATTTACGATGATTCACGATAATTTACGATGATTTACGATATTTTACGATGATTCACGATGATGTATTACGATAATTCACGATACTTCACGATACTCTTCAGTCATTCACAACAATTTATGATGATTTACGATAATTTACAATAATTCACACTGATTGACAATGATATACTATAATTCACGTTGATATATGATAATTCACGATAATGTACGATAATTTACGATGATTCAAGAAATATCACGATAATATACGACAATAATTTACGAGAATTTACGATAATTCATGATAATTTGCGATACTTTCCGATGATTCACGATAATTCATGATCATTTACAATAATATGGGATAATTTAAGGTAGTTTACGATAATATACGATGATTTAAGATATTTTACGATGATTTACGATGATGTATTACGATAATTCCCGATACTTTACGATACTCTTCCGTCATTCACAAAAATTTATGATGATTTACGATAATTTACAATAATTCAAACTGATTGACAATGATATACTATAATTCACGATATATGATAATTCACGATAATGTACGATAATTCACGATAATTCAAGGAATATCACGATAATATACGACAATAATTTACGAGGATTTACGATAATTCATGATAATTTGCGATACTTTACAATGATTCACGATAATTCATGATCATTTACAATAATATAGGATAATTTAAGATAGTTTACGATAATACACGATAATTTATGATAATACTTCACCATAATATACGATAACAAGATAATTTTAGAGTCTCAGACGATTAGAAAAACTATATGAAGCCCGTGTTGCCGTTTGCCCGATGATTATTAGATTAGCGGATGATTTCAACTATCTGTCATCTGAAAAATAAAAATAAAATGATATTGACCCTTTCTACGCTTCCGTGAAAAATAGAATATGCCGGCTGATTCTCGGTAGATAGTATATTAGAAGTTTCTAGTGGACCAGACAACAGATCACTTCGAAAATTTGTTAGAGAGCATATCCGAACAATCTCTACCCAATTGAAATATTTCTGAAAATGCTGCCATTTCAATTAGAAAGCAGTAGCAACTTCGTGAAATGTAAAACCTAAACATGATCTTTTTTAGAATCATCATGAATTATTGAACAACTTTGATACTATCGATATTTCCCTTTACCTATCTGTATGTGTTTTTGAAATATAAATTAATTAAATTTTTTCCGATCATGACTTTTAAAAATGTTCATATTCCCGAGTTCAGAAATACTATACATGGAAATAATATAGAGTATTCAGAAATACAGGGTTGTTTGAAGATATAGTTCACTAGCTTTTGAAGTCATCAATAATATACAGAGTGTTTCGAGTTTCGAAATCGGTTACAGATAGGTATAGGGAATATCTTTGGGAGTTTGTTAGGAAATCGATGAATAATCTAAAAATGATATCAAATACAGGGTGTTCCACTCAAAATAATCAACTTTTAGGTACTTCTTCAAGCAAACGAGATAAGGCTGAAGTGTGGGAAACTATCACACAATTATCGCCTAACTCCAAACCAAATGTTGATACGATAGTATTTCTGAACTCGAAGAAAACAAGAAAGAAGAAGAAGAGATGCTGGTCAAACATGATCTAGCCTATCAGCCCTCCAGAGGATGACGTCAACGACGTAACATCGAATCTTACGATCACCCCGTACATTAAATTTCCTCTCCGTGAGTGACGGAGTCGGATGTTTGTGTTTGTTTATCCAACCTATCCTGTTTGTGTGATTCGAAATGCGTGCAAGGAATTAAACACATGGGATCAAAACATCATATCACAAAATCACAAGGGAAATCGGAATTCGTCAAGTTTTTTTTTATTACAGACTGCGGCATGGAAAAATGGAAATCTAATTTCACGAGGTTGATGGTGATTCGAATAATTATAATGAAATCAGTGCATACACCTTTTATTGATTGGGCTTTTTCTTACATGGAAACGATTTCCTAGAAAATGATGAAAATCATTACTTGTGAGTCATTTGCCTTGTCCGATTCGATGCTCACATTGTCATCTTAGTCATTTAAATTGTACTCTAGTATATATTTTGAAGCCCGAACTGACATATAAAAGTGTAACTGAATTGAAAATAGTGCAGAAAAACAAAAAATTATTTTCATCTAAAGAAGTTTGTGAAGAACTTTCAAGATTTTCTTTCTTTGAAACCGATCTTGAAATATGAGGCCTTCGATTTCCACAAATGACAAGGGCGGTTTTACAGTTGTACAGGAAGTTATTACGCCCTTCCATTATTCTTCTATGAAGTGTAATTTATCATCCACCTAATAAAGCACTTTTCACCAAAGCGCTTTTCATGACGTATAACATAATTCTGCAAATACGGCATAATTTGATTCCGTTCCTCCAATGCCTTCAAAATCGACTTCGACTATGATAATTTTTTTTTAATCCCATTAGAATTCCCAAGAGAGGAAGCATATCAAACAGATGTTTCACAGAATTGTGAACATTGTTGTCAGAGCTCATCTCATTAGGAACCTTCCAATTTGGGAAAACAATAACAATGTATCCCCTTTGATGATGATTGAATTTGACACAGCCAGATGTCCACGTTCGGAAAGAATAGGGAACAACGTAGTGATCGCAGTTTTTGTCACTCACTTGATAACACGACGAACAAAAAATAGACAACTCCGCATCTGGATGCTTCAGACACATTATCTGTCTTCTCACTTTGGTGATTCCTCTTTTTCTGGCCTCCTGCAAGCTCAAGACTGTATGTTCAGCTGAAGATTTTTGTCTTGAATGTAGTTCTTCGCAATTCTCGCAAAAACTGATAGCACAATCCATACATCTGGATGTCGCCTGAAATAGGAGTTTCAATCATTGCAATCTGAGAAACTTAAGTAAATACTCAGGAAAATAAGGTTACAAAACTGAATTGATATCTTGAAACTGTTCATAATGTTATCATTAAACCAGATCTTCCTAGGGAAATCCAGTTTTAACTATGCTCCTTTGACAATTATTGTTTACATAGGCAAAGCTAGAAGTGTCTGATGATTTTATTCAAAACTAGAATTCCCGATCGGATTATATTGAAAGCAGTTCGCCAGTTCAGAAGTTTGAACTAGTTTTAACTGCAGTACATTAGTCGAAACCTCTACAAGATAGAAGAAGGCCAAACAAGCTAATCAACTCTCAATACCAGCTACAGCTAGCCTTGCAGAATCAAATAATTCATTCATGATATAGAGGGACTTTTATAACCAAAATTATGTTCGCGAGTTTGTCAGTATTGAGTTTTTATTTTTGTACAAGGTATGATGTTCAGTCCCTTTCGTGCTCAAGTGAAGATTTATTATGTATTCATTATTTATGTGAAGAATTGTTGCTTGTTGAGTGAACTCGTCATCAAAACCTGAAAATTGTTGGCGCACTTCATTTTTATCTAAGATTTACTGAAAAGCTTGAAAAAGACAGTAACCTTGAATACGAGTTACTAAAATGTTCAGTCACACTCTATGGTATGTACATATTATCATGTAGGCCTCTTACAGTTTGGAATCCTCCTTTTTGAAAGATGAAAATAATCGATGTGAATTTCCGATTCAATAAGAGATATTGATAACAATGATAATTCATTCACGAATAAGATAGTTATCAAGATTCACATAATGTAATATGTACATGAATGTGAGCTGTAATTTATTCGATATGAATAAAAATAGGTTCATTCTATAAATTCATCAGAGTTCTACAAAGTCCTTGACAGGATTCGGAAGATCTTTCATTTGAATATAAAGTAAAAATACATAAAATTGAATTATCGAATTTGAGAAGACGATCCTTCGTTATCTGTTTTGTCTATGAAGTGTTCGATAACATTATGAGTTCACCATACTTTATACGTTTCCTCCTCTCGAACTGTACCCAAAATATTGTGAGAAACGGGTTACTATTGGTAAGCACCAATTATATTCGTTGTTTGTGCGATTCTAAAAGTGGGTGTCAGCGTCTTACTATCGAATCACTACCCCATTCAAATTATTATAATAAGAGCATATTGAAAACTGTCTTTTCCGAAGATTTTGATTTCAACACGGTAACACATACATTGCGGAAAGAACTGGCCCCAGGACGGATCCTCGAGGCACCCCAAATTCCCTTCTTACCGACACGTCCGTCGCGCACAAATCGCAGAGTAGGTTGGTAGAGGGATCGTTGATGGCGGCCAGTACTATCCGGTGCTGCAGGGGGTAGTTGAGAGGAAACGACGTGACGCCCCCTGGCGGTATGTCGGCGAGGGAGCCGCACGTGGCGCAACGCAGGCTTCTTTCCAGCCTGTCGCTGACGTAGCCTGAGCCGCCGGAACTTGCTTGTCTCGAGCTGGAACTGTTGGTTTTCTGAGCTGAAACTGCGTGAAAACAGGGTGGTCGTTAGATGAGATTTTCTTGGTGGCACATCTGGGATGTGTTCATTCCACAGTATTAATTCAAGAAGAGCCATCTCGTCACCAAAATTGGTTGCTTGCTAGCTCTGTTACCAAGACTGAGGAAGGAGAAAGAATTCAGTCAGTCAGGCCGGTTGACAGGCCACTGTAACTTCAACAGGCATATGAATCTGATGACAGAAGAAACGCCGTGTAGGTCCAAAAGAAGAGAAAGCTAGCGCTAATACGAAGCAAGGCGGTGGTTTCAAAAACTTGGAGAGGAGAAACCAAGAGAGGAAAGCTACCGCCAGAGGGCATTATCGAAACTGGTAATGCTGATTGAAGAGACCAAGCTGGATAATCTGCTTTGAACATAAGAAGCTTCCACTATAGATCTGGAAAGGTCGGAGTGGGCTAGACCAAAAACCAGCACATTCTCAGTCTGATCTGATGTATTTGAAATTATGATGTGATGTAATTGAGTTTTATGGCAGCAAGCACGGCAATCGAGTTTTGAATCCAAAGAACTTGATCCCAATGAACAAACTCAAACATTATTTTACCTGTAGAGATGGCCGTTTGAAATGAAAACTTCGCATAAACTTGTCAGGAAACGTTTCAGTTCCATCATTCTCTATTCCTAACCCAGCCAAGACCCTTTTCCCTCCTTTTTTCTGTAATCGTTTTTTTCTTACCTCCTATCTTACCTAATTCTTCTGAACGTGATGATCTTAGGACACCAGCACAAAAAGCCTACATGAAGTGAATATCATGTTCGAAGAATACCAAAGATGAGTCGGGATTTCCGGAGATGATATTGATGAAATTTCATTTGTTTGGTGTTTTCGAAAATGTATTTTAGGTTGTTATTTTGGATTTGAGCAGTGAAATCCATTGTGCGTTTTGGCGGAAAAACCAACTGGGATAGCTTGAGCAACGAAACATATAGAAAATCAAGAATCAGAACTGAACTGGTTACAGATGATGGGGACGGAACCAGGTTTGAAGAAGAACAGCAACAACAAGGAACATAATAATAAAAAAGAAGACGATGTTGAAAATGGATAGAGCAAATAGCAGAGGAAGGAGAAAAGAAGTGAAAACTAGCCCAAATCACCAAATCCGACGATAAAGAGCGTGAATGGAAGGGAATAAAAAAAATATCGAATGAATGAAATCATCAGATTTACAATTCAAGACACATAATCCTCTCCTTTTCCTATAACCATACTTTTTGTGAGGAATCGATCGATTCACTTGTAATATCTGAAATGATTATAATATAATGAAATGTAATAGAAATTTGGAGATCATGTTTTGTATTTGTTGTTCATACACCCAATGATTTTGCATGGGCAAAGCTCACCTTGAATACGATTTGGTTCACCATGAATCATAAATCCATCTACCTATCCTTCGTTCGGAAAGGAAAAAGACACGTTAATCGTCAACAGAAGATTTGTCGCCTCAACACAGATTTAGTTCTTTACGCGAAACTTTAAATAAGAGTAATAAAAACATGGATGGCATTCTTGAACAAACGGATCGAGTGAGATGAACGAAAATAGCTATTTGTGGTAAACAGTGTGGTAATGATGAAATGTGGAATAAATTCGATATTATTGTTATACTGATACCAATTCAGTTTGTCGAAAACTCATCTTCTTGATGATGTTAAGTATTGAATGGAAATGAAATTTTAATATTTCGGTATGGTGTGGTTATTTTGGTATAAGACACCAAGTTTAATATTTCCACATATAGGATCGGTATTTTTTAATTTCACCAATAACAACAATAACAATAACAATTCAACAGACGGACATCCAGTGGATGTCCAATGGATATTCATTCAGGAAATTCTGCATATCCAGAGGACATCAAATATCGTCTGAAGGATATCCCATGGTCCATGAGGTCACGGGAAATTGAAGCTTCGACCTCTCGATCATTAGATGTCTTTAACACATGTTATATCACTTGTTGATGAATATTAATGTGAAAATCAACAGTTTCACCTAATTTCAGATATGTAAGGAAACATTTTACTTCAATTTCCAAACAGGGATATCCTATGGATGTCCATAGAACGTTGATCGAAGCCTTATCCAATTTTTCATCTCGTTTATAGTAATATAGGTACCTTACTAGATATGAATTCGAACTCCAACTATTCTGATTCACATATTTTTGACTTCCAGATTTGTTTTTCTTGTTTGGGTAATTTTTGGATATCCCATGGATATCCAAAAGTAGTCCAAGGATATGCTGACATGAATTGGACATGATTTGGATGTTCATAAGATATCCGGTGTTGTATGGGTTAGTCTCTATCAATGTATTTGGTCTCTATCTATATCCACCACTTCATTGAAGAGACCCAAGCTTCTCAGTTGTTTTTCATGTAGGTAAGTTTTTCTAATTCAACATTTCATAATGAAATGTCGAAAATAGTATCACTAGTATCAGAAAACATGTTGCTTTAGTACCGCATAGGGTTCTTTTTTGATGAACTAGTTCATGTGAGTTAATAATATAGGCTCTGCCGTCTACAACGTGAACTTGAAAATAGCTAAACCAGATGCGGGATGACGATAGTAAAGTTACAAATGAATGGCTGTGGTGCGGGGGCCGATTCATTGCCCTGAACGAAAGGACAATAAAACTGCAAACTCGTAAAAGCAGCTATAATGAGCGTTTGTTTATAATAGAAACGTTTCAAGGACTGAAGCCACAAGAATCAAATCTCATTATGGGGCCGCAATATCCCTAGAGAAGCCATTCTCACCAGTTACACATTTTCATCACACCATATAGTGTTTATTAGACAAACTTTATAAACTTGAACCTTTTGCAATCGATTGTTGAAAGTGCAGAGTTCACGAGTTTAAAAAACACACGTAACCAATAAATCCTCCTTCATAGCGATGGCATACAAGTTATAATCTATCGGACTAAATCATCGCCATTGGGCATGTTTAGTGAAGAAAAAAATTCTGCCTCCTGCAAAAACCATTTATCACTCAGTAAATACTGTCTGTAAGTTTTTCGAGGAGCTTTCCAGCTTTTTGTGAGATTTTCCCTACTCGTTTATGATTTTGTGATCTGCCCTTACTACAAATATATTGAAATAATTTTTTATAACTTCTACTTTATTTTTTTAGAAACGAGGAGAGAAAATCCCACAAAAAGCTGGAAAATGAATCTCACTCAGCACTTTCTCCACCTTTGTTTTTGAAATAATTATTGAAATTCTTGTTTGCCAGATCGCGGGAAATATTCGGTATGAAAATTTGTTATTATGGGGTTTTACTAGATAGATCACTTGCAATCGAATGCAGTTTGAATAGATACGGTGTTCTATTTGAAAAAAAAAACAAACAGAGTTGTGCAATGCACAGAAAAACTTAAGAATCTGGCAACATTGTAAACAACCAAATTTGCCAGGTCGAACAGGTGAAAATGAGAATGATTAGGTAGAGTAGAGTAGAGTATAGTTTATTTCTATCAATTTACATGAGTTCGTGGATGGCCAATTGTTCAAAAAAACAGTTTGAAATCTTAAAAAACACGAAAATATGAAGTAAAAATAATTAATGTAATTAATTGTTGATGGTGCGAATTTCTGGTCTACATTGAAGCCTACATTACTTGAATTTTCCGATTAATGGTAGAATCAGTGTTGTACGCAGTGGTTTTTTAAAACTTTTTTGAATTTAATTTCTGTCAATTGCTCAAAGTTTTCTCGAAGGTTGTTATGTAGTTTGACGTCTTGTTCACGTTTAACGTCGTGAAGTATTTTTCATTTAAATTGAGTATTTCAATCTTCCCGGTCTGGAATAATTACAGGATCTTGTGGTATGATAGTAAAATTGTGAGTTTCTCTTGTTTCTTTGAATTTCCAGCAAGGTTCCATAGGATATAAATTCCCTGAATCTAGACACCCAATATAATCCTTATCACTCGAAAATTCTGTTTGAATTATGTCCTTTAAGTTACCCCAAAGAATCATTCGATAACTTATATGCCTCAGTTTTACTTGTTTGAATATTTAAAATTGATAAATAATCCTAGTTGTTTCAGCCGGTTTAGATTCTAAAACTTTGGTATGTTGTTGTCCTGTTCAGCCTATGGCAGTACTAATAGATTCAAAAATGATCTGAATATATCATTTCATAGGTGAGATATTGAATAATGTTGCCCAAATTTCAAATAAACCCTAGTTCGCGCCTACAAAAAGGCGGAGGAATCTAACCAATGAAAACAGCAAACGAGAGAGAGAGGCAATCAATAGTGATCGGCTGACTGTTGGCAAAATTGAACCTTTCTTCGTTGCACATCCAGACGAATCAATAGCTCTTTCTTTTTCTCATGTTTCTTTTCAATGTCCCCCAAAGTTGATAGGCAATGATGCATCTAGTAGAGATTATATAATCTCTGGGTGTATGTTGATAGATCTCTTTTTTTTCTGCTGGCATGAAAATCGCGAATTTCAATAAATATTTGAATAACGTAGGAAGTCCTCAAAGAAAAACTATTCCACCAGGAAGCTAGGAACCAGGAACTAGATGAAAATAAAATTCGTTTGATAAACATTCCTATTTTTCAGCCGGACACTCACCGTCAGAATCGTCGTCGTCATACCAAACGGTCGAATCCCGCTTCTGCATCTCCTCGAGGCACTCGAGGCAGAACGAGTGCAAGCAAGGCAGCACGCGCGGATCCTCGAACCGCCGCCGGCACGCCGGGCACTCGAGCTTGGCCGGCGCCGGCTGTCGCGGCGCTGTCGTCGCCTGCTTCTTCGGCTGGTGCGGATCGGAGCGCGAGCGGTCGTGGTGGACCTTCGGACATATACATTTATGGCGGATTTATAGTCATAAACCCAAGCATAACGAGAAATTGGAACATAGTACTTGTATACGAGTATTTATACAGCAATTTTAGTTTCAAGGTGAACCAACTCTTCAATTGTTTCTTTTCGAAACATCTAGACCTGTCAAACAACCTTACGAAAGCCGCACCGCTTGAGTATAGATGGCGATACGATCGTGGATCATGTGAAGTCAAATCCACTTCAACCGATATTGACGGATATCTGACAGTAATTCGTGTTGAGTTATTATTATGTATTTTTTAGAGCTTCCAAGATGGCCACCGAGATCAGCCGGTGTGACGCCATCTAGTTTCGAATCCTTAGTAAGGTAATAAAATTCAAAATAATCAAGTAGGCAAAAGTCTACAACTTTTTCTAGTGGCTGGGGTTTAGGAAGTTGGGACACCAGTCTATTTTCATATCATGGTTTCAAGCATAAGAGCAATCCTAAGAAATTAACTGGAACTGTTATGATAATGCTTATGTCAAGGTGCGCATACCGTCACAAAAATTTGACATTACGTCAATCATAAATTAGCTTTCAAACTCATGATTCAAATCCATCATTCCTAAGACTAAATTTAGCACAAAGATTCTGCTTAAAATTAGGACTATGATTGTGCGGAATATCGCATAAATCCGCCATTATTTTGAATATGTCCTAATTCGCCCATTTTTGCGACAATATAAGTGTCTCAACTCAAAATTCGGCAGAATTGGGTGGAGCGTCAAATAACGGTCTACGATTATATTCATTCTAGGCACAAAATTGTTATAACTTGCGTATGTTTGGGAGCTGCCCCCCCCCCCATCACCAAGGCTGACATTGGTTCAACAAGCAGAGTCTGGGTGTGCAACAGAATCTTTGATTGGTTTCCAACGAGAAGAAAACATTCGTTATACGTTATACGAACGATATACAAACCAAAATTATTCATTGTATTGAATGTTTTCTCAAACACTCTAACATCCTAAATCTGATAGTTATGATAGGAGTCGTTCATCATCCAATATATGACTAAGAAACAGAAATTTCTCCTATGCAGTGCGAAAGTATGCAAAAAAACACAGGCGACTGAATCATAGTACGGCAAAACAGATAACAATAAAGGGAAAATAAATGTTTTTGGGGACTGTGTTTCCTTGTGAAAGGCATCTTAGTGTATCCCTTTGATCATCAATCAATAAGGCTCAGTTTTGAGATCTCGATCTATTGAAATTGAAAAAGTGATAAGTGGAATTGAATTCTTCGTAACGAGTTTGACTTTTGCATAATCGCGCAAGGAAGAGGAGGAACTTCAATGTATCTTCATATACGTCTCCAATCTCCATGTATGGGTACCCATATTTGATGATCATCCGAAAAGAATGGAAAATTAACGAATCTTTGGAAACCGTGCGATCGGCTCACTTCACACAACAATTTGGGCAAACCATGTATAGGGAGAAGCCTTCTGTTTTCGTTCGTAATCAACAACTCACACTAGTTGTCGTAGAAAAAGTAGTTTGTTTTCTATTGCTTACCTTGGGAGGCGGTTCGAAGGCAGCCGATCGCCTCTTGCTCGCCGAGGAGGAGGTGGAGGAGGAGGACAGTTGTCGGCTCTGGCGACGCCTCGCGAAGCTTCCGAAGATGTACGAGATGCGGTCGATGTCCATCATGGCACCTGGAAGGCATCGCATTTCAAATCAAATGACTTCGACACTAAGTTCAAGGAGCAGATAGATCTAGCCACAGCCGACTCTATAACAAGCCAGGATGAAGACAAACTTGGCAACACTGATGTAGCCCCACTCTCGAAAGAGTCGGGCTGTGACTGCTGCTGCATGTTTGGAAAATGGCAATGTATTCAGTCATATGCCTGCAGTGCTGAAAAGTGCAGTAGTATTCATCTCCATTTCATTTTCAGAATTCAGTTGAACCTTGAAATTATCATGATAAAATATGCATTTTTTCTAAAATTATTTCAATGTGTATATTCCATAAAATTTAAATGAAATCGTTCTGAAATAACAACAAAATACGTCGGGTAACATATCAATATCGTCAATATCCATGCTGGGTGTCACCACCAACAGTGCTCTTTCATGGGACGATCATGTGAGGTCCATTGCGAAAACTGCTTCACAAAAACTTGGTTTTCTATTCCGTGCGAAGAGATACTTCACATCCCAGCAACTGCTTATGATCTACAAAGCACAAATTCGACCTGTCCTGGAGTACTGTTCACATGTTTGGAGCTCAGCCCCCAAACATACGCTTAAGCTCTTAGATTCAATTCAGAAGAGAGCTATTCGCCTAGTCGATGACACAACACTCACCAAATCATTGACCTCTCTAGATCATCGTGCAAAGGTCGGCGATCTCTGCTTTTTTTATAGATGCTTCCACGGTCGGTGCTCAACGGAAATATCATCTATCATGCCACCACGCGCCATTCCTAGTAGACAAACCAGACGAGCTCAGGCTGGTCACTCCTACACTGTCAGGCTCGAGACCTGTCGAACATCGCTATACCAAGAATAGAACGGCAAAGTTATGGAATTATTCGCCTAGTGAAGTCTTTCCTGATGCTTACAACCTCCAAACTTTCAAGAAAAATTCCAACACCTTCCTACTCTCCCAAAATTCCACCGCTGGCTAACACGATGTTCCTCGAACATTATAGGTTTCCCTTTCGTGTTGTCCACAGATAAAAAAAAAACATATTATACAAAACAACCATAGTTCAAAGCGTGGTTCAAAGACTTTCAAGGATATGATATTCAAACTTTGCAGGTTTTCATTCAATTCATAAAAACATTCGCTCAGGAAATATCAAATTGAAATATTCTTTGTGAACTCCTTCCCGATATCTCCGGAACTCAGTATTTGGAATTTGTCAAATGCCAAGGCAGTATTTTTTCAAGCACCAAATTACCCAAACTTGACACAATTCAAGTGGCCCTTCATTCATTTTTTATTGATTCCATTATTTTTTGTTACCATATCTCTCGAAATATACACAAGACATAGAAAAAAAAATCATGAAATTCAGAAAATTTGGACCATGTGGAAAGTTGTTCATTATCCATTCGTCAGAAAATTTCATTATTGAAAATTGAGGCATTTCAAATAACTTGCATCTGAGTTGCTAAAATTCTGGATTACCAAATCGATATATTTACAATGGAGAATAGAAATTTGGAATTCTGATGAATTGTCAATCACCCTTATTCTTGACATTCAATTGAGTTGAATTGAAAAAGTTCTGTAGAATTCAAAACACAATTCAGATTTCGAATCACAGCCCCCTACGCTACCAAAAAAAATATATACACATAATAAATTACTGTCATGATCCTCCATAGCGAAATTTGTCCAATTTATCATGTGTACAAGAATACAGAGTGAAAAATCAAATTTGCACCAAAAAAACCAGAAGAAATTTGAGTCATTAATTGAATCAATTTTGGGTTTAAAATATAATAGAATGATGAAGGAAGCGCCTGAGGTGTGTTATGAGATATTAATAGTACTATATAATAGGCTAGAACCATAAAAAAATGGAAGAAAATTGCTACATTGGTTGTCGTGTCAATTCTGAATATTGTTTCCAATTCTAAACAATTTTTCCAAATAACGTTTCTTTATAATCTCGAAGTCGAAGATTAGGATAGTCGAAATCCTTGATTTTTGTTACCTCCTGTATTCCGTTGGGAAATTTAGAGTATCAACAACTCAAATGTAAGATCTACAAATTTTTCCCAAAGAGTTTTCCATATGGTGCAAACTTTTTGAAACTCAGAATGACTTAAGGAATCTTGATCGTCAGAAAAAACATACCTACATGATGTTACATTGAAAAAAAATAATTTTCATGTTCATCCTGTATTTTTGAGGAGATAGAAACAACACTGTCAAGTGTTCATTTTGAAGCATGCATCAAAAATCATGAAAAAATCATATTAATTTATTTTATTCGATGAAAAACAAATATTCACATCACATCATTCACAGACTAGCCCGGTATATCCCGGCCCCTCATGAGAGCAATAAGTGGTATAATCTCAGATCAACAAAATAATAATAATACACATCGGGTGAAAACCCAATTAATTTCTCGTGTTAATTCAATATTGAATATAATTTTTCAACGAGACATTCTCGAGAATATGAATAGGTAATTCTGGACCCTTTTAAGACTGTTCCTTCCTTATGAGCATTAACACGTGCTCCCTTCGTTACCAACCATTTAGCACATCTGCCACTGATTATTCATCTTCGAAGCATAGAGGTAGGAAGATACCAGACAGCGAAACACAGCTCCTCCATTTCCTCCCCATTCTCTTATTCACTTATTCTCGACAGACTTGTGCACATATTTGTCCCCATAATAGGATACACGAAAATAAACCATATTTTGGTCCAGGAGACAAAGTTGAAATACACATCAATATTTTAGGAAGCTTGAACTTGTATAGTGAAATCGAACTCAAGATGGTTTGCGAATGGATACTTGAGAATGAAAATGGTCATAAAATCAATTTCAAGTTGCAAACTGCCAAGTAAAGCAAAATGTCATTGACAGACGAATAATAAGCCAATAAATAGTCATATTTCATGATTCATGATTTCATTTTTTTAAAGTTATCAAAAAATTATAAATCCATCAAAACTTACTATTAACATTATGAAATTTTGTCATCACCTAATCGCCTCTTGGGCATGGGTAACTACAACCATATGTGTAATGCTGTCATTATTAACGTCATTGAAGGTTGGGAAGTGTCACATTACACACCTCAACTTCACAAATTCACTTAACTTTATATCTGACATTTATTTATATTGGTGACAATTGTATACCCCGAAAACCGCGTTCTTGGTAATTTTTCGTTAAATATCATATTTTAGGTATGTTCAGAACGAAACAGACATTCATTAATTTTAATTGAAATATGATGGTTGTAAATAAAATAGCATAAAAACCTCGGTTGGAAGTTTCATTCCTGTCTCGAGATCATAGCTAACCTCAACTAACTAATCTCACGACAGCAATGAATCTCTTCCCACCTCGGTGTGTAATATACTATTTTTTCGAAGTTTCAGAGCCCACATAGGTGCGCATTATTTTATATTCCCTAAAATATCCAAACGCTTATATCTCGATAACTTATCAATTAATATATCAAATGTACAAATTTTTCAAATCAGAAAAAATACTCAGCCCTTTTTAGACATGATAGGTATGTGGGAGTGACATTTGCCGAAATAATTTTGAAATCTCTACAAGAATACTACCTAATAATAATGATACAAAAAAAATGATAAAATTTTCGTATATCTTTTTTTTGAAACATTATAATAAACTTCTGTGGTGGGCTGCGAAAATACACGAGAACCCCTTGTCGAGAGACCCCCTCCTAGAGAGATCGATGAGTTCGTGAGTGTACTATCACCGAATAGGCGAACAGCTCTCTTCTGGATATAATCTACGACGTTCAGCTTATGTTAGGGAGATAAACTCCGAACATGTGAAAAGTACTCTGGGACAGGTCGAATTTGCGCTTTGTAGATCGTTTGTTGAAGTCCCTTTTTGCACGGAACAGAAAGCCAAGTTTTTGTGAAGCAGTTCTCTCAATGGACCTCGCATGATCGTCCCATAAAGGAGCACTGTTAGGGATGAACATTGAACTGCAGATTGAATTGCAGCAATTTGAATTGCAAATAAAATTAACCTTCAAACAAGGTAGCTCAATTTGGAATATCTAACTAATATCTACCCCGCAAGAGGGCACTATAAAACAAAATTTAACGGAACGAATCGTCATATTGCTGAATTCCCGATAAAAGAACAGATGTTCCTGTCAAAATACTCTGATCGAATCCAATTCAATGAAATCATCCTGAAAAGTTAGTTCTATTTTGCGAGACCTAAAAATATACCAAGTGTTGTTTCTCACGTCATATGTATTTGGGTTTTTGGGTAACTTTGTAATATATTGTAGGATTAGATTTACTAGAGTTCCATTTGACTTAGAAGGAAATTTTCATGTATATATGGTATTATTTTTTGAATCGGGCACCAAAATGAAATGATCGAGTGAATGATCAATTAATTATCCGGTGTTTACTGGGTGGTGGTCTGGCTAATGAAAAATAATCGATTGTTCTGTGAAATTGATTGTTCTTTTTTCATTAGATCTGCTTATTCGCGCTTAGTCATTATATTTATATTTATAGGTACCTATAACGTTCTACAAATTATATACAAGTTGAGCGAAAAATTCGTCTGCCAAAAACTCTTTGGAACAAGCCACTTTGGATAACATCATATGAAGAGTATTCAATCATGATAATGAAAAACAAATTTTTGCATTTTCTCTCAATCATAATCAAGAACAACTGAAATCATGACTAAGGTGACTAGTTCCTGAATCGAACTATGAAAAACGATGTAATAGCTCAGGAGTAGATGAGAAATCAAATATCAATATCTTCATTATTATACAATCCGAGTACCAGAACATTTTTCTCCGTAACACTCATCACTGGACATATTTCTAAGAGAACGTTAAATATCTCGGTAGTATTTCGAGATAACCATTTTAAACTCGATGTTGATTAACTGGCAATGGAATTACTCATCCTAATATGGAATGAAGAACAGGAAAGTCTATTTGAATAAATGATCAACTTTGCTTTTACTCGAAAATGTATCATTCTGTGTTCATTACTTCTGAAATGACTGAAAACGAAAAAAACGAAATCAACGTGTCCGAGGTTTTTTCGCAAGCACTCTGTATAAGAAAACTATGGAATTCATTCATGATAATTGATGATTCATATGATTCTACATTACACCGAGCATTCTGATATTCAAGGGCTAATACGAATTCAGAATAATAGTCTACATCCAATATCATATCGTTTCATGAATATCATACAGAACGTCCCAGTAATGTTGATAGATTCATCAAAGGTTTCAATTGCCAGATCGATAAAGTCGAATTTGATAATAGGAGAGTGTTTTTTGTTAAATTACAGAAACCTTCAACAAAAATTCCTTACAATCTACCTACCGAAAATTCGAACATAAGAAATACATATCAGAGAGCGAAACATTTTCAGTGACAAATATGAAACTTCGCAAAAAAAAGAATGGTAATAATTTTTGTTTTGAAAATCTGAAATAGCATTTCCATTTCGAATTTGCATTCGAAATTTCCCATTCAAGATAAAGATACATCTGAGAAACATTCTCTTCTATTCGCATCACCCATCAGGCAGTTCAGAAATAAAATTAAACATAATTCTCCTAATTTGTGATGTTTATGAAATCAATATATTCGTACCTGTTATTCATTTTTACTATTATAGTTTCCATCATAATTTTTTCATTCAGATTTTAGTTCTTGTTGACAGTTCTGAATGGATATTGTACCTGTTTGGACAATAATTTTTTTTTACCTTTTATTATAACAAATAAAACTGCCAAATTCAATACCGCGTATCTCGAAAAATAACCTCCAAAACATACAAGTTAATATGAATGATTCTTTTCAATATTGCTCAATTTCAGAATATATAAAACATCAATAAATTTCGTTTATCTCTTACCACGAATTCATGCAAAAATCACTGCACCGGGGAAAAAAAAACTCGCGCTTGGTTTCAAACGAATAAGTGTGTAAAGAAAAAAATAGACGCCCAGCGTCTCAACGCTGTCCCATTCCCTAGCCGACTGAAAGCCAGTTGGATTTCTATTATTTCTATTTATTTGCTCTCACGTGGCACAGACATAAATCCACTCGGAGTGATATACGGGGCGATACGCGAGACATGATTCTTGTCGTTGCTAGCAAATGAAACGTTAAATACGTTGAGAAAAATGAAAAACGGCATTACCTCAAAGGAACAAGAAATGTGTTGGACGTTCCTGGGATTTCAAGGATATACATGCTTTTGCGATACACAGTAGTGACAATAACAATATCAGCAATGAGAACAGTTACTCAATTCTATTTTTAGACTCTAAACTCTGCAGTGCGAATTTAATCTAAATATCCAAAATATTTCCGAATCGCAAAACGAAAATTTTAGTACGTTTTGTAGTGAGTGCAAGGGCGTCGATAAGGAAGGGGGTAATAGAGGGATATAACCCCTCCCCCCATGGTACGAATGGCATTATAGGTACATGAAAAATAAAAATCTATATTCATGTTGTTTGATGACGGAAAAGATATTCTATATTTTCAATTTGACCTATGTGGTTGTTCGGAAGTCCAACCGAGGTTTATATATAGGAATATATCTACATTTCATTTTAATTCATACTTTTTGGAAAGATTACTCAATATATAATATAGGTATATATTTCTTTCATCAAATATTGAATTTCTCCTTCAGTATATTCTCCTCAATGTAAGTAGGTACACAAAAGAAAACAAACAAGAACAAGTTTTGTAAAATTATATTCTATAATTGTTACCCCCATCTAGAAATAAAAATTATCAGCACATTTTCCTAAGTGGCGGATGTCTTCTCATTTATCATCTTATTCCGCAAATATTATGTTTGTATATTCATATAAAAAAGGATTTGCATTTGTTTTTCGTCTTGGGATAGGTAGGTAATAAATCTGTGAACAATTGAATCGACAGCAGCTTGCTACTGCAGACTGCAACCTATAAGAGTAGCCATCAACAATAATTCGTCACGTGGCTATATTTCCTAAGAAAGACAGAATCAATGACTTTATAATAACTGTAGTGGTGATTTTCACCCATTTTGTGGGGAGTTTCTGGCCTTGTTATGAAATTAATCCCGAATCTGATTGAATTATCGTGAAGAGGAAGGTTCGAACCAGGGAATCAGTATATTTGGAGTCAAAACTCTTAAAATGAAAAAAGTTAGGGGTCATTGAAAAATGTAAACATTGGAAATTTTTATGTTTCAGATTTTAATGAAATAAGCTCATTATATAGAACCGACATTTAAGAATACGTCACCAAAATATCAGCCTCTGGTATGTCTTCATTCAAACAAAAACTTCAGAGGACCTATTTTCCATGTGGCATATGGGAGGTTAGGAACTCTGTTGAAAATAAAGAAGAAAACATTTGGTAGTTCGGAAAGGTTTGGACACTATCTGATAGATGGCGGCTCCCACGGACCTCGCAATCTTGCCAAAGCCACTGTAATTTCGCGAGGTATTGTTTATTATATAACCAACAGATGGCGACTGCGTCGATACCTGTTTTCATATGATAATAATAATAATAATAATAATCTTTATTTTGAGAAATGATTACAATACATTGCATGTAGAGCAACCATTGAACAAAACAGTGTCAATATCAAATACACCTACATATCATAAAATTCTTCCATCGTATAGGGTTCCAAGTTTATTAACATATCAAAGATTTCTTTTTTATATGTAGTATGATTATTGATCACTTTGATGTGTTCTGGCAATTTGTTGAAACATTTGATGGACTTGTACAGTGCCCCTTTTTCAGTTACACTCAGTCTATGCATAGGATACTGCAGATTTACATGTCTAGTTGGGTATAGCCCTCTTGTTTCAAATTGTGTGAATAAATGCCTATTTCTGAACAAAAATAACAGACATTCTTGTATGTATAAAGCTGATACTGTCAGTAACCTAATTTTCCTGAAGTAACCTCTACACGAATCTCTGTTCTTCAAATGTAACATTATTCTCAAAGCTCGTTTCTGAATAAGGAACACTTTTTCAATATCTCGACTACTTCCAAAACATATCAAACTATATCGTATTCTTGATTCGAAATTTGCATGATACACAATTTTTATTGTTTGAAAGTTTGCATATTTTTCAACTACCCTGAGTGAGTAACAGATTTGACTCAGTTTCTTACAGAGTTGCTCAACATGTATGTCCCAGCATAAAAAACTATCTATAAAGACCCCCAAGAACTTGGAGTGTTTACTAACTATAAAGTTCTTATTACCTAAACTAACATTAGCAGGCATGTCAGTGCGGGCATAGTTTGTTTTGAACAGTACGAGGTTTGTTTTATTTTCATTGAGGACCAGTTTGTTTTGTAGGAACCAAGATTTGGCTCTCTCAAAGTCTAGGTCTGCTTTGCTAATCAGACTGATCATATCAGAAGCTTTGACTAGCATATTCGTGTCATCAGCGTAATTCATCAACTTACAAGTCTCATCAAGCTTCATGAAGTTATTCAAATCATTTACGTAAATTATGAAAAGCAATGGTCCCGTTATGCTGCCCTGTGGAATACCGATGTTTGTTATTTGTACGGAAGATTTTCCCTCAGTTCCATCTTTCGTAACCTTCACCAATTGTTTTCTATCTTTTAAGTATGATCTAAACCATCTTGAAGCTGGTCCCCTTACTCCGCAATCTTCCAGCTTATTTAACAATATCTCATGATTCAGGCAATCATATGCCTTAGAGAGGTCTAAGAATAAGCCCAATGCCAAAGTATCATCCTCCAATGAGTCTATAATATGCTGAATGAACTGGAAAATTGCAGTCTGTGTAGATTTTCCTTTCAAGTAACCATGTTGAGAGTCACTTATTAGGTTACAAGCTGCAAGAAAGTGAATCAATCTGTTACACATTGCAGTTTCAAAGATTTTTGAAAAAGCACTCAATAAGCTTATTGGTCTGTAGTTATCAATAATTTTTGGATCACCCTTATTTTGAATACAGGGATTATACATGCTGTTTTCAACTGATCAGGAAATATACCAATTTCAAAGGAGTTGTTAATAATGTAAACTAAAGGTTCTGCAATATAAACGCCAATGATTTTTATCAATTTGTTCGGGATTCCATCTGCACCACTGCTCATCTTATTTTTCAGATTTTTAACTATATGATAAAAGATATCATCTGAGTCTGAAGAGTATTTTATATATGTTTATAGCTTAGCCCAAGGAGACCAACAACAATACAAAACATGGCGGCCTATGGAGGAAGTTGTCTCCACAAAATATTGTGTGTATATAAACAAACGTTCACAACAGTGTATTAAGTATAACACTAACAATAGAGAATGTGTGTAAAATAGGTTGAGAGCATGTGCGCTACGCGTGTAGACTGGTTGGTGTCTGTCGAAGAAGTAAGCTGTAAGAGCCAGTGTAGAGTGTAGAGTGCTGGTAGATCACATCGACTTCGTGGCGCTGCAGACGTTGGCAGTCAGTGTTGCCAACAGTACCTATCCACTGAATAGTAGGACTGAGGACCCGTCGAAGATAGGTGTGCGAATCAGTGTCGCCACAGGCCCATACCTTGTGGCGTCCTCTGTTGGTGGTAAGAACTATAAAATACCGTAGCTCAACGATCAATAGGAATCTCTAAGTATGGCAATGAAAAGAAAACTACTAAAGCTATGCTACCTATGAAATTAATTACCTTCTTAGTTCCGTACCCCATTCAGAGATGAGATGCCCTGATCTTGAACTACTGTGGCTTTATAGTATGTACAAGATCATGAACAATCTGGAATATGAAAAAGTGTTTATTTTCTTGAAAAATGAAATAACTGTTCACAACATGAGAAACTCTTTTATTGGTTTTCCTGTCTCAAAGTAGAATCAATTATATTTCTGCCACTGACAGATAGCAGTAAATACCTATCGCAAAGTCACGGTCTATTTGCAAAGCTACATTACCAATCTTCTCGTTCATTCAATGGGTTCATAAAACGAAAAAAAAATAGGTGATTTAACAAAGCTCAGGAGGAAGGAGTTACTTCAAAGCCTTACAATAAAAGCATTATCATAATAGGTAGGGATTTTTCTGGGAGTTCCTGTTGCATTCCAAAATGCCAATATTTTTCATAGCATTGAGTTTTTCAGTTAATAATAATAATAATAATAATATGACAGTGTTCTGTGTTATTCACTCCTTGATGAGCTTGACTCATAGGATAACGATAGCACAATATGTCCCTATTTTCGCATGAATGATCGAATGAACATATTCACTATGTTTGAAATTGGCGCCTTTCACGGCGGAAACAAACCGAGATGTGAGATATTGCCCTCTCAAGTAATCGATCGTTTACAGGCTTCCAAACGTTCTCAAAGCTTCTAGAACATTCCGGAATATTCGAGAGCAAAGTAGGTTATAAAAGCAAACGACAAAAGGCGAACGCATCATTGTAAATCGGACTTTGCAGAGACAGCAGTGAAGTATCGAGTGTCATCCAACGCAATTTCTAAGCGATTTTTTCAGAGATTTATCATTGTTATAGTGCTATTTGTGTGAAAAAAAAGTAAAGGTAAGAGATTTCGCTAGTAGGAATCAATATCTCTATAATATTGTACAGTGATTATGGTTTTTTTTTTGAGTAATTTTTGTAGTTTTTGGGTGCACGTGTTAGCCGGTATCTCGTCAATGTTTCTTTTTATTATTTGAATGATTTTGACGTTATTTGTATAATTCTGGGTAGCGTATTCTCAAGATCTAGTAATTTTTAACAAAATCTTTGACCACTCCCTCTTGAAAAAATGCGAAGGACCCTTGTTGAATGGATTCTACCGGCCATTTCGATTTCCTCCATTACGTTTGTTCCTTTCGTAAATTCAAATCAGCGGTGCTGAAAACTTCTCAATTAATGAAGGGACGCTAAATAGTTGAGGGGATGGTGAATAAATATTTGTAACTTGTATGTAAGTAGTTTGATTCATGCAGCAGATCTGATGGATTCAACCGAATACTCGATTACCTGCTGTGGGTATTCATTGAAATTCACTTGATTGTACATTTTTGCTGCATTTCGAGAAAATTCTGTATAAATTATTAATTCCATATTCTTCCTTCAAATGGCGATATGGAGGGTCCAACCCAAATCATGTTCAAAATATAATTTTTAAGATACAGGTATAATCATTCACGAATTCGAGAATTATCATGATTCATCGACAAGTTCGAGGAAAAATTATTAGAAGTTGGTTTAGTGAACATACGATTTCTATATTCTTCCTTCAATAGAAGGTATGGAGGATATTGTTCTCTCCTACTCAGTAATCATCTAAATATGCCTTTATGAATGGGTATCATGATACTGACAGTGATCTATTAAGAAAATTTGTCAATTTATATTGAATGGAAAGCACTGGGGCCATCAATTCACTGTCTAGTTCACTCTTCAATGAGGATTAGAATTATTCAAGTGAAATAGTAAAAAAAACATAATATAATTTGTTCATTCGTATCAAAATTTTGTCAAATTTGTGTGTGATCACATAACACTTCCCATTCTTTCTTTTACAATGGAAAATTCAATTTGAAAACATTATGTAAAGCCTCTTTGATGTTCATTTCCCGAGTAGCAAATTGTCCACTAGGTAACTAATGTATTTATAATGTATTTATATATCTTTTTGTGATGTACCTGATAGCCTACAGAGTATTTTATTCTATTCGGTCTGATGAAATATATTTCATTGTTGCAGATGCCTGAAGAAGCCGGTGATGTCGAAACCTTCGCCTTCCAGGCTGAAATTGCACAGCTGATGAGTTTGATCATCAACACCTTCTACTCAAACAAGGAGATTTTCCTTCGTGAATTGATTTCCAACTCATCAGATGCATTGGACAAGATCCGTTACCAGTCGCTCACCAATCCGTCATGCCTCGACAGCGGCAAAGATTTGCAAATTAAGATCATCCCCAACAAGAGCGAGGGCACCCTCACGCTGATCGACACTGGTATTGGCATGACCAAGGCTGATCTCGTGAACAACTTGGGTATGTAGCGGAATTGAAGAATTCACTGTCCAATTGAATCAATTTTGTTTTTTGGCTGAAGATATGAAATCTATCTGTATTTGTACAAATATACTGGATGTATGGTCATATTTTTTGTATTCTGAAACTATTCAGATTTTGGTATGTGGTCTCAAGTTTGTTCTTTTTCTTGATGCACCTTTTCATGAAACATTCTGGTTCCATTAGAACAGTTTTTAGGTAGGGGACATTTTTTTGATTTCTTGAAAACGAACATGTGATTAAAAAAAAACTCTGAAAATGTATTACAAGTTCTTTCAGAAAAGTGCTAGTGTTATAAACATTTGAGACAATTCCATTTTTTAACTCAATTATATGGAGGTCAACCATAAATTGCATTGTACTGCATAATTGCATAAATTGAACATTGTAACATGCTTTGTCATTTGAATCCAAGTTTCTGTACTTGTATGAATGCTTAAAAATTCTGAATATCTTCATGATTGCTGTGCAGTGAGAGTGATTTCAAGGGATGACTTACATATTCATTACAGTTTTTCTATCTTGGAGTATGTGGACATGAGAGATCTGATTTTGATTTGATATTATTCTGCATTTGTTGAATTTTTGAAGGCAAATGGATCTCTGAAAGCTCAACTTTATTATCATCTTTGATTTGTTTTTGAAGTATTAGTGTTGTACATAGTGCCCATATTCAATCAAGGGGTCACACCTTCACAATATTGTGCACTTTGCCGTAAGATTATTTTCTTGTTACCAAAGGAAATGGACATATCATGAAGTAGAATTTCCACAAGTGGAATTGAAAACATTTCATAAGCGGCAATATGCAAAAGTTGAATTAATTGGGCTATAATTCTGGCAGTTTTCTGAGAAAACAAAAATTGTAGTACTTTTACATACAAACAAAATATCCAAGGTTTCGGAATATGCAAAAAATGCATGAATTCCCGGTGGAATCGGA
The DNA here is from genome assembly GCA_963576655.1 of Gastrophysa polygoni. Lineage (NCBI taxonomy): Eukaryota > Metazoa > Arthropoda > Insecta > Coleoptera > Chrysomelidae > Gastrophysa > Gastrophysa polygoni. Next base: position 4,991,270 of record OY755082.1, on the reverse strand, counting down.
AAAAAAGTCTGTCAAAAAAACTTGCTAATAATGAAATAGACTTGAACCACATATGAATAAATATAATCGAAATATAACTTTTCACTTTGTATCATGATATTCGTGAACCCTGTTTTGACGACCCATCTCTGTTACAGGTACGATCGCCAAATCCGGAACCAAGGCATTCATGGAAGCCCTGCAAGCCGGCGCCGACATCAGCATGATCGGGCAATTCGGTGTGGGTTTCTACTCCGCCTACTTGGTCGCCGACCGAGTCACCGTCGTCTCGAAGCACAACGACGACGAACAGTACATCTGGGAGTCTTCTGCCGGCGGCAGCTTCACCATCCGTCTGGACCACGGCGAGCCTTTGGGCAGAGGCACCAAGATCGTCTTGCACATCAAAGAAGATCAAACTGAGTTTTTGGAAGAGAACAAAATCAAGGAGATCGTCAAGAAGCACTCGCAGTTCATCGGCTACCCCATCAAGTTGCTGGTAGAGAAGGAACGCGAAAAGGAACTGAGCGACGACGAAGCCGAAGAGGAAAAGAAGGAGGGAGAAGAAGAGGACAAAGACAAGCCGAAAATCGAGGACGTAGGCGAAGACGAAGATGAAGATAAGAAGGAAGAGAAGCAAAAGAAGAAGAAGACTATCAAGGAGAAGTACACCGAGGACGAAGAGCTTAACAAAACCAAACCGATCTGGACGCGTAACGCGGACGATATCAGCCAAGAGGAGTACGGAGAGTTCTACAAATCCCTCACCAACGATTGGGAAGACCATTTAGCCGTGAAACATTTCAGTGTTGAGGGTCAGCTTGAGTTCCGTGCTTTGTTGTTCGTCCCCAGAAGGATCCCCTTCGATCTGTTCGAGAACAAGAAGCGCAAGAACAACATCAAGCTCTACGTTAGACGTGTGTTCATCATGGACAACTGCGAGGATCTCATCCCCGAGTACTTGAACTTCATCAAGGGTGTGGTCGACTCTGAAGATTTGCCTTTGAACATCAGTAGAGAGATGTTGCAACAAAACAAGATTCTCAAAGTCATCCGCAAGAACTTGGTGAAGAAGTGCTTGGAGCTGTTCGAGGAGCTGTCCGAAGACAAGGACGGCTTCAAGAAGTTCTACGAGCAGTTCTCGAAGAACTTGAAGTTGGGTATCCACGAGGATTCGGCGAATCGCGCCAAGTTGGCCGATTTGCTGCGTTACCACACTTCTGCCAGCGGAGACGAGGCGTGCTCTCTGAAGGACTACGTCAGCCGCATGAAGGAGAACCAGAAGCATATTTACTACATTACTGGCGAGAGCAAGGACCAGGTGGCCCATTCTGCGTTCGTCGAGCGTGTCAAGAAGCGCGGCTTTGAGGTAATATATCAGCTGTAGTGTAGTAGTAATTTATTAAAATAGGCAAGCAAAAAAAAACCAACATCAGATAGATAGTACATTTTTCAAAATTCAAACCATCTGTTATTCCATTGTTATATTGGATTTCTCAGATTCTGTCTTCCTTTCAACAGTTTTTGGTAGCTAGTGTGGAAAATTAAGAATTCATAGTAGGTTTTTCATAGTTTCCTCAATATTGAATTAATTTCCCGACCTCGTCTCATGACCATGAATCTCATTGTTGAGTTGGATAAATCTATTTAATTTCAATTGGCAACTGTCTGTCAACTACTATTGAACTTGCTCAACTGGATGCTTCTAAGTTTTATAGTAAATGAGTTAATATCTTTTCAATCACGATCGATATGAGTTGATGTAAAAATAAAAACTCAACTAACTAGTGTGACGTCTGCATCGGGATAGAGGAGATAAGATAGATTACGGCCCGGTGAAACTGAGTAGGTCCTGATTGATACCGTGAAAATCTTCTGCCTTTATGGATTCATTCATTCTTCATAATAGAACTTGTTGTGAAATGTTCCTCTTTTCTAAAGGTCGTCTACATGACCGAGCCCATCGACGAGTACGTCGTGCAGCAGCTGAAGGAGTACGATGGCAAGACCTTGGTGTCCGTCACCAAAGAAGGGCTGGAGCTGCCCGAAGACGAGGACGCGAAGAAGAAGTTCGAGGAGGACAAGGCCAAGTTCGAAGGGCTCTGCAAGGTCATGAAGAGCATCCTGGACGCTAAAGTCGAGAAAGTCGTGGTTTCCAACCGACTGGTCGAGTCGCCGTGTTGCATCGTCACTTCGCAGTACGGTTGGACGGCCAACATGGAGCGTATCATGAAGGCGCAGGCGCTCAGAGACACCTCCACCATGGGCTACATGGCGGCCAAAAAGCATCTGGAGATCAACCCCGACCACTCGATCGTCGAGAACTTGCATCAGAAGGTGGAGGTCGACAAGAACGACAAGGCTGTCAAGGATTTGGTCATCTTGTTATTTGAGACTGCTCTGTTGAGCTCCGGTTTCACTTTGGACGAGCCGCAGGTGCACGCTTCCAGGATCTACAGGATGATCAAGCTGGGCTTGGGCATTGATGAGGAAGAGTCTATGTTGACGGAGGAAGCACCTTCTTCTGGAGATGCGCCCGCTGCGGAGGCTGGTGATTCTGAGGACGCTTCTCGCATGGAGGAGGTCGACTAAGGAGTCGTGGCAGAGAGAACATGTGTTTTAATGTGTTCGCAAGGAAACGTGTTTTGTACATAATTTATTTTATCAACACCAGCGCTGAGAGTGTTATTTTGATACGAATTTTCGTTGTTCTACTGCTGCTAATGACTACATAGTTTTGTAGTTTGGCTGTGTCGATTGTAGAATGCAATTCAACTGACTGTACTGATCGTTCTTTCCAAATAAAGATGATTTCAATTAATGTGCTTGTTTATTCCAATCTTGTGAATTATTTTGCAAATTTTTAAGAGAGGGTTCAGCAATAATATTTATTTTGAAATTGGTTCTAGAGTCAAAAGTAGCCTATGGGGGTTTCATTCTGAATTGTTTTTTTTTTGTAAATTGGAAGTTACTGATCATTTGATAGATCTTTTTGATAATTCACTTCACTCTGAATGGGAATCGATATTTCTTATTCGGAAATCCTAAGTTTCTCTGAAGTTTTTGAAACTTATTGACTTGTTAATTTCAACAATTGACTGTTCCAAAATAATCTTTTGATACTGATAAAGGACATCAACTTGGGCGTCAAGTTTTGTTTCAAAAGATAAGAAATATTGACATTATTGACTACTCTGATGGGGTTGCGTGATTATCGATACATTCGAAAACAAAACATTTTTTATAAAGTACGTCGATACAACAGATTTTTCAGATGACTCATTATTGCGTCATTTTGGGAATGGAAAAATTTTAATCCAAAATGCTTGACTCAATAAAAAAATTTGAAGTGGTTTTTCATTTCTTTTGAGAATAGCAAGATGGTACAATCCACCAAGGTTATTTTTTTAATATTTCAGAAATTTTGTTAATATTGAAGAGATGGTAAAAACTGAGAGTTACAATAGAACGTTTAAATTTGAGTGCCATGTTGGATTTGCATAATTGGAATGACAAAAATTCTTTCTGTAAACATTTGTCAACTTCAATCAAAAAAATATCTAAAATATCTTGATAAGGAGCGCCTACCTCTATTGTAGGGAGCAAGTACTCTCTCGTATCAGCCAAGTACGAGTACTTCCGGGGGATACCAGCCGTATAATAATGTTGTTATGAAAAGATTATGAAAACTGCGTTGGCTCCAGCTCTCACTTCTAGTGATATTCAAAAAGTAGCACTTTGCTCCTCCCTTGTTATACAAATAGCTATCGATAAACACATCAAAGCCCGATCACAGCTAGTCTCCGAATATACATTCATTTACAAAACAACTATGAAGTAAAACCTAGTTCATTCTATCAATAATTTGAATGGTTCACGCCTATGTTTCAGGCGAACTGTTCGCTTGGGACTGGGTAAACCTGACGCTAATATAAAAATCAAAATGCATACTTCAAGTGAAGCTCGAAAAGGAACATATTTATTTTATATTTTATTTCAAGTTTAACCCTAAATACACTTAGTGTCCAATCACAATGTCGGCGTCCTCCTGTACCAAAATCTCGCCCTGAAATCGTCGGAACAAGTGAGGAAGGCGGCCTGTGTGGGCGAATGAGCGATTTGCCTGACGGCCCCATTGTGTCCCAGCGACATGAGCTGCTTTCTGGAAGCGTTGCGAGAATTCCAGGCGCACAGGGAGGTGGTGGCTTCGTCAGGGAAGAGGACGTAGTCCTCGCTGTGGTTGAACACCGCTTGGGCTTGGTATTCTTGCTTTCCTGTCGTTCCAGCACCTGGAATATATTGAAACGCTCCGTAAATCCACACATACATAGTCATATATTCATATATCTTCATTCAATTAGGGACCTTTACACAATGACCAGCAGATTTTTGGCGACAGATGGGTAACAAAGAAAATCTTTTCAACTCCACAAAGACCTTAGAACCCAACTATCAGTTTATACTAGTTTGAATATCATCAGGAAAGAATATAGAGAATTCATATTATTTTAAAGATAAAAACAAAAAATATTGGTAAAAAATTTAAGAAACTGAATCCTTACCTGTATAAGCTATCAGACATCTACTAGTAGTTAACTCCCACAATTTACAGATTGAATTCTTTCCAGAAGAGAGTAAATATTTCCCATTTTTTGAGAATACAACTGAGCATACTTCCAAGCCATCATGTGCCTTGGCGAAAGTATTTATACACCTGTAAGAAATAGAGGACAGATAATAACTGAAAAATTATATTTGAATTCAAATGTTTCAATTGAGTATGGTCTTTTGAGGGAGTTCATTGCATTGGCATGTTTTTGTTGCTTTCCTTTGTGTTTTTTGCCACATTCCCATTGACTTGAAACACATTAAAATTGATAGTTTACTTTGAATTCAAACTGAACTGTAAATAAATTCAGAAATATTCTGGAGTACATCTTTGGCATAAAATCAATATACATATTATTGTACATATTATTTTAGTGAACAACTATATATCATATGGCATGGGTACCTTAGAAATAATTACATTATACAATACACGCCAAATTGGCATATTATATTATTTTAGTTCATGATGATACTTCATCACACAATGACTAACTATGGTCAAGTGGAAGAGCAATAAATATTAATGAACTTTCAATTCTATTATTCTCCACTACTCAATATTTTATGATTTGTTCAGATATACCTTCATAGAGAATAATGAAGATATTTATTGATATTATTATATAATAAATATGTCTTTGGATTTTTGAAATTTTTTGAGAGGGATACAAATAAATACTTTTGTTTCATGAAAAAAATTTGGAAGGAAAATATGGTTATGTTTTTTGCAAGGAATTTAAAACATGTCAATACCTGTTTGAGACACCATCCCACAATTTGATGCTTCCATCTTTGCTGCAAGTAGCAAACAGTTTGGCATCCTTGGACCATTTCAAGTTGGTAACAACCTTGGTGTGCTGGTGATTTTGAAATGGGCAAACAAAACATTGTAGTGTATTCATGTCATATAATCTTATCACAGGGTGGTCTGTGGCAACAATCAGATGATCACCTCCGGGATGAAAAGACATTGCTCTTATTGGTTCTGCTTCCTGAAAAGATTTCAAGATTTATAACTGCTGAACATTTTGTGATATGAGTATCAAATAATCACACACATGCAAATGGATAATCAAATTGATTAGATTCTAGAATTGATTAAAATTTTATAGATTCTGTAACTCACTGTAATTGTCTTGAATGCTTTCTTTACACTAGCTTTGGTAATGTCAAACAGCTTAATGGTCATATCCCTACTTCCAGAACACAATATGGTCTCTTTTGGATGGAACTCAAGACATGTTACTTCTTCCATGTGATCGTAGAGGGTTCTGATAACAGGATGTCCCTGTTGTTCCCCCCTAGATGGGTCCATCTCATCAGGTGCTGATTTTGCCAGCATTCTGTCAACATCAAGAATCTTGATACTAGCATCAACACTTCCAGTAGCAATGAGCTGACCATCTGCAGAAAAACATCCAGCACGGCAGTTACCTTTGTGGGAAGTAACATATGCTGTTTCATATAAAGCTGGTTCTGGAGCAGGAATAGATGATTCTGTCTCAAATTCCAGGTCTAGAAAAAATCAACAATTCAGTCACTACTTATTCTCTTAACTATAAAGAATACATACCAAGACCAGGGCCGATATTGTTATTGCCAATTCCAACATTTTTCGGCCTTTCCTTCAAACTCAGTTCATGTTCTAACCCTGTGATAAGAAGGTGAAACAGTCTATCACTGGGAGCATTATTAGCGTCTGCCTGAACAGCTTGTTGTAGACTGGTTCCTATGCTTTGATGACCGTCATAAAATAACTGGCTGAAATATTTGAATTCCTGAGTAATATTTGTGCACACAGTTGTACTTGGTTCACTTACCTTATGATGAGCTTGTACAAGAACTCTCTACTTTTGATGAGGTTTGACGGTTCGGGATCATCATCGGGGTTAGCATTATTTGAATTGTTCAAGTGATTATTAGTCATTTCCTCGTTTTCACCAATGACAAGATAATAAAAAAGGTTTTAGGTGAAAGATTGTTGATTGTTTACATCAAATCAAATAATGTTCGTGTTTATGGTTCCTGTTCACTGTAATCACTGATCACGTGACCACTAATAGTGTGAAGAAAGCTGCCAAAAATTGCTGGTAGAACCACAGGACACAGTATGTATATATTGAACATATATTCTCTTTGGTGATCAGCTTGACTGTTTTCAGTGCAGCCACCCTAGATTTAGTCGAATAATAGTGCCCTCTTCTGGAGAACTAGTGACTCCTACATTATCCAGATAATTATTGTATGTCCAGGTAAATCGCTTTGTTCTCAGGAATTGTGCATGCACGATTCATAAAAAATAGTGTGTCTCTCAGTAGTCTCAACATTTTAGAGCAATCTTCTACTGTTTATGTGCGAAAGAAATTTCAACCGATAGTTCATCGATAGTTACGGTTTATAAACCGTGCATCGATAGTATCCTAAAACTATCGATCGTTTCGATAGTACAAAACTATCGATAGTCCCAGCGATACCTTGCCACCTCTAATCTCTAATGTTTTTCCAAATGTAACCCCTCTTCTGTGGTTTTTTTCTTCAGCTTTCAGGGTGAATTTGGGATTTGGGACTACGAAAGTTTGATTTCCCAGAAAGGGAAACTCAAATTATTATGACCTGTGCTGCGGAAGAGAAAAACGGTCAATCTTCGGAATCGAGAGATGGTATTTCAACGACCGCACAGTATCACGCAATTGATCAATGTTATTTTTTTTTCAGTGGATGATGATGCGAAGTTTAGAATCTATAGTATCATCTCATATTTCATAGTACTTGTAGTTATAGGCCTACCAGTATGGTGGTACACAACAAGAGTTTACAGAGCTAGTCTTCCTATAAGTAGAATGTATGAAGCAGAACTCAAAAGTACTAGTAACAAGGATTTTGGAATACCTTTGAGCTTAGAATATGATATTCTAATATCATTTGTGCACCCAGATCCTGGCGTTTTGGAAATAAACCTCAAAGGGGAAGATATTGATTCAAACCTCAAACCGTTTCTGAATAGTATAGGCCCTATAGCAGATTTTGTTGTGAAGAGTCAATGGTTGTATCAAACAGAGCTGGGGGCAGAACCTAGGAGGATTCTAGACCACAACGTGCTGCTAGAAAAGCAGTTACCACATATTATAACTCCTCTAGAAACAAAATTGTGGTCACATTTATCATCGAGACCTAGTCTGAATTTAGTTTTATACTTCTCACGTTGTGACTTACCACTCCATATCTATGATAACAACCATAACTTAGTGAAAAGTAATGCATTTGTGAGTCCAAGGTGGGGTGGTATTTATATAGTGAATCCTGATAAGGATTCATGTGAAAACAATAGATTCGAGCCTGATCTACAAGTGATTGTTTCAACCTTCATTACACAATTGAGACATTTATTTAAAATTGATAATTCTTCCAATAGTGATGATATTTATAAACTGAAGATGCGTAAGGCTCATGAAATGTTGGATTCTACACGTAGAACATTAAGATCTTTGGCACAATTGCTATCAGAAATAAACAGTATTGTCATAAGTGATGAAGTTGGAGAGAAAATCAATGTGGCAGTAGAAAATGCTGATCTGTCTGAGAGTTTTCTGAAACAAGGCCTAGTAGAAGAGGGCTTGAAGCATGCAAAAATTGCATTCTCAAATTCTGAGGCTGCATTTAGTGATCCTTCGTTGTTGGCATTGCTGTATTTTCCAGAAGATCAAAAGTAAATATTCTGAAAATATTTGAGTTGGAATATATTCAAAACCTTTTTTTCCAGGTATGCAGTTTACATTCCACTATTTTTGCCCATAATGATTCCTGTTTTCATGTCTTTAACAATTGTTAAGAAGTGGATGAAAGCTAGGAAAGAAAAAGCTGAGTAATTAGTATCAAGAAAAAATCAAATGCACAACATGCATTTGCCATCCAAATATAACACCTCCATGATTGATCTTATTTTCAAAAAATGTATTTATGCCGATAATGATTAGTTTGTCATATTCAACATATTTGTCTTTCACTGAATTTGGGATTGTATAAATAAAACCATGTGATACACAAAAAGTAGTTGTTGAATATTCGGAATATTTACAATTGTGACAAGTACACCATAGAAAATGAAAATATATGTATAGTCATGTAAGTGTCATAAAATAATGTCTTTGACCAAAAAAATATCAACTGAAGATGCAGTGAATATTAAATAATGTATTGAATAAATAGTGACTTCATATAAATTCAAGTAAAATGAAATATCAAAGAACATATTTCCAGTCCCTCAATATTGCATAGTTCAATAAATTAGTGAAAACTTTGGTTATCCTCAAACATCATTCCAAACATTATGCAATTATTTTGAAATAATAATTATTCAACATTCATACCAATATAAATCCAGTTTTCTCTCGAAACAATAGATCTGAACATAGCCAAAACTTTTTGAGGCTCACATAAAATCATTGATAAATAATATTCAAAATGAACTTGAGGCTTAAAATAAGTGTTCAGAACTATCAGCGACAACTGAAAAACTAATCACAAAACAACAAAATTTCGTTGCAACCTGTGAAACCTATACATTCTCGTATACTATCACAATAAACAACAAAATGGAAATCGCAAAATATTCTAGTCGATCTTCACCGCCGCGTATATTTTCCTGACGAAAGCATACGCCGCAAAGAAGCCGATCGTGCCAGTCAACACCCAGAAGGTGAATACCATCAAACCAGTGTAGCCCATGTACAGTAAAATCGGTATGAACTCGGTTATCTCGAGTTTGGTCATGAAGTAGAACAGCGAGTAGCCCAGGATGTAGAGGGCACTGCCACCGGAAACGATGAAGCTTCGCCACCACCAGTGGTAATCCTGAAAAATGTGATTTCCATAAAAAAAGGCCAATCTTCAGCTTCATGCGCTTCTTCAATAAATTAACGCATCTTCCAAAAATATCCTTATATTTGATGTTACTATATCTCTAACGAAGTCATATGACAGATTTAAGACAGGGCCTGACTGCAAGATTCATCTTGCATTGAAGCTAATACATCTTCCTCAAAACAAAATTGCAACGTTTCTGACGTTTTTAATTAGGAATACTGTGGAGTTATCAAGATGAGTACACAACCAAATGGAGAAACTTCCTATGTGATAAAAATTATTCTTTTCATGAATTTATGCCCAAAAACGTTTTACTATTCACATATTTTTCATCAACGAATCTATTGAATATTTCAAATTATTCAAAAATGAGATATTTGCCAAAATAGGGTACTTTTAGTACTTACATTAGCTTTGTTCGCGGATCACATTTTGAACCGATTCCGAAAAAGTTCAGAATTAATTCAGGATTGTCGTAAAGCGCATGCCTAGTTATGAACTGGTTGAGGATTTTAATTTACCGCCAACAATTCCAGAACTGAAGAACTTCGAAATGTCAGACAAGTCTTTTAACATAACCGTGTTTTTGTGTGTTTTGACCGCAGAAAAATGAATGATACCAAAGCAGGTTAATATCAAACAGTTCATTTTATGTATTCGAATCATGTTTAAACTAAATTTAATCTATGAATAATAAGATATTAAAACCTTATTACTTACTATACGCTAACGCCAATATATTGTAAAGATAGGTGATAGGATCGTTGTGATAGGTTGAATTTTTTTTGTTGCCCCAAAATCAATCAGAGAACAGCTGACGATGATATCGACCGATATTGCGCATGAGCAACGGAATCGAACGCTCCATCCTCGCAAAAATCCAAGAACCGTTAGGGCCGATTCCGAATCAATCAGGAAACGATCCGATGTCATCGGCGAACACAACTGTTACTAAAAATTCAAAATTTTATTAACCGCGAACGCCGTTTTCAAGACTGTGCATACGAACAGTCCCTCTGAACTGGTTCAGAATCTGCGAACAAAGCTATTATTACCTTTTTACAGTAATGATACTTTGACTTCAGCGGATGGCCGATTAGGAAACTAACTAGTTTTTTTTGCTGTTCGATTTTGGCACAAATTACTCACCAATGATAACGTAATTCTGAACTTGAGTAAAAGATCTTTTCAAGTCCAATTAATAATTGAATGTAGATTGATATGCATGATGTATTGACTTCAGTATTTTGCGCCGATGTTCTTTATTATTCAGCCATTCACGCTACTGGTAATTTTTGATATCTTTCTACTCACCTCACCACAAAGCTGGAAATACACCATAACTATTGATATTTGAGAACACGATATGACCAAAATGACGAAAACCAGAAACAGGAATCCAAACAGATAATAGAACTGGTTCTCCCATATAGCGGTGAATATGAAGAACAGTTCTATGAAGACTGCACCAAAAGGTAGAATCCCAGCCATCAACGTACTAAAAATCATAACAAGTTTGAATTACTTTGGTGCAAAAAAATATAGACCGGTAGATAGTGAGAGAAGGTTCTAACTCATTTTTGTAAAGTTTGAGGTCCTTGATGTAGAACAACGTAATCTTGATTCATTCAATCCTTTACAATTTGGACCCATCAAAATAGTATGGTATGGCGATGTCTCCTTGAAAATAATATGTTGGAAGAAATGTCAAAAATTGTTGGAAACTGGATTGTTTTCCATAAACTACGGGAAAATGCAAGAATCTATGTGTGAAAGATTACGCCCCGAGGACCAGCGCTGCCAACATTTTACTTTTATTAACTATTCAATTTGACACATGAAAGGGTGCCATACTTGTGAAAAACGAGTTTACACAATTGTCTGTCACAATCTCCTAGTCTGGTAGACATATAATACAATGAAAATCATCATTCTCTGTAATAGATACATATACCTATAGCCAAGTTGGTTTTTTGTGGATGTAGGAATGATTGTAAGTAATAATAATTCTTTATGCTCACGATGCTACTTTCATAAGCTGTGATAAGGAGATCAATTCAATCAGAACCAGTTATTTTACATTGACAGCAAATTAACATCGAATTCGCATATTGAACACCTGTCAAAAAAACTCTTCAAGGTTATTTTTGTTGAGACGTTCAAGAATGTCTGAATAGGAGCTAGCTCGAATGAATAAAATAAAGAATTTTGATCTTGGGATACAGGAAAACCTGTTTACAAAAATTGATCATATCAAATATAGAGAACACACTGTAAGGATCTATCCATTCAATATAATTTCCTCACCTTACCTAGCATGTGAACAACACAGTGAATTTCATGATACTGATACTAGGAATAGAAGTAATATTGTGATAATGCAAATTGGCTCCGAAAATAAAAGCAAGCTGTAAACAGTTATGGAACAAATATCTTCAAAAAATTATCAATATTGAAGGACAAATTAAACATTATTTGATTAGGAATGATTCTAGACTAGACAAATATTTCGACACATACTTTTTAGTTTTCAATGTCTGTAAAAGTTTCATAAAATTGTAAAATAGGTTTTTATTCATTTATATTTATGTGTTTTCAAGTCTATATATCTTTTGCCCATAGTTATATATTTTAAGCCATAGATAGTTACATACTTTTATTTTTACTTTTGAATTCTACTTTTTGACGAGTGTAAACATTGTATAATATAGTAACACAATAAACTGAACAGTACATAATTGGTACTTGTGAAACTTTTGAGCAGTATTTGGCAAAAAATTGAAATGACAGAGAAATTAAAATTCACATATCTCAATGAATTTATCGAAATATTTCGATCACCACCAAAAATGGCTTACCACAAAATCGGATTCATATACCAGTGCTGTTCAGGCACCTGTCTCGGTATCTGATTGGTCCTGACAGGGTGCTGGTAGGGCTGTTTTCTGTACCCGAAATAGTACCCGAGGTAGACCAGCGGCAGCGAAATGAACACCCACATCAACAGGAGGCTGATCATGGTGGCGAAGGGCACTGCCCCGCTGCTGGCCTTGCCCCAGATGAAGAAGTTCAAGAAGAAACACGTTAGCCCAACGACAGCCGGATAGAGAACCTGTAATAATGATGATAATAAAAATAAATTTTCAGAAATAACAAATTTACGGACACGTCGTGGTATCAATGAACACTATATTATCGAAATAACCACTTTGCATACATACTTTTAATACATAATGCAGTATGATATAAATGAATGTTTACACCTCATCAGCTACTGAATGTTCACTATGCTCTAGTATATTCACATGTGTCCTAAAATATCATACTTAGGGGAGATGCAGTGAATGCAAATAAAGATTTTATTCCACAGAAGAGAATAATCAGAATGATATTTGATATAGAAAGGATGCAAACCTGTAGAGCACATTTCAAAACGTATACTGTTTCAACAATTCGTATAAGTGTAATTCAGAACAAATCACTTCTTTGGGATTACCATGGAAACATTACCAGGAAGACTTTTTTACAGTATCAATGTTTCAATCTGATCAAAATCATATTATTTGTTGAATTGGTGTCAAAACATATGAAGTTTGAATTGCACCAACACTTGACCTCTTTCAAGTCTTTAGAAATTTCTTTATTCAGAGTATCCTTCTTTTATATCCCATGAAATAGTGGTGTCATCAGCAAGGAATGTAATTTTTTCTGTAATGTTGAGATACACCAAAAATAAAATAGGGTTTATCGCTGACACCATAGAAAGTGCCTGTAGAAATTCAGTGCAATCTAACGAAAAATATTATTTTTCCAATTGAAACCTCAGAAGAAACGCCACTGAACAACGAACCCACATATCCTCTTCAAAAAACTGACATGGCCTAACCCCTAGTAATGTCAAATAAATCAGAAACGACAGGATAGAGAATGTAGAAACAACGCTTTTACGACTTTCTCCAAAAATAGTGAGCGTCGATCTGTTTGTGACAAAGGCACACCTTTGTTTCATGACTAATTGAATACTCTCATTTTGAATCATCACCGAACATGTCAACTCATAAAAATAAGAATGACAGGTACAGAAATCAATCAGCTGGCAACTTTGTTGTTTGCTCCAGTGTGAATACTTGAATTTCGGGATTATTCTCATTGTGATTCAGACTACCTCTCTCTGCAGTTTGTAGGATTATTGCAATCTGACAGTGAATGGAAATATTACGGAGTGTGTTCGAGAATACATTTTTACTATGATACAGAGACTTTTCTCCCACATCCATCTCCAGTTGACTTACCGCCGTTAAAAATGCCGCTCGTTTCCATTCCCGACCTTTCATGGTCTTATACAGTCTAGCAGAAAAGTAGCCTGCAACAGCTCCATGGATCATGTAGAAAGTGATAGCTGCCGTTGTTAGAGCCCCGCGTGAAGCTGGAGAAAGCATGCCCAACATGGCAAAGACTGAAAAAGAAAACATATTTTGTATTGAATCTAGAGGTATTGAAATGAAATTCGTTATGCAGAAATATCCCAATGAATTGTGTAATTTTTTTCTTCAATTTCAAATTTGAGGTTCCTTGCAGAGGCTAATGAAATATTCAATGAGTGTATGAAACAAGCATAAAAAACAAATCAATACACAAAATGTACTGTAATGTTGAAGGACTAAATTTCAATTCCAATTCAATATCTCCAAATACTCCAGAGATATTCATTTGGTCCCACAAATTTTCCTATCACTGTAGTTTTATATAAAATATGAAAATTACTAGACAACTGAATGTTACATGAGATACTGGTTCCTATAGTTAGAGAACCATCTGTAAAATAATAATAACATTTCATTCTGAAAAACTTCATCTCTATTTGGCTTTATGGTGTAATTTTCTTAATTCACAATTATGTATTGGAATATTTAAAAAGTTAAAAAATCTATTTTGGGTTCAGGCTACAATTTTTATTGAATGTATCAGAATGAAAATTCTTATTTATGAAAATTGTTTTTTAAAATTCTAATATTTCAGAGGTAACAATGAACAGTTATTTTTGGAAATATATTTTTTTTTCATGATGATAATTTTTCTGCTGCATTTGGTATTTGGTCCACATATTATGTTGTTTTTTGGAATGACATGTGGATATAATAACGCCTTTGCCATAAACAATGACCATCTAGAGAAGGAACAACTTGTGATTGACTGATTTACAAGCCATTTGAAACAAAGTTTATAGCCATATACTATCACAATTCTAGTGAGAAGGAGTTCATTTTGGATAAAAAATAGTTGTATCTGAAATATGTTTGAGGAATGCCCCAAAAACGTTTTTTTGCTCAACTGGGAGGCGATTATTATTCCTTGAGAAAATATCCAGAAACACTCATGGACAGAATACTTACAAATAGTTATGAGGGACATGAGGAATATCTGTATGCCTGATCCTATCAAAGCGGCAAATAACCGAGAATTTCTAGGAGGCCTGAATACGTCTCCATGTACAAGTTTCCACCCTGTTTCTTCTATGGTTTCATCATAACTCTCGTCTGCATTATATTTGGCGATGTCTCTTCGTAGTGTCCTCACCATTATCATTGTCAGAATGCCTGAAAATAATGCCATGTTTGAAGATAACAGTATTGAGTAAGTAAATAGTAGAATTTATGAAAAAATATTGTTTTTTATATTTCTTTCTCTATATTTCAAGAAAAATATATTGCGAGCCACGAAAAAAATTTCAATCTCAATACTATTCCTATATTATCCAGATTGTTTCGCAAGCATTTCTAGTTTGAATGGAATAAAGATACAGGACCACAATAATTTAAATATATTATATTAAATATGTTATTCATATTCAGATTACCTCATTCAAATCATATTTCATTATATGGAAAAACCCTATTTTCATTTTTAACAAAAATGAATCAGCTATACACAATAAAAATGGTTTTATAATTTCCATTTCATTGATATCCCCTAAAATTATGGCAGTTATGAGATCTCAAGTTGGTCTGGTGAACAAGCAAATAACGTGGTCATAACAATATTCAGAATTGAAAGATTCAGTAATCTAGTTTGGTGAAACTTACCTGCCAAGAAAAATATGACGATAATACTGTTTATAATCGAGAACCAATGAATCTGAGCATCACTCATGGCCAAATAGGTATCCCACCTAGATGCCCAGCTGATAGAAGACTTTTCCCATTCAACTTCATAGGTGAAAAATAGCTTTGTGCCGCCCAAAGGATCTACAATTTGCGGTGACGGTTTTGAGGGAAATTCGCACGTCTTTCCATCAGTGAACTTCATTTCGTCCATTGCCACCGACTGGGCTTGTATGTGGAAACCCACCACTCTGTATACATTCCTGAATACCAAACAAAGAGAATCGTATCTGATGGCATATTGTGTGGTTGATGACACATTATAAAGTATCACCCTACATGTTTCATTGAAACGTATCACCCAGTACAAACAGTGATGAAAATGTTCAGAGCTCGCGAATATTTCAAAAATTAATAGTGACAATAATAATAATGACATAATATGAAAATTTTACCTACCAATACCTAATGTACGAAATTTTAATAAAAATTGGCACGAATCTATGGTAGTATTAGTGGAAAATTATCACTCTGTCACTGGATGCTACAACCTACAATTAGATTAATCCCAAAATCTAATCAAGAAGTATTCATTGGCAACAGAGTAATAATCGTTAACTTTGAAAATCTACTAATTTTTCATCATTTCAGACTAATTCTGAGAATCAGCCAACATCGCCAACAGAAAAGTAAAATACATATGGCTGAATTTTAAGCTAGTTTGCAAAATGTTAGAACAAAACAATTGATGAACTGAAGACTCTCTACTCAATTTTGTTTTGTTGGAAAAATTTTCTTCGAATGGAAATTTATCTCAGAATTTGAAGAAAAAATTTAAGAAAATTCATGTTGGTAGGCCTCTACAAGTTTTGACAGTTCAATGTGAATATGATGAATCCTCTTGACAACCATTCAGATGAGAGAATAGTTTTTGATTCAGTTGGAAAATGCCAAATTCATAAGCATGCTCTCCAATCTCAAGTGAGAGATTTTTTTGATTTAAGAATTTCCCAGTGTTTTTCATTTTTCTGAAATTAACTAGAATAAACAGACATTATTCAGTAATCTGCAGTGTTTCAAGACATCTTATAAGGATTATTGATTTTTACATTAGATTAGATTTTTCGATCACCTTTAGGTATCTGATAAACAGCCACAACTATATAAAATCAGTACCTAAATCATTGAACTTTTTCACAACACCAGTTACCATTACAGTCAATATTGTATATAATTTATATAACTTACGGTTGGGGTGTGTGATAAAGAAGAGTCAGCTTCAAATGGTTATTAATGAAACTTCTATCTCCCACTGTATTTCCCAGTCTATAGCCATGTTCAAATAAAACTTCATTCATGTCAGGATTTACTATTTGTGTTGCAGCAGGCAGATTATCTACTAGTCTGGAAGAATACAAAACAAAATAAATGGACCCATTTGATAATGGATATTGTAGGCATTCAAACTCACAAGTGCACAAAATATTCATGTTGTATTCTGTCTGCCACCATCTGAGACTCTCCTACCCCCCAATGTATTGGTTTATCTGGGGTATTGCACAGTAAAGTACATGGGACTGTTACAGCCATCTTCACTTCATAGGGTGTATTCACGATTCGGTCACCTCTGAGAACTTCCCCCAAATTCTCTGATTTGTAGTGTATGGCATTGGAACCACCTTTGGGGAGGCAAAATGGCAAGGAGTAGTACTCATAAGGGAGCAATGTGTTGATGCTAGTCATTTTCACTGCTTTGACATCTATTTGCTCTCCTTTTTTGAAGTCAGTTGGTGCCATGCCTGGCACATAGAACTGATAACTTTGTGATATCAATGTTATAAGAACGATTTGAATGGATAAATAGGATATCTGCAAAAACAGTTCAATGCTATTAGATACGTGATTCAAACTTGACCAAAAATAATTACCTTAGCAAACATTTTGATGTGAATTAGCAAAAAGTTTTCCTGAATGATTTTGTATAGTGAAATTAACTGAATATCCACTTTTCCATTGCCCTAGAGAATAAACGCTACAGCTAAATGTAAAATTTTGAAACAGCCAAGTTTTACTCAGCAAGTCTTATCACTATCATCAGATATTTGCGAATTGTTTTAGGACTATTAGCACAGATTACACTTGTCTCTGGCTGTTGGCTGTTATTCATTAATTGTTATTTGACACCACTGACACTGACATTGCCGTTGATGATGACAAGTCTGTCAACAGTGTCAACCAGTTGAGTGTATGATCACCTGATGGCGTGTCTGTATCGGACGTTAAGATTCTCACTTGTTTCTCGAAAACTTTCGAAATTTGTGGTTATGTAACAACAAAAGCTGTCTTTTGAAATCGAAATAGAGTCTTGTATTTTTGCTTTGAAAAAATCAATACTTCTCAATTTCCACTGTTCCTATATTCCTTTCGTGCATAGATGTGTGCTGTGTCCCTAGTACAGTGGTTTTGTCGTTTTGTTTTTCTGTTCTACTCTAGTTTTACTCTGATTAATCGTAATTATGTCTCCTTCTTTTTGTGCCGTACCTTTTTGTTTATACAGAAAGTGTGAAACGTGCAAGAATTATTCTATGGTGAAACCGTCTCGATTCATGGATTTCCGAGTGGTCTCTTTGGAACATAAGTGGATACATTCGAAATTGAGTGTTACAAAACAGATAATCGGATCAAAAGCTAATAATATATACTACAGATACTGATTCTATCTCTCATTGAATGCAGGTGTTGGGCGTTACGAAATTGGGGACTTATTCTGGTGTCTGTAGCAACTATTTCGGGAAGGAATGTTTCAAGGTGAAAAAACACGGGAAAATATTGCTCAGAAATTCCGTATTTTCTTAACCTCTCTTGTATTATCTAGGGCTGTAGGAAGGCACATAACTTCATAAACTATTCATAAGTTCTAAACTTGAGTGACCGTGACTGAACCACGCTGGAAGTAGTCGATTCTCTAGGTTATATAATTTTATGAATGTTTGACAGGAAAACAACTGAAGTCATTAATTTCTCGAATTGACCGTATGAGGGCAGACTTGTATCGCCTACAGAAGCCTGTAGTTGATTAGCGCAGATAGGGCAGAGAATATTGAACCAGGGATATTGAAATGATATAACTAAATCGGTCCTCGAACACGAAGGGAACAGCACCAAGAGGAATATGGACAGGGTCCAATATATTTAAATCAAACTGTGGCATCGTTCCCTGATGATATGGTGGTTTAGACAAGTCATTTCTATTCATATAAACAAAGTCCGCAAATGAGCCGTTTGAGCAATAGAGCAAAAAAACTGTTTGGTATAGTAAGTACTGCACAATAATTAAATTACTGTACACTTATTGATTTTGCTTGATCAAAAAATTAAATTATGGTTCACAATTATTATTCAAAATGTTGACGAGGGCGCATGCGCAAAATTCAAATTTCATTCAGAATTCATTTTGGCGCATGCGCATAAATAAATCCTTGCCAATTGCACTCTTTTATTTTGACATCAGATAGGCTGTCCTTATCAATATTCGTAGTTAATACATATATGGATTTGAGTTGTGACGGAAACGGAATGTGGAGAATTTGAGATACGAGGGAAATGAGACGATTTCCTCTTTTCCCCTCATTACGATACGACACGCTATCATGGCTATGGCTCAACCCTTATAGATGAATCAACCCTGAGAACCATAGAATAATTGTTTACACTACTCGTCGCCCTGAGCATAACCCTGTTAAACGACGTTTTTCAATTCTTCATTCTAGTTTCCATTCCATACATAGAACCTGAAATATAGTATATCAAGATCATATACTGTGGTACCGCAGATGTTTTGGTTCTGTGATTCCATGCCATAGGTATTTCTGATAATCTGAGGGGTAATCTGTGTCATTGTCAAAGAACGACAGCTGCATATTGTTATTTCAAATAATGAAAATAAAGAATCATTTGGACTTTTGAAGACAAGCAAACCAATTGAAGCTGAAATCATATTCAAAATGACCACAGCAGCCCAGAAAAGCAAATCAACAATAACAGTCAAGGGATCAGCAGCGATTGTCTGTGATTATTTGAGTAGGTGAACCAAATGAAAAAAATATGGGTTATCTTAGTATTGAATTTTTTTTGTAGATTTTGGTATCAATTCTATATTATTTCAACGGGGATTGTACCCTCCTGAGAATTTCAAAGCCGAAGAAGAATATGGGTTGACAATTTTGATGTCCACTGATAACAAAATCAAACATTTTCTCTCTACTACTCTTGGAAAACTGAAAGGTATTTCAACTGTTTTTCAATGAACTTCGATGATCTCATTCACATGCTGAATTTTGTAGAATGGTTAGCCGAGAAAGCTGTGAACAAAGTAGCGTTGGTAATAACAAATGTTAAAACACTGGAAGTTATGGAACGTTGGGACTTCACAGTTGAATATGAGGAAGACTCCAAAGGAGGACCTGAGCAAATATCTGAGAAACCCTTGAAGCAAATCAAGAACGAAATCAGGGATGTGCTCAAACAAATAGCATCATCAGTAGCTTACCTGCCACTTTTGGACTGTTTGTGCAGCTTTGACATACAAATATATACAAAAGACAACTTGCAGATGCCAGATGAATGGGCTGAAGCACAACCTGCACATATAAAGAATGCTCAGAGTGTCAAAATGAGGTCATTTTCTACCCATATTCATAAAATGGATACAGTGGTAACTTACAAAAATGAAGACTGACTCTCACTATTTTTATTATTTTTATATCTTAGGATTGAATGTTTTAAAAAGTTTTATTGCTCAACAAAACTGAATTATATCTTTCCACTAATTTTTAAGTGAATAAAGTCTTTTAGAAATCACACACTTCTTCTGACTGAATTTCTGATACTGATTTTTCATAGAAGTGAATTTTGTTCAAGTAGATGTTGATACACAGTGCTGATTCAAACCTAGAATTGAGTTATTTCCAATATAGGTGCTGGATCAAAAAAACTAGCTTGAAATAATCAAATGAAAAAATTCAAGTGAACATTGATTCTGACCCATTTTGAACATTAAATTTTTTGAAAAATACCATTTTATTCTAATTACATTTTTTATGTTCATGTTATGAATTTTTGTATGCAATATGGAAGTAATGCTCTTCAGTAGTTGAAGATCAACAAATAAAATACAAATTAGATTCAGGTTTGTGAAACTTATTTTTCAATTGTCTCATGAGTATTTTCAATCCCCATGGAAATGACATCCCCCTCTTATCTTTTTTAAACTGATCGTTGATCTAGTAGGCTGTCTTAATGTCTTAATCTTTCAACTGTTCTAAGCTAGTAGACAAAACAATAATTTCAGCTCCATATTGAAATATAATTTCTGCAGAGGTTTCAAGAACGAATTTTTTTCAGTCGTTCATTCGCGAAAAATCATGAATTTTTCTGTAAAATCGGTGTCAGACTGAAGGGTGATAATGAATGTGGCTGGTGTTCTTATATCCAAGATTCTAATCAGAAGTGTTTTTCCAGTGGATGGAATGGTTCTATTCTATTTTGACAAATTCCTGTTATTTGTAAGTTATCTTCATTTTTTTTTAATTTCCTCAACATACAGTCTATTGACCTCATTCCAACTATAGGGTGGATAGACTGTGGTGTTTATGGGTAAATCAATAGAACTTTAAAATGCGTTGATTCACAAGGTTAACAAACTCTTGAGCAAACCTTTGATTATGATCAGGTTAGATGGGACCCATCTCCATTTAGAAACTTCTTAAAGTGGTGAGCTTCATATGACTTCAATCTTTTAGTGTCACTGCTAAGCCACCTGAGAACGATCTCTGAGTCTGTCCACCACAATAAACGTTATATTCAGCTTCTTTTCTTATTGTACTATACCCAGCGAGTACTGATCCTTGAAGCTCCATTCCCGGAATGGACGTATCTTTTTTAGAGGGTCCAGTTTATACTTCAATGCAACTATTGATGATTTAATTGTTCCTTCCCGATTCGTTGTATAATAGCCTACAGCACTAGGCATTATCGCTGGCAATGTGCGAATCAACTTCTGGTAATTTTGCAATTATCAATATTCTTGGTACTTACGTATTTCGACCTCAGGATAACCCGAATTTCACAATAAAAATGTGCGCAAACTCATATTTTCCGAGATATTCTCGGATTATTATATTTTCAACATTCTTGCATAATTTATTCTCCTTGCATAACTAAATGAGGAGAGGAAACCAATCGGATCGAAAATAGTCATAACCATTTTCAGGATTTCTCTTTTTGTGGGATCCACTGGAGATTTCTTGAAATTGCTATCGAAAGTATTCGATACTCGAGTATTTCATCGTAGACCAAGGGCCCTTTCAGTGTGCCTGGAGTCCAAGTCTAGAGTCATACTTTTGGACAGATACTCCTCAGGAAGATCTTCCAGAATTTCAGTTGAATTACTGAGCCAGTTCACCGTTTGGAACCCTCCTCGACGGTGAACTTCAATTACGTTTTTAATAGTTTCAACAGGGCCTATGTTACAATTCACAAACTAGAACCTTGGAGAATCGGAACTACTTTAGAAATACTTTTTTATTCAGATCAAATATATTGACATAACATCATCAAATCCAAACTTCTTCCTGATATTGTCCCTCAAAATTCACTACTTTTTACAGGATGATACAAATTATTCAACAGATCTGTTACAGGAAGTGTCTAGTCTTAAATATGATTTGTAAGATTCCTACTATGGACGTCGTGTGTTTCACAAGCTTCACGAACAGCATGAATATTGAGTCCCAGGTAAAAAGAATTAATTATTATGCACCTATGCTTTTAATCAGTTATTATCTAATGAATCTAAGAATTATTCTACAGTGAATAGGAATTAATTAGAAATAATTCCATTATTAAGTATGCTTTTATTTAGTTATTGTCACTGAATACAATTCATAAGTAAATAGTTTTTGGATTATACCACTGTTACACTTCTTGTGAATATCCGAGACAATTCTGTAGAATTTGGAAAATTACATACATTTTCTTTCATCCCTGAAAAATAGTGAATAAGTTATTATTGAATATAATCAATACATAATTATGGCAATGTGGAAATTTTGATTTTATGATTTCTAGTAATGCTGCTGTATATTAGCAAATCGTAAGTATAGATATAACAAATAATACAATTCAGGCTATCTTAGTTTGATTTATATAATTTTTACAGCAAATAAATTATTTTTCGTACATTTTATCACATCCATAGCTGATCTAAACTCACTAATCATATTCGATATTTCACTACCAAAGGCATGTGTTTGAAATGATCGCTTGATAAATATATGTTTACAATGCATATGTAAGAAGATACAATCATGGAGTTGAATCATAAACTTTAACATATTTTTCTTGCGAAAAATATGAAATGTATTGATGATTCAGTATATTCTCCATTCAAGCAGATTCAAACTAGCAGTTTGTCAAACATTTGTCCTGTAGTAAAACAATTTTTTGCATTAATTGAATATATCCTTCGGCATGTATATATATATACAATACTTCATTCATATACAGGTGAGTCAACGACTTCTCATTTGAATTATAAGAATACAATAATATGTTTCATTACATCGTTCTTGGGTACATATAGAATATTCTTACCCTTCATATTTTAGAAATCTGAGGGGAATTATCATTGACACTACAATATGTCAACTCACCACATATGAGTTCTGAGTTGTGATTTTATAGCTTATATAAATAAATCTACAGCACAATAAAAAACTTAACTATATCACGATAAATAGCCTTTGTGAGATTCAATAAAAAGTTATACATATCGACTATTCACCGCTATCACATATTGCGAGTATTCTTCAATTATACAGAAATTTTTACAAATTGCTTGAATACAGTTGTATCACCAGGATAGATTTGGTTATTCAGAATAGTAGATTGTTTTATCAGTTAAGAAAACTGATAGTTTCCTAGCGAGTGAATGAAATTTCCACAAGAAAACTCGCCTGCTTTTCCTCTGCATTGAATACTCTGTTTTTTCGTATTCTTAATGGAAAGCATCAGTTAGCGAAAATCATTGAATGAATGAATGAATTCAATAGTTTAAAAGATAATGAAGTATGGAAAAGTGCATGTGAATTTTTTCTGGTCCTAAAATTTTGACAACTGATCCTGACAGAATGTTTTAGACTGCAGGTGATGATGAATCCTTTCTTTTTTCATCTTCTGGCATCATATTCAATGATTTGAATAACTGCACATTTGTTATGTGCGTTAATATGTTCTGATTGATAAAAGTGTTGCTAAATGGGATACTGTTGCTAACCATGAAACTAGTTTCTTGTTTTACGATTTGCTTTCAATGAATGTGTGTTCCTCATTTTTGTTCCATCAAGAATAAGATCACGGATACGATAGCGTTCTTGAAGCGCTCATTTTTTATACTGCTCTGTCACACTCACTTCGCTACCGAATTTATCTACTTCACGAACTATTTTACTTCACTCATTATTCACTGCAATTATTATTCACTCATAGTATTCACTCTCTGAATCATTCGCCAACTCAGCCAGATGATCTCTTTTTAGTCTTTACCAGAATGTTGCTTAGCCTCGCCTGCAACTTTGACTGCAAGTTCGACTTCATGTCCTCCATATACAACTTACTATTGTGTGATCTATATTTTCATTTATTCAATTTGTGATCTACTGACTTTTTCGGGAAAATACCTGCAAAATCCCAAATCCAGCAGTTTTTCAACAGACTGATTCGGTGTTCTTTTCTGGTGGAATTTGATGTCTCTAAAGACGGACAATGTAAAACATAAGGAAAGAGCAAACAATATAGCCTAGTTGTACTATCTGATATATATATATTAGAGTGACAATGTTTGGCTCTATTGGTTAATGTTCCACTAGATTGACGATATCTGTCCAATTTTCGATGCTTCTGCTAGATATTTTACTTGTTTGGAGATAGAGTTGCGGTTTTGACAATTCTGTCCCATTTTTGTGTGAAACCAAGAATGGCACAAACAAAACTACCAAAACAGTAACAAAAAAGTTACTATTAAAGTGCTGAGAGTAAAGTTTTGAACTAAAGCATTAACAGTGGTCGAAAAAATCATATATTTCCCATGAGGCTGAAAAGATCTAAATCGAACTGTAGAGAAATAAACGGGATGTCCCATTTAAAGAAACAACGAAAATCGGACAAACTGTAGGTACTCGTGTTTGACAGTATTAGGGTGGTTTTTAATAATATGTTTCGCCCTATCTCAAGCGTACTGATAACGAATGTATCAGACGAAATTTAGAAAAAATTGTATCTTTATAATGGGAAATAAAATAAGAAAATCCAGTGACTACTCGTTCAGCCGAGAATTTCATATTATTCAACTAATTGACTAGTTTTTTTTTGCTATCCGCTGCTGAAAAGTGTAAAGATGCCTACAAAACTTCAGCTATTGCAAAATGCCATTTTTCACATTTCACGTTATAGGTGGCGTTGAGTACATTTGAATCGACTGACCATCAAAACTCTTTTGAGTATTGTCGTTAAACATATTTTTGGTCTTTTTTTTTTCTTTCGAATTCCCAATATTTCTTGTTTGAAACTATTTCTTCTACATATTCATGAATGGCATCGTTGAATCGACAATAAAAAACTTCATTTGGAAATGGAAAGTTGGTCGACAAACCTCAGAAAATGTAAAGTTGGCAAATTCGCCATAACAAAAAATTAGCTCATGGTTTTAAATATACTTGTTCTATATTATATGTTGCCATGCCTCACGCGCACCTGGTTAACCCTGTTTATGAAAATTACTAAACAATATTTTTCTCGCTTCGACGTACACTGGGCTATTATAATTCAGACACTGAATAACAGTAACTACCTATACTATATGCTTCATAACCTTTCGTCGAATACTGGCTATATAAATCTATAATTATATATATTCTTTGAGTATTTACAATATTCACTACTTTTAATGCAAATATTCTTTGGTATGGTTTCCACTGCATGGACTTTCTCTCCATGTTCCTCAATTAGCTCTCCAAAACTGCAACTGGGCATTTCAATAATTATTTCTGTTTTTCCTACCACGTTTATGTTTCCTCATTGGCCTTGAAACCAATCCTAGAATACAAAGTCAATTATTTATAATCTGCGGAGGTATCAGTTTTCACCGCACACTGTATAATTCTACCTACAAAACGAATATGCACGTTTTTTGAGAAAAGGACAAGAATATCGATTTTTCGATCTGAAGCTATGAATTATATATATTTGAACTGAGACGTGCAACAGATAATTGATCTACAAAATTTACGCTGCTGAAAAACAAACTCTAAATTGCTAAAAATAAATAGATCCTTGTATTATTAAAAAAATATTGATGATGATTCAAAATGAATATAATTTAATTTCGATATTGTCTCTACTACTTCTACTACTACTACTACTACTACTACTACTACTACTAGTACTATAAATGTACAACAATTATTGGAAGCATCTGTAATGTGTGAATTTCTACGGTTTTTTACTGTTAAAAAAGGTTTCTCAAATTTTCAGACAAAACGAAGATGCTTTACCCTTTTTGGAATCTACATAAGCAACAAAACATTCATTGTTTGAGGTATCTCAGCGTTATGAAGAGGTGGATTCTTATCGTTTGATGAAAAGCTTTAAAAGGATAATTCATTGAAAATTCTTACCGAGAAGCTTTTTAGTGAAAAGTCGCGGTACTGTCAAATTACGAATTTATCCT
This sequence comes from Gastrophysa polygoni, assembly GCA_963576655.1. NCBI lineage: Eukaryota > Metazoa > Arthropoda > Insecta > Coleoptera > Chrysomelidae > Gastrophysa > Gastrophysa polygoni. The sequence goes on along the minus strand of OY755082.1, from coordinate 4,964,930 downwards.
AAAAAACAAGAGAAATTATGAGAATCGAGTACCTGCTCGGAAGTCAAGGTAATTCGGAATTTAGTGAACACTCTTGAAACATCAGCGAAAAATGTTAATCTACTAAAACATGCTATTGTACAGAATGTTAGGTTAAAGTACATCTGAAACTCACAACAAATCTAAGAGGAGGCTTCTATTAGACATTAGTAAGGAAAACAACTGGTTAATGCTAAAAGAAATCGGAAAACCCTTTGAGTTACATACCTATTCAGTATTTACAGCAATTTTTTCCACATGTGGCATCCAAATATTCGTCCACTATATAGGTTTTTGAAAATAACACCACAAATGTAATATCGGTTTTATTTATTAGGGATTTTACAACTATTATAGATTTTGTTATCAGAAGATTTTCATTTTATCGTTTGTTGTGAGTATAAGATGCAATAAATAAATAATATCTACAAGACTTTATACAAAATTATGTAAAATATCGGTCCCTGATAGTTTAGGTAAATTCTTAGTCTTTCCACCAGAATCAAAAATTCTAAAGAAAATGTTGTTATGAGATAAAACATTTTCTTGAAAAAAAAGTCACATACATGGTATGTGATTGTAGAAATTATAAAAATCATTCAATATTTTGATGTATTTCTCTGCGAAACCAAAAACGCTCATGATTCTTTGAATTCTGGTGGAAAGCTTTGATTAAACAAAACGACTGTATTGGCTTGGAGCCAAATTATGCAATTTTAACAGTCTTATAATATTAGGATAGTTTACAAATATACACGAGTTCTTAGGAATTTGTATATATGTACATCGGTAACAATTTACAATTTTCTCTTTTCGGAAAAGTCCACCACGTTTTTCCTACTATCTTTAGCAATTGTATTTCGTCGATAGACCTAATTTACAAGAGTAATATTCAGGTTGGGGATACATACTGGGATCACTGGGGATTTTGTGCTGACACCTTTCTCCTGTGGTTCCAGCTGGGCATCTGAAACAAATATTGATATACTTAATGAACAACATTCAATGAAATATTTCATTTGCCCACATCTTCAATAACTTATTAATTCCTTAAAAAAATATACTTGCAATTTTCTGAACAGAAAACCCCTCTTAGATTTTTTAAAATTTGGTGATATTACATATAATTTTCGGATTGACCAATTTCAAAATATAACAGCTTTGATGTAGAGAAAAAAGTAATAATAGAACTACTCATCTGCCCACCTTCGATTCAAGAACCAATCATTTCCTTATCATTGTCTTATTAGTATCAATACTTTCGTGACTAAAACTACTAACTTTCAAAGAAATCCTGGACAGGTTTCATTTTTTAAATTTCTGAGAACTTGCAAGATATTCTGGAAGATCCATTATTTTCTTGCTGCGTGACATTTCATGTTTTCTATGAATATAGTGTACATTTGACTTTCGGTTTAGCTCTGATTTCATTGTAGACACTTGCTGTGGAATGTTAACATCTGTTAATATTCAATTTTTTTCAGTTCCCAATTTTTTGCTCGAATACGACATTCAGGTTGACTTATCCGGCCTAGATTCGATCATTTCTGGAGAAATAATTGGTCACCTACCTTTTTTTTTTGTAAATCAACTTGAATTTTGAGGAAATTCGAATTTCAGTTTTGAAATTCTCAAAGACTTAGTTTCAGCACATTCTCATTTTCAAATTTAGATGTTTTTGAAAAACTGTAACGAATGTGAGCTCAGTTCTACACATAACACTAGCCCAAATGCCACGGTGGTTTGGATTCCACTCGTATCAACTGTAAATCCCATCTCCTTCACTTGCACAAGCCCTTTAAGGGTTTCTGAGGGTTGCGTCGGCAACTAAGGAGATGAGTAACAATAATAGTAATATCAATAACATAGTTACACAACTTAAATACATAAATAAATTCGAAAAATCAATTTTGACAAATATTTTGGATTAATTTTGAGGTAAAACTGTATGCAACTTGAGTCAAACATAACATATATTCATGTACAAATAAATACCGTTCAGAGATGGGAAAAAAAATTGTGTGAAACAAATCTTCAGTGAAATGTAAATCAACCGCAAAAGGAACAAATGTCAACTTGTGAGAGAATTTCAAGACAAACAAGTAAGGCTACAGAAATTTAACGTGAAAAATTTGGTGTTACTTCCGGTCAGATATTTTCGTTAGGTCAAAAGAAAGCGCAAGGATCGATTACGTACCTTCTGTGAATTTGAAATTTGTATCTTTTCAATGTGTATATTTGGAAACTCGAGAAGATAGCACTAAGGCTTATCCTGTATACAGAGTGAGCGTAATATTTCGTGAGTCGAATGAAAATTGGTGGGAATCTATGTAATTGTCTAGTCGCAGTTCAATGAAGAATATCTGTATACTTTGGTCCAGTCATCGAATTCCGAAGGCAATCAGCAAATTGAAACTTACTCGCATCTTCGCTCTCCCATTTCATCTTGAAGGCATCTGCCATCGTTGAGACAATAGTCCTCGTGATATTTGTCGTCGCATTCTCTACTATCTGAAAATGAGGGGCCGAATTAGTGCTACGAGAATTTTCTGGACAATATAGTACAATATTCCACAAAAAATGGGCTGATCTGAAAGTTTCTCTTTGGAACTTGATCAATTTTATTCAGACAACCAGGTGGTCGAGACGGTCAAGCGACATCATAGTAATCATGAGGTCGTGGGTTCGATTCCTGGCTGGCCGTTGGATTTGGGTTTTTTTTCTATGCGCTGTACAATGTATATCATAAAGTTCTACATAGAACTATCCCAAATGCCACAGTGGTTTGGATTCCACTTGTACAAAGTGTAGATCCCCGTCTTCTTCACTCGCACAAACCCTTCGGGTATTCTGAGGGTTGCTTCGGCAACTAAGGAGATGAGTAACAATAACAAAGTGAGTGTGACAGATCGAATAGAGCGATTGAAACTGGAAATCAACACAGAAAAAAGTAAGATAATGTTGATAAATGAGAATGAGAATACCAACACAAATTTAATATGCAGAGAGAGAGATAATTGGAAGTAACAACAACATATGGAGCATCATCACGGATGATGGAAAAATAGAACTAGAATTAGCAAATGAAGCTAGGAAATCGAACAATACATAAACATATTAGGAAAAACTATGAGTAAATAATACAAATGTTGTACCAACCCTGCTATACGCTAGTGAGATTTAGACAGTACAAGAGAAATGCGAGAGTGAAATGAATGCAATGGAGATGAGAAACGTGAGAAAGATTGATGGAAAAAACGAATCTAGACAGAATTAGGAACGAAACAATAAAAGAAACGTTAAAGCAGAAATCAATAACCAACAAAATAACGAAGAGTGAATTGAACTCGTATGAACACATGATGAGACTGGATTCAAGCAGAATAACAAAGACGATACGTGGAGCAAGAAACATAAAAAAATGAAATGGCAAGATCAAGTCTCGAAATCTCTATCCTATTCCAAAATATTGTGAGAGATTATGAGTTGGAGGTATTCTACAAAGTGATGAAATATATTTGTTCACAGTAGTAATTACACTAATCACAGTTTGCTCGCTCCATGTGGAAAATAATTTTTTCTTCACATTTACAGCTATTTCTCACCTATCTCCACTCTGCAATGGCCACGAATAGTTTCTGAGATATATCAAAATTCGTTTTAATCTTGTTCAAAGTATTCTCGATCTTATCTAGATTTGATGATATCTAGTGAAATTTCTCAATTAGGTATCGAGTAAAACAGAGAAAATCTGATTGATAATGATCAATGATGGAAGAGTTAAAAAATATTGCGATTAAAATATAAAGCACAAAAAAAATATTATTCGACGCTCGTATTTATGAATTCTAGTTTTTGTGGAATACTGCATTTGATTGTACATGCATGAGTTTTTCTGAAGAAAAGAGGTTTAGAAATGAGAGCAGCAGTTGAAGACAAAACCTCAAAATGATACGATAGTTGTTAATTTCCCCAATAGAACCACTAAGGTAAAACGATGTAGTCAGAAATATAATTGGTACAGTAGAGACCAGAATTTTTGGTTGATAATTTTACAAATTATGAGTTATTTGTCATGCCGCAGTAGCATTATGGCATGCACATTTCGTCGGTAGCATCAAAATATGCAACATAAGTTGGCGCCAGCAATTACCCAACGAATTGGCATTCTGACAGATGTAGGTAACAGACTGATGCTTTTATGTAATTTCATTGTGAAGCCAAATGTTTTGTTTGTCACCTCAACGTTTATTCGTGAGCAACAATTCTGTTCTCGAATATAGTAAACAAATATCAGCCCTTCTACTATTACGACTTGGATTCAGAAATACAAAAAAGTTCATCTTCGATGATATACGCCATTTCGAATCATGCTCATCGCTTGACGCTATTCCTGACTCAATGATTATGGAGTCATGGCAGATTCCTGCGAATTGATATTACTGGCAAATTTCGAAAGATGGCAGCAGCATTCTCGTTTGTTCGACATGCAGTTTGGAAGAAAGATGGAATGCCGAAATTTCTCATGATGGAATGGGGGCATCTTATTTTTCAAAATCAGTGGAATGCAAATATAAAGTAGTGACATGAAATTTGAAATAATCTATTTAAGAATATCAGAGTTTTGTTTTTCGATTGGGCCAAATAATCTTTGAGCGCACCTTTAGGTATATTCTGTGCCGCAGAAATTTTCTATTCTTACATTGCAAACGTATTCCTGAAATCCAATTGCAAAATCAATATAAGTTGTATATCAAAAAGAAAAACACGTCTTCTTATATTTGAGCCTTGAGATTTTCTCACTATTTTCATCAACAACAAACGCTGTTTCGCTTTCGATAAATTTTTTAAGTAGCTACCTATTACAAAAAAATAATTTTCCGAAAATCATAAAATTATTTTCATGGTTTATAATGTTCATAACTTCTTTTCGATAAAGATGATGCTACCAACATTATAACTGCAATATGCAAAGTTGCATGCGACTGACTCGACTCGATTAAAAAATTAGAATCTTTCATGATTTTTAGGCATGCGCAGTCAATATTCAAAGAGTCCAGCAATCGAATTGCAAGTAATTTCTAGAAAAAGTCTAACAAGATAATGCGTGAAGGTGGATTCACATGCAAGCTTTCGCAAACGATTATGTTCAATTTAGGGAACTCATAGTTTTTCATAGATTTCGTTTGAAAATTTCCTACAATTGAAATGTGGCGATACCAAAATTCGGTATTGACACATTTACAGCCGATGACGATATTAATGATTTATTGTTCGGTATCGGCCATTATATACGTTTCGATTTATCGGTATTATTCAACTTGTGTTCAGTTTTGTATATTTATTATCAATAAGAAACTTGGTTCATTTCGTGTTGTGATGATTTGTTACAATGGTGAGACGTCTTGAGGTGTGTGGAAGACAATTTGCACCTAGTGATCAAATCATGTCATTTCCTGGGTAAGTTACCATTGTCATATCATTCGAGATATCAAATCGTTTTTACTGAAATAAATGGATGACAATACCTTGACGTTTTCTTTCGGCGTAGTCATGAGTATGATAATTACATGCATTTTTTTTAATATATTGTGAAGGATTTTCAATTTGTTTCCATCATGAATTCATAATGAATTCAATCCCCTTTGAGTACACGGCACTGGTGCTGGAAGAATCAGCTCTCGCTATCCTTTTTTAGATTGAAATAGATACTAAAGACGTTGCTGTCCTGTATGGCAAGAAATAAGAATAGTAATTGAACTCGCTTTACCCCAGCTGATGTATGTATCGCAAATTTTCCTGAAGATGGCGCTATTATTTCACAACTATTTCGCGTTTCAAAATCCATGGTATGTAACAAATATTTCGATTCTACTCATTTGCATCATTTTCATCGTGATTCCATCAAATACACAACAGTTGAATTATTCTGAATGCACAGACGCCTCTTTATGTTTCAATTTTGTTTTATTGCGAGTTTGGTATAACTGTAGCTCTCACTGTTTTCAGCTCTGCCACTCTAAATTCAGTCGAATAATAGTGCCCTCTTCAGGAAAACTAGCGACTCCTTCATTATCCACGTGAAGCGATTTGGTTTAATTTTTTAATTTATTTAATCATGTGCCAGAGCTTTTTGGATTACTTATATAGTCTGTTCAATGAAGCTTGTGACATAATATACTACATAACCTCTACAACCAATCGGAAAGTAATTCGAAATGCTCGCATGTGAATTCACCTTGAAGCTCAAATGAGGAAGAGAGGAGGGGAGTTAAAGGGGTTGATAGATGCATAGATACCGGTAGAAATTATGGTCTCACTAGATCGGGGCGGCAGCAAGTGGAAGCTCTTGGACAGCGTCTTGCCGTCGGGGCTCGTCGCGACGCATTCGTACTCTCCCAGGAACTCGGCGCCGGACTTCTTGATGATCAGCTTACTTTTTTTCCTGAGAAGAAAACATGTTTCTGTATTTTATGAGAGGAATTCGGAGGTTTCCTTCGTCTCAACGGGTTTTTCGAGAAGCAAGCATATTTTGCCTTTTAGCCTAATGTAGCCCAACCTTTTCGGTGATTAAGAGGTTATATACTGTGAGGACAAAAAAAGTTATTTCCCCTTCATCTTTTGATTCATTGGAGTATCGCAGATAGTGCCACCAAATTTAGGTAGTTCAAATGATACACGACGATTCATGCACTATGCGATAAGTTTTCGAACTTATATTTCTAATACCCATATATGTATTAACTACGAATATTGATAATAAGGACAGCCTATCTGATGTCAAAATAAGAGAGTGCAATTGGCAAGGATTTATTTATGCGCATGCGCCAAAATGAAAGTGGAAGATGACAAACTCTCTTAGTGTTGTTTCACTCTTACGCCTGTCGTTGCTACTCAAATTGGGAATGATCGTGCGTCGTGTCTTATACCTAATACTTTTTGTGCAGCGCAATTATTCAAACAACCAGATTCTTCGAACTTGTCTATGTTTAAGAATTGAATATTTTTATTACTCGTAATTAGCGTTATTTTTAGTAATTGTTTGTTCCGGTTCTGGATTATTCAGTGTTTGTGTTTAGACGTTAGTTTATAGTTGTTGTTGTTGTTGTTTATGGTATTCGTAGTTTAAGTTTGTAACTTTTCACAAAATGTCCGCAAAAAACGTACATATTTGTTTTCTCTACGACTCCAAGAGCTACAATTCATATCATCGGTAAGAAATTTATCACACTCAATACTGAGGATATCTTATATTTCTACCAAGATTTCTACCATTTTTCAAATATTGATTGCTCCATTCTATTCAATCTGAAAAAAACGTACCTGTATGACCAGATCACTCTATATCAAAGCTAAGTATATGTTATGTTGTCTACCATCAATATATACATATTCAAATATATATTTTCCAAATAACATCATTATTTACAGAGAAAATCTCAGATGAGGATGATCTAAGGAGAAAATAGATAAGTAGTACAAACATAACCTGTAAACTGAAGAGATTGACACATTACACATGAAGTTTATGTACATAATGAAGCATCACTTTTCTAACATTGCTCTTATATGGCGTTTGGTCAATATTGTAGTTAATACATATATGCTAATACCACCCATTTTGAGATTGAGTGAAAAATCTAGTGCTCCGCATATTTTTTCAACTTACAGCAATCTCAGAAAAAGTTATTGCAAATATGAAAGAATATATATGATTCCATTCTCAGTGTTTTGCTAAACTTGAGAGTTTTCTTGTAATAAATGTTCTTCGAACTACTACAAACTTTCATTATTCAATTTCGTTAGGAGCTGTTTCTTATAACAAAGATTTTTTATGAATGAGAAGATTCGACTGTATTCAATTTTCGTTTCAAAGACTACGGTTTCCTTGGCAGAGCGATTCGAATTCTTAAGTCGGATTTTCATCACAAGATACCACACCAAGGTGGTGATATCCAGGGTCTCTCGGGGAGAGAGAAGATAAAAATTAATAGAAAATGACAAGAAAATCAAGATGAAATGAATAGGAAAACTTTTCCTTTCTGCGATGTGCCAAAAAAAATTATTTGCAATTAGTTTTTCGATACGACATGACATCAAATTTATGAGCTATGGACACGATTTGGTTGCACTGCATGGATGTGAAGGTTGACCCATTTCCATAGGAAAATTTCACTCCTGTTCTCTCAAAAATAGCATGAAGATACAGACCGATTTTCAGATATCTTGTCAACATTGTGAAAATGCTACAGTAGGACAAGCCGGTATGTCAAAATTGACTATTAGTTCAATTCGATTAGTTTGCGAAACGCTGTGCTGCCAACATTTTGGGAAAAATAAAATGTGCTTCTCAGTTGCAGCTCTCTGGCATATTCTGATTTTGTTTGAGTACCAAACATTCGCATCTCATGCCGAATTTCATCAAAATCTGCAAGTTTATAAGCGTATATGATACAGGTTGGGGAGTTGAGCTCATGATATGCGAGGGGAGGCTCACTTCTTGAGAAATCGAAATTATTTGAAACAATGCACTAAATGTTCATTCAACACTGATATGTAGATATTTTACCGAATGTGGTAACAACCTTAAATTTTTCCAATAAGTAAACTTCCATGATACGTTATTGTAATTTCATCTGGGATGCCATGACTGAATTAACTAGGTCTTCCGAAAATGTACTACAATAAGAAGGAAAAATATCATGAGAGACATCGAAGCATGTCACAATAAGTCCAATTTTGGCATGGATATTTCCGAAATGATAGAGTCCCAATTTCAAAATGGAGGGAAAATACAACATCTAATACTCATTCAGCCTCCCGTTCTTCAACATAATACATGAGTCAGTTCCTGTCCAGCCGATTCGAATGTAGTGCCAATGAGGAAGTTTCCAAAGAAAAAAGTAATGTTAACTGAAAACCATAATCTAGTCCTATATATACAGGGTGAGTCAAAAATGTGTATCAAGCTTTCTGGGGGTGATAGAACATTGCAAAACAAGTGTAGTTTGATGATTAAACTCATGACCCAAAATGCATATTAAGGGAGATATATCCTTCCAGAGTTGATAAAATTAAAATAATTTCTCCGCATAACTTCTGAACGATGATAGCCACCCGATTGAAATTTTGTGCATGAATGTATGTTGTCAAAATACATTTTTTCGTCACACTTCCACATTTCTGATATTGTTATAAAGGGTGTTTTCAGAGGGTGAGTCATGATTTTTTGTAGAAAACTTTTTTCCCTGTATTATTTTCGGTGAAAAAACAGGAGCATTTGATGGAGCGAAGAAAATTACATGAAAAAGGTACTCTTATTCGAATACAAAAAATTGAGCCGTTCGTGATATATTTGAGTTTTTGTTGTTACATGATATCAGCAGATTGATTTTATTCATCGCGAGATTCATCGGTAACAATATTTTAGCAGGCCATGATGAATAATTTTGTTGGGGTGGCTACCTCGCTTTTTTTTTCTAAGGCTAAGAAGTGACTAAACGAACATGTTATTGAACTTTAATTTTTAAAAGAGACAGTTGCGAATGAATAATTCATTTCTGAAATATTCTCTATTTTTCTTAACATCATCCTCTCTATGGTCGAAAGGATACGAAAAATTCTTGAGGCTACACCTCACACAAGAATTCAATTATTAATTAAGAATTGAGAAGTGAAATGATAGTTGGAGTCAAAACATATAGTTGATATGGTTTCATACACAATTACAACAACATCGTATTGTTCCAGAATGAAATTTCAGAAAACGTTTTGAGGTTTTGGTTTTGGTTTTCCAAGAAACAATTCCGACCATAGCCCCTTCACTATTGTTTTGTCTGTGCTGATTTGAGTAGTTTCCTCTACAGATCGATCAGTTTTGAAACTGGATTTTGAATCGTATCCTATTGTTTTTGAAGATGGAACTGTGAAAAAATATTCGCTAATTTCAAGTAATACGTGGACTCAACTTATTTCAACTATCAGAATAGGCAAAAAACATATTACGCAAGGTAAAGTGAACATTAAAAGGAAACTTCCTCAATGAACTATGCCAATGAAAAAAAAACACGTTTCCTATACCATTCTTACGTTTTCTTCAATAACTTACCAGTCTTCTTCACTGGTTTGCGAAACACATATCAAAAATTAAAATTCATAGTTAGGTACAGTTTGTTAAAGGTGTTATTCACGGAAGTATTAATTCTTTGTTTTATCGAATATGTTTCATCGAATGATCATGAGAATTGAAAAATTCAGTGGCGAATTCAAAATACTGGGTGGTCCAATCTGTCTTGAGACAGACGTATGATGGGAGGTGAATTTATTCAGTGTAGTATTGAAGCAGGTTTGTGATCTTGTCTTTTAACTTAGGAAATTGAAGAAATAATTGGAGATGGGAATTTTCTAAATATCCCTAAGAAAAAACGTAGGTTTTTGTTAACAAAACAACTACAATAAAGTTGAAAACGTAGGGAAGGACGGAAGAAACATATGTGTAATGTAAAGCTGTCTCGACTTGCATGAATCACCCAGTAAACAAGACTATGCATTTCCAGTTCTTTCCAGAGTGAATGTTGAACATTCTCCTCGTATTGTCGTATTACTGGAAATATTGAAAAATGACGAAATTTTCAAATTAACATCGAATAATCTTGAAACTCGAATTGATACTTCAGTTTATCCTTGATAAGATTCTTTCTATCACTCACCTTTTATAAAGTATCCTGTAGTGACCTTTCCGATGCAGGTCCCCTCCATTTTTCCGCCTCCACGTGATTTTCGGCACTGGGAAGCCACCCTCTACTTTGCACACTAGTATTCGATTTTTTCTGTTGCTGTGCTTTTCAGTCACCGTTATATTTCTTGCTTTTCTCGGTTCTGGAACAGAACTTATTCATAAAATATCCACCCAAATCTGCTCACGATATCATTTATAGCATAAATGTTCCAAATGTGTTGACACGAATGAACAATTTTTTTCTGAAATTTAATTTTTCTTACGTGCGTGGGCAAAGGATCACTTTTCCGCACGCATTTTGGAGCGCACTGAGTGCGGGAAAGTAAAACAGTAGCTTTAGACCATTTCATGCTATGTGAGAATCCGATGCTATTTTCTTGTTGCCGAGAAAACGTTGCATCATTTCTCTATAGTATAATCTTTTTCACCTTCTGAATGTAATTCTTGATTTTTGTAATTCAACAAAACTAAGAGAGAAAACTAGTATTTCCTGATTACTGATGAATAAAATTACATATAATATAAATCAACTAACTGCCATCATCTTGAAATGTCAATAATTGTTTCTTTTGTTATAGATATAATTACCATCGTATTCAATATTATTATTATTTTTTAATGTGATTGAATTTTTTGTTCTACAGTTCTTTCTTTCACGTTCAATCAAAAATTATTGAGTGAATTATAATATTTATTATTTTTGTGTTACCTGATATGAACCTCGTAGGGAAAATTTCGTTCCTTCTGTGCGCCAAGTGACTTTTCCGCACTCAAAAACTCATACGAACTCAGCTTCGCGTTGTTTGCCTAACTGTCCGTGTGGAGAAGTATCACTTAGCGCACTTGTTAGGAACATAAATATTTCATTATCATCTAGTGGTTTATAAAGAATGAACGAGACTTTAGTTTTTATAGCTCGGTTTCCATGACGTTTTCATAGAGCCTCTGGATGCTGAGTTTGTTTTGCAGTTTCTTCAATATAGTTTCGCATTTAACATTTATTGTTATCAGGGAAAAGGGAAACGAGTTTCAAGCGATTTTTTGTTATGTTTCCAAGTTTGAAAAAAGGTCAGTTGAACTTCCATCCATCAATAATCATCATCATCATACTATAGTATACAATTACTTGCAGAATCAAAAATTTGCTTCCTTCAGGCTCCTATGAATTAGGTACATGCTGAACAGAAATTTAGGTCGAGATGTAGATTATTCTTCACTTTTTTCTGAAGTGAGTACGCAAAGCTGTTGCGTTTTTGACTTTTTTTATTATCATCCATAGGTATTATGAAAGCCGTGGGTTACAAACGTAGGTAACCCCCATTTCATTCTGTGAGTTTGTTTAGTGTGTTCGAATACTGAAATTTGAAAGGAGAAAATTTGAATTATTCTATTATACAGGGTGACCCAATGAAAACGAAACAAGTTATGCATTTCACTGAGAAATCAAGGAACTGACATTGGAATGAATGATTCTTTATGTAATGTTGGATAGGACAGGATTCAAAAAAACACATAAGGCACTTCTTAGATGAACATCGTTCCAACTACAAAATGAGAAATAGTGATGAATGGGAAGAAATCGTTACTTTCCATCACTAGCCGATTATTTTCATGAACGTGTTTTCTCGAGAACTACTGCATTGAATTCCGAAAACAAGGAAGTATATTACACACCGAGGTGGGAAGAGATTATTTCCCGTCGTGATATTAATTAGTTAAACGAGACGCAAAGCGTCGAGGTTAGCTATGATCTCGAGACAGGAATGAAACTTCCTACCGAGGTTTGTATGCTATTTTATTTACAACCATCATATTTCAATTAAAATTGATTAATTTTTGTTCCGTTCTGAACATACCTAAAATATTACATTTAACGACAAATTACCATGAACGCGGTTTTTGGGGTATACAATTGTCACCAATATAAATAAATGTCAGATATAAAGTCAAGTGCGGTTGGGAATTTGAGGTGTGTAAAGTGACACTTCCCAACCTTCAATGACGTTAATAATGACAGCATTACACATATGGTTGTGAATAAAATTTAAAACATGAAGAGTACTAGATCGCCATAAAGGATATTTTGGTGTCAGGTAAATAGCATGATCGTAAAGAAAGATACAAGTATAGTCGCGAAATAGGGTAAGGACTGTTAAAAATAGGCGTCAAGGTAATTCAGGTGAGTCCAGATAGGATATTTCTGTTACAATTCAAGCGTAGACGTCAGTAGTGCCAAGCTATGAAAATCACCGCATGATTGATATATTGATAGACTGCTGACTGATACTTTCTCAATGCCTACTTTACTATTATATACAGTGCATTCCAATGAAAACTTTGGAATAATGATCTTCAAGACGACTGAAAAACAGTTCCAAAATGATGATCCACTTCTGCATGATTAGGTTTACTTGTAGTAACTTCCACATTCACACCCCTTGAGCATGTCTCTAGATTTTTCTGAATTGACTCCGTATTTTAATCTATCACTTGCGAAATCAACCGGTAGGGTTCAATTCTTTCATATGCTAACAGGTCTGGAAATTTTATGTATTTTGTTATCTTCGAGATCTATTGGAACGATGACGTCGGATTTCGTCTCGTGGCAAAGAAGAAGTGGCAATAATTTTGAAAAATCTTTTGAATCTAGTCTATGAAAATATCAAAACGAAACTCCATTTTTTCTTTAGATGTTTCCTAAAGTATTCGTAACTTCTCAACATTTTACCAAGCACCAACCTTCGTCTTGATACAACCGACCTTGTATGTCATACGGTTTATGAGATGAGATGTCTCTCTCTGTCTCGAAAGTGCGATGAGAGGGTCTCAAAATTTTTTTTTTGTTATAAATAGTCTGTCTATGTTCCGACAGTTTATTTTTGTATGAATCCAATATTTCCGAAAATGACGATGTTTATATGTTTATATGTTATTTGTTAAAGTTTATATTTTTGTATGAATTGGGTTCGTCCCGTTAATAAAGATTATTATTATTATTATTATTATTATTATTATTATTTTTGAATTTGAATTCTTTGGATTCCCAGATATATTCATAATTGATACACACCTATCAAATTTCCAACTGAAACCAACTCTGTAATGATGTTTCTATATAAAATAAACATCTTGTGACTGCATGATTCGTTTTGAGAGTAGACTACTACAAGACCATTCAATGTTCACTGCCTGTCAACATTTGACTGAAGTCAATATAAAAATATCTTCGATCAATATTTAGGAATATATTAGCGCATCCAGACCATCCAGAATTGAAATATTGCTTGATTACATTCCGGAAGATAAATGAAAAAATATATTTATGCATTCGAGACCAGGAATTCAAAGGTTAGCTCTTCTTCTGATCTTTATTTGAATAGCCTTGTCATTCATCATACAACAGTATTGTTGTATCTGTCGGAAACTATGAATGTGACACACATACCGGGTGGCCCAATGAAAACAAGGCCGATTTGACATAGTTATCGTTCTCAGAAAAAAAAAACGCTCGGACCGGTCGATTTTTATTTCGAAGGGGAGATATTTTGCGCATGTTTTCAACTTTTTCACTTCGAACCCCTCGGAGGGGTGAGCACCAACCTTTGAATCTCAAATGGGATGAAGGGTGAAGTGATAAATCATTTTGAAAGTAATCGAAATCTCTTACCAAACGCTTTCTTGTTCTCGGAATACAATGCGGCTAGTGATGGAAAGTAATAACGCTTTTTCCCCTTTCATCACTATTTATCATTTTGTTGTCAGAACGATGTTCATCTTAGAAGTGCCTTATGTGTTTCTTTTTCAATCCTGGCCTATCCAACAATTCATAAAGTTCCTTTTCTCTCAGTGAAATGCACACCTTGTTTCGTTTTCATTGAGCCACCTTGTATGAAATAATTGAGGAATATTCTCATGACTTTCGATTAGATAATCTAGCAGTTCATCTCTCTTTGATTGTGGTGGCTCTAGTTGAATGGTTTTCTGCTGATGTTAAAATCGCGAATTTTGATTTTTATTCAAATAACGTTGGAAGTACTTTGAGTAAGACGGTTTTTGTCAGGAACCTAGTTTCGGGAGAGAACTATCGAATGATGAAATAAATGTTCCTTTAAATCAAGCCCATTTCGGACTCATGTTGGACAAAAACGGCTGTCACAGCGGAATACCCTTAAAATTTTTGTCATTCCCCGATGGATGAGTAACTGTAAATCGTCTGGCTTTGCGTCTAGCCTACGTGATCTTCATAAATAAATCATGACCGAGGAAATTCTCCAAATGTTTCCGATGGTCGACTTCGATGCATTCTGCGATTCTGCCATTTCGGTTTCGTTTGTTATTAAAAATCGACGAACGATGAAAAAACCCAATCGATCGAAAACGAAACGTCGGACGGATCGAGTTCGAAGCAACGGACCACGATAGAGTTGGGAAACTGGACATTATCATAAATAATCAATCAGACCTTATAATTAGATCGGGGGTCGCTGGACTTCTCAACCCTCCAGAAGGCAGGCCCTCGCGATCCATGGGACCACCTATAGTTCCTACCAGATCACCCATAACCGATAAATCACTCATTTCACGAAAATCCAACGTTAATTACTGTACATGAAACTCGAATTTTTTTCTATATGCGGTCGAAAAATTTTTTATCTCAGAATTTCTTGAAAACTGATGGAGAGTACTTTCGTGTACACTGATTATGGAAAATTGGATAGCTGGACGACTCTCGATCGTTTATTATTTTTCCGAATTGAGGAAAGAAAATATGACACACTCTACGCTCGAATGTCTTTTTTCTAATGTCACAAATTACAAATCGATATCAGTGATACTTTTCTAGTTATAACAATTTGAATCCAAGAAAACATGAAAAAATTTCGAAATCAAAAAGTTGCAACTTTGAAAATCAATATCTCGGTAACGGTTGGAGATATCGTCAAAAACGAAGAAGATTTGTGATCAGCGCGTCGAAATCTACGAAAATAGTACGGAAAAATGTCACGTGACGTTTTTTCGTGATATTTCGGTCCGTTTTTGACACTTATCAAAATCGTCGGGATTCATTTTTGAGACCAGGCCTTTGGAGAAATGATTGACGATTAGCTTATATCGAAACTAAAAAGGGTTGACTTAGAGGTCCCCTCCCCACGGTAAATATCTCGGTTAATAATTAAAAAAAGTATAACTTCACTACATCAGAATACTAATTCATCAAACTGTGACTATATTATGCAGTGATGGCAAAAGTGTTGTGCCAAGTGAATATCTCGGTAACCTCGACAACTCGATTTTCTTTAACGGCGGATTCGAAAATTTTATTGCCAATGTTGTCACATTTTCAAAAAATCTGAAACAGAATCTTTCAGAAAATTCATTGATACATCATTTGTTACTTTTATTTTCCATAACAGCAGAGTTATCTGAAACGAATCGCATGGTTCGATATCGCTTAGACTGGAAAGACATTTCATAATAGATGGATGAGAAGAAGAGGTACGATTGAATGGCCGCTGCGATCCCCCGATCTAACTCCACTGGATAATTTTTTTTGGGGTTTTTTGAGGTCCGAATTTTAACAGACCAGAAAGTGAATCGAAGAAATCAACCATGAGTAATTGCTAATGTTTTTGAGGGAGTTTACGAACAGACTAGCCAACTGTCAAGAAGTAAACGGTGCTCAGTTCGATCATTTAGAAAAATGTGTTTGTTTTCACTTGATACTCTCCCATGTTCAATTTCACTGTTTTGTATTGATCCAATTTTGGTTAGTAGGCGGTTGTTACTATTGTTTCATATGCAAGTAGCTATTTTTTTATTATTATCTCGGTTCGTCTTGAAATTTCGTTAGCGAGAATTTTGAATAAGTAGAACACATCACTTTCAGTTATATATAGGGTGTGTCTTTTGAAATGGTAGAGTTGACTAGGATTTCGTCAAAATTGAAAACGTGCCAACATTGGCGATATTATTTTCGAATCCGTCATGTTTTGAAATCGTCCTGTAAGGTACACATCGATCTTACTGATTGTTTGATTGTTCTCAACGATTATAGTGACATTTCCGGGCTAACTTACGTGGATAATTGTGAGTGATTTTAAATTGTTGCTCACCCTAACGTGAATAGCATTGCATGTCACCGCTATTTCAACTTTTTCTCTGTTGTATTATTCCTGAATGAGAGACAGGCTGTATGTAAAGTCCAGTTCGGATATGAAAATTTGCATTTCATTAAATTTTTGTATCACCCGTACCCGCATGGAATCCCTGACTATCAAATTAAGTGAAATGTAGTTATGCAGCAAGACTGCAATTGAAATACTAATGAGTAACCAATTAACGGATACATTTTTACGCATGCGAAACGGGTCCTTTGTTTTCAAACATTTCATATACTTTGTATCATGCCATTCGTTGTGATACTATCCGAAAGTGGATTTTTACGTTGGGGTTGCTGTTGCTGATGCCGTTGCCGTTTGCCGTTGCAGTTCATCTGACGTTCATCTGATTCATTTATAAACTTGACGTTGTGCACAATAGTGACATCGAGGTGACAACTATCAACAATGAACTAACAAATCATTGAATTCACGAAGAAATATCATTTGATACTGACCTATTCAGTCTATTTTAATATGGCCAGAGGTTATAACATAACCTCTGGCCATACAAAGAATGATATAGAGGCCACGTGACTTCCTATCAACAGCAAAAATTAAAACATGGTTATCCGTGGACGTCAACTAACTTCTCCCCAACTAACTGCCAACTTCAACGTCAAACGAATTTATAAATGACAATAACCATTTTATATATTTTAACTCTGAACCTCAACAGCAACTTCAACGTCAAGTCAACGTCAACGTCAACGTCAAGTCAATTCAGCTTCACTAGCCCGTGAGCGTTTTGGTCAACCTTTCAAGTGGAATGGGAATGCTATGATTCAGGTTGGAGGGCGACGACAATCTGATTTGTTTCGATTTGCAAATTTTTATTGATTTTAATTTAATTATTTTCAATTGATTTGAATCACGTTAGTGAGAAAACGTTTTTTATCGAATACTTTTAACAAAACACATCAACTAAATATTTGCAGTCCAGATGATCATGCAATTATTGCACTAACGAGACGAAGAAATATTTTTGAATCCTCCAGTGTCATCTAATTCAAATGAAGAACGGGAAGCAATGGAAATAAAATTATTTCTGACTCATACAATACTATTGAATTGTACTGGATTTAATATAAGCCGGATTTAGGCAGGGGGCTTTATCATTTATTGGTATTTTCTCTTTCATTGATGTATTCATTAAAATGTTGAAAAATATCTATTTCCTTGTGACCCTTTATACATCCAACTTAACTTTTCAATTTTTCACTATCCTTTATTCAAGAGATAACCAACTCGAACAACTTGAAGTGAAATACGATGTGCGCATGCGCAAATCTGTCATTGATAATTTCCTCTTCTTTTTTATCAATTGTGGTTAGAATTTTTTTTAACCTTGCCACTCATTCAGACAGGAATGAAACTCTCATTGGAAAAACTAATTGGAGCACTAATGAAAGGCAGTGAAAACCTTGTTATTTGAGTTTGAGTTTATCACTATAAATTATCAAAACACAAATAATCATATCGAGCTGAGTACATAAGCGACTAGTATCACATGACGAAGTTGAGTTTTAATTCACTAAAGTGTGTGCATAAAGGTGAAAAGTCCTTAATGAAAGGTCAGATGAGATAAAAGTTAATGGAAGAGAAAAGTAAAGATAAATCCACTTATAGTATTAGAGACAGAAGATTCAGAATATGTTCAATACAGGTCAGCTCCAACCGCAACTGCAGCGTCAGCGGCTGCGACTGAAATCTATAATTCCAGCTTCATACGTTCCAAAGAAGTAAGTATAAAATATGATTCATACCGAGATAAAATGTTATTTCTAATCTATCTACTCATATAAAGTTGAAACGGTCGATGAAAAATCTATGTTGGCACTCTCACATCTCGATACATCAAACGTACTTATCGCAATTCCGAATGATGCATCATCTGGTTAGAAAATAAATCATGAGCAACTGAAACGAACTTCAGATAATCATGTAATACCTACTCCCCCAGTTTCCCATTTTAACTATACTACTTTACTCTATGCGCCGGTTGCAGTGAATCGAGAGGTCGCGTGTATATTCTGCCCACACGTTACTACAACTATTTTCGAGTACATATTTTGGCTTTTCAACCGACCTGCTGGACGGTCATCCGATTCTGACCTGGGCCAAAGTTCCAGTGGTACTAGAAGAATGTTTTTAAAGAATCCATAGATGACATCCCGCTATCACCATTTCTGTTGACTTATTTTTTTCGCTTTGACAGAATATATTCAGTCGACTGAGAATATTCTTTATGCAGTCAAAAAAACTAATCGATAAAATACATACATGTGAACTACATTTATTGATGAGGAACCATTTATATCAATGGGAAGATTATCAAATTCACTAACACCCTTCACGAATACCAAGATATATGTAGATTTGTAGATAATATTACGTATTGAGTAACGAACACAATAAGATCGTAAAAATAATTTTCAGGCACCTATCTTAAAAATCCTGTTTTCCGGTCTATTTCCGAGCTGGAAAGCTTTGTAGGACTATAGTTGGAAATAATCGAAAAATATATAAATATGACGGGAAATATATTTCACGATCAGAACATTACTATGTAACGCTTCGTAAAACTTTTCCCTTTGACGTCCTGCTTGAAATTTGCCTATGAGCCCTGTAAAGATTAGTTTTCCGGACTCATTACCTAAGACTTCAATACTCATTGAAGATGAATATTTTCTGATGCAACCAAGGAAGCGATAGGTATTATGAAAGATTATGCAGGGTGGTCCGTTCAACCAAGTTATTTCATTTCAGAAGAGGAGTAGAAGAGTTACATCATCTTCGAACCTTGGGGGTTAGGAGGAGAAGGGGGGCAAAAGGTGAAAAGTGGAACCAGAGAGAGATTCTGTAATGATAAAATGGATCATTTTGGAAAGGACAAGAACAGACTGAGATTCTTGTTTTCTGAATGAATTTCTCATTATTATTTCATATGGTGATTTATTCAGGTATTAATATGAACATAAACATTATAGTAAGAACGTGGTGATATTTTTCAATATTTCTCAGTATTTCATAGACTGTCACTAAGGACCCTGTGATATCCTTAGTTTGGATTTTTTGTAAGTTTCTGTTCTTAATATTATAAGAGCAGAATATTTTTTTATTTTCACTGACATATCTCCTAGAAATGAAACTGATTAATTTTCATTACGGAGTATTGAGTAGAGGAAAGAATCAGGTCAATCAAAAATGACCCTGCTTCTAAAATCAACCAACTTTGACCCATCGTTTTTGTTTTTTTGTGTGGTTTTTGAGATACGTGACTGTCTCAAGTTAAACGGAGCACCTTGTAGAATTAGAAACCTATAGACAATACTTGTAAGTCTAATTATCCATCTTCAAATGAGGCTGTGTTTTTTTGTTCTCGATTTTTGAATTCGTTGCTTGAATTTTATTTAGGAATATCCGTAAGATCCTAATATTGATATGACTCTATATCTCCGGCTCCATCGAAACAAAAAATTGACTTTGGTCCAGAATTATATACAACGAAACACCGCCATCAAGCCATTATTTTGTCTGCAATTTTTATTTTTGGCCGCCGAGAAATATAATCAATGATTTATTTCTCGATCACCAGTATATTTTTGCAGTGTCGGCTGATTTTTTGATATGATTCAACAGCGCTGCTGTGTCTATATACAGGGAGGAAAGATATCAGGTTTGATCGGTTCCACAAAAAACATGACAAGAATTTCAGGTTTCGAGTATTTTTCACGACTATATAGGAAACTGTCACCCATTGGGTTGTTATGTTATAACTCCTCACTAACGAACAGGATTTATATATTTAGTATTATTGAAAACATTACTTTATTTGACTCCATATTGATTCAAATATTGTCTGTAAGCTATTCGAGAAGGTGAAATATATTCATTCTTTTAGTTTCTGTTGGTTTTTTGTTAATCACAAAATCAATTATTAATTATTATTATTAAAAATTAATATTATTTTACCTTCAGATACCTAAAAGGAAAATTCTCTATTTGTCAGTGACACCTTGTTAAAAAAAAATGGAAAACAAATATATTCAATGAGCATCCACATTTCTACTTATCTTATTGTTGTGGACGTTTCGGGAACGAATCCCGATTTCAGCTCGAGGAAATAATATTTTCCTCTGTAAAAGTGACCAGCGATAAAGTGGGAGAGTGAGTAACGCAAAACTATCGGTAGGTATACGATTTTTGTCATTTATTCCACCGTTCGCAACACCTTGTATAGGATGTTCGGTGGCTGAGAATGTCTGATCCGCCTGTCGCACAGAGTGGCTGGCTGCCAAAAGTGATTCACGCCGTATGTGTTGGCTGCCAAATAATTCGTCACTCATGCGGAACAGTGGCGTGCACAGGTGGTATTATTGTCGGGCGATTGTATTTCCTTTTTCCAAATATATCGAAGGAAGAGGAGGAATCATCTGGAACTAAAACGATTCGCCGTAACTTATCTTTTTAACGGTAATTTTGCACTTATCATGCGAAGGGTTTTTTTCGATTTCTCATTTGGTACGTTTTTCGACCTCAGGAACCCGAATTTCACAATAAAAATGTGCGCAAACTTATATTTTTCGAGATACTCCAGGAAAAAGTATGAAAATTACCCTTCTTGTTTCTGCTCGTTTTGGGTAAGCATGGAGTTTCTTTTCTCACACAGGATACTTTTTATACCTTCCTTGAACATTCAAGAAATCAAAAAGGAGGGAAAACATTTTCGAATCAGTTGAATCAACGTTCTTAAGCATCTTGGAGGAAGGTGGATCCAGCATTTTTCATATGGACGGCGCTGTCAAATGAGAATCTACGTCAGAATCACTAGTTCTCCGAGTCAAAATATCACAGATGCACATTTGACAGCGCCGTCCATATGACAGAAGGATTCATCAAAGATGCTAAAGACGATGAATTGAACTTCTTAGAGGATGTTTCTCCATCTTTTCAGCTTCTAGAATGTATAAGGAATATATAATGAGTATCTTATATGAGAAATGAAACTTCGAATGGTTATGGTGTCTACTCAAAACAGGCCGAAAGAAGAAGGGTAATTTTCATATTTTCTCCTGGAATATCTCGAAAAATATGAGTTTGCGCACGTTTTTATTGTGAAATTCGGGTTCCTGAGGTCGAAATACGTATAAGTACCAAAAAAATCGATAAAAAGTGCAAAATTACCTTTTTAACATCGAAGAGCTCGAAAAGTTATAGATTCATGATGCTATGGAGCCACTGGGAAAACTGGGAGACAAATAATGGTGAATCTTTTCCTTGAAGGAAGTCAAATATTGTAATTCTACAAAGCAAGAACTTCCTGTAACACAATGTTCTAGATGTTTCAACTTTGACGGATGTGATACTCCAAACGAGTTCAGCTGATAAATGTCATTCTAGTAGGTCAAATACCAGCTAATTCAGTAGAGCTTCCAGACTGATCCAGATCCAGATGTTGTTAATCGTAGTTTCAATAGGGGTGTTCTTTTAGATAGCCTTTGTTGTCTCACAAGAACTGTTCGGTCTTCTGTGCTTGAACCTTAGTCTATTCAAGGCCAGGGATTCCGAAACTTCATCAGTTTCTTGTGCAAAGCACATGTTCAGCAGTTGCAGCGAAGTTCCCGCAACAACTGCTACTTTCACAATCTGATTTCCCAAATTCTTGAGGTGGTACCTCAAACGGCTGTGCCCAATGAGGAGTCCCGCGTTACCAAGTCTTCGAAGTCTTCTTCGTCCAACTGGAGAAGCAGTTTATCTTTCCTTGGCTCATTACCCTCTTCGCTTGTCTTTGTCCTGGCACTCCAGTAAGATTTCATTTCAACGTTTTGCCAGCGCCGGAACTCTTCTTCAAAGTGGGCTCTAGAGAGTCTACAGAAGGATCCTGAGCCAGGAAAGTGTGTGTTTGCGCCTTCTTTGTGTGACCTGGCACTCACATCAAAGTGACCTTGTTGGTTGCTGCCCTGTTTGTTTGTCTTAGGAACTGTTTGCAGTCCCAACTCAGCTTACATACTCTTGCTAGGGATGCTAGGGATGCTAGGGTGCCAAGATGTGCCAAGGATTGCAAGCAATCCTTGGCACATCCCTTAAGAGCATGTACAGTGGAAGAATGCGAGGTCCGCGATGTTGAATGGTACGAAGTGATCTTTTCAAATGGATGGATCAAGCCTTAATGGATCTCTTTTGAGCAGACTACAGTAAATCAACCTATAGCAACCTACAACTTTCCTATCCAACTTTGGAAAGTGACTTTTTCATTAGGAACAAAGACTGAAATATTCTCACCCCGGAAAGCAAAATTCACGCCACTTTGGGAAATACTTATACTTATATGCAAGCCTGAGTAGATAGTCTTCATCTTCAAATCATTGTTTTTCCGATATGTTTACATATATCTGTACCAATCCACAACCTTGATGGGCGAAAACGAACTCAGTCTGATTGCTACCATTCAACAAGCCGAATATATTATGAATATATTTAGATAGTTACTTTCTACTCCACATAGCTCTTGTCCGTCTGCCAAATATATAATTGTCGACAATTATTACACTCGTTCTATTTTTTTCGCGCTGCGTTGGATTCGCTTCCTGTCGCTCACGCCGGACGTATGTTACATGAAAAAATCATTATCGTCTCTCGAGAGGAATGCACACAGTTGACACATTCGGGTGAATGTTTTCTTGCACAGGGCGATGCAGCATGAATTTCCCCTCCCCTGTTTCGTGATTACTTTTGAACCCATTTGAGAATTCAAAAATGTTTGTCATTGTCATGAATGGTGATGGTGGATTTATAATGTCCACAGAGATCAAAATAAGAAAAAGGAATAAGGGTAGAGTAACCAGACGTCTCGAAGAAGGAAAGAAGGTAGTGGATCCAATCATTTTCCCAACGGGAGGATGCGAAATCAATCTGAACATGTGACAAATAGATATCACCAGTAACATTACATCTATCAATCACCGCAAGTGTGCGTTTTTCAAATATTTCCACACTAGTGCGTTTTACTTTCGACTCTCCGGTTGCTCCAGTGAAATCAGCTACTTTCTAAAAACATTTGAAATAAGACAAGACTGTTTTCAGCGGCCATAAGAATCTTTACTAGATCGTGCGATACTTTGCATAGACAAAGGTAACACAAATTTCGAAAACCTGATGTCAACTCAAATTATCTGTCCTCATTTCTCAATCTCAAGCCGAATATGTACAGATAAATGGATCCAGTGCCTCCCGACCAAATCGTGAGGACTGTCAGGATTTTTCGAAATTTTGAGTCGATCGAAAAATTTTTTTTGCGGTTCATTGTGTTATTAGCCGGAGTGGCAACACCGCACTAGATATCGAGAAGATTCCCGCTAGGTTAGTTATGGCATGCCCGTTTATGCAAACTGGCAAATTTCCAGAGAGATCCTCCACCTGGTTGTCAACAACGTTTAATATTCCAGACACCTTGTATTGCCCTGTATTTCGTAGGTAGGTAATAGATGTTTTGGAACACAATGATTAGTAATGTTCCAAAGTCAACATGCGATTGCTGAAAAAATGTAGGTGTAGACGTAGGACCACGCACGTTTGAGCAATAACTGTGGAATTTCATTCATTTTTCCAGACACACAAAGTTTGGGTGAATTCGACCATTATTTCAGAATCTGCTATAGGATAAAACTTCGATACGACTAAGTTAGTTACTGAGGTAATTGGGATAATTTTATTTGGGTTTTTTTGAGAAAGCTGGGTTTGTGATTCAGTGTCGTATGTCAACGATTATAGTGTCTTTCAGAGTTTTGTTCTTCGTTTTTCTTCTTCCATTGGACCAAGTCAAGGGAAATCCAGCACAAGGTAGTTGCGAGATTGCTCGTGCCGGGAAGCGGATTCTGATCAGCTCTAACTAACAGGTCTCACTATTAATCGGTTCTGGATACTGGTAATTCGGTGCAAAGTACCCTGTAATAATAGACAATCTATTTTTATTCTATAGCTTCGTTCACATGAAGCAGATTACGATTTACGATGAACGATGGTTTGTTGATAATGTCAGTGTGAAAATCACAATTTAGAACTAACTTGAAATCACTCTAATAAACACAGGCCCATAATATTTGGGAGTGATTTCGAGAAGTAATGAAAGTATCAGATGATAACAACCTGCTTGCAACATGCTTCGCTGTTGATTCTATGATCTTTCTAATAATTAACAGCCATGGTTTTATGCATGGCGTCTTACCACCATTGTCACGAATTCGTCCAAAATAACCATGCGGTCATGTCCACATTTTGCCTTGCGAAACAGATCCCAAAATATTAGTTGGTTGGAAATAATCTATCATATTTTCATGAACCGTTTTGAATAACTGAACTTTAAGGAATTCGACAATAACAGGACCTAATATATATACAAAAACAACCATGGTGATCATTCATGACAAATACCGTAACATAACAGAATGTTTTCCAAATTGATTCATCTTGTTGGAAATATTGGTCATTTATCAGAATAATATATTCATCCGTTGGAAGAACCAGCGAAAGAAGATGAACGAAATGATCTCCAGGTTCTTGAGGATCCTACAAAAACTTCTGATGAGAGTTGAGTAGGTACCGATGAAAGTTCACCCAAATCAACTCATGATGGTCCATGAAGGTACTATTTGAATTATACCACTCGTACCGAATCCAAAAAAGGGCACGAAAACTCTCCAGACCAATTTCACTACTATCCGTGATCTCTGAAGCGATGGAAGAAGCCGCCGGAAAACGCAATCAAAATCGAGCACAGTAGTTATTCAGAGAGCTCGAAACATCGTGAATGACCGGCAATATGGCTTTAATTAACAGGAGACCTGGTGGCATACGTGCCACATAATAAAGCAGTCGAGAAAAGTGGGAAAATGGTTTTCATGGATCTGTTTCAGCAACAACTTTGATTTATCCTCACATTTACGATCTGTGTACGGTAACGGACTGTAAGTTCAACCGAAACATGGGAGTGCAGTTTGAAAAACAAAAGTTAGGGGTGATTTCTCGGGGGTTGGTTGCCAGGGGGTGGATTTTGCTATGCTGCATAAACGAGCTCATGGTCTCCTACGATACGTATTTTTTTCCAATTTTCTTCTCTGCAAATAACTGAAATATCGAAATAACGAAACTGTCGTTACTGTGACACCAACTGTGATATTTACCCCATTGTGACTTTTTTCTCGATAATGACAATCATACTTATCATGTAATGTTTGTGTTAGCCTGTCACCCGTACCCAACAATGATATCCACTCAATTTCTTTTATATATTATGATTGTACTTTTATTTTCATCTTTGTTAGTCATAAGAATAATTCAAACTTATTATCCTTCATGTAATATATTTCAGAATCAGTATTCACATCACCTGGCTATATCACGCACAAGCGATACATATTCTATCGCTTCTGTGATGCCCTTGTTTATTTATATTTTCTAAATGTACCTAAACTTTATCTCTATGTACATTCTATAAATGAACTTTATTATTATTTATTATTTATTATTTATTATTTATCATTTATCATTTATTATTTATTATTTATTATTTATTATTTATTATTTATTATTTATTATTTATTATTTATTATTTATTATTTATTATTTATTATTTATTATTTATTATTTATTATTTATTATTTATTATTTATTATTTATTATTTATTATTTATTATTTATTATTTATTATTTATTATTTATTATTTATTATTTATTATTTATTATTTATTATTTATTATTTATTATTTATTATTTATTATTTATTATTTATTATTTATTATTTATTATTTATTATTTATTATTTATTATTTATTATTTATTATTTATTATTTATTACTTATTACTTATTATTTATTATTTATTATTTATTATTTATTATTTATTATTTATTATTTATTATTTATTATTTATTATTCATTATTCATTATTTATTATTTATTATTTATTATTTATTATTTATTATTTATTATTTATTATTTATTATTTATTATTTATTATTTATCATTTATCATTTATCATTTATCATTTATCATTTATCATTTATTATTTATTATTTATTATTTATTATTTATTATTTATTATTTATTATTTATTATTTATTATTTATTATTTATTATTTATTATTTATCATTTATCATTTATTATTTATTATTTATTATTTATTATTTATTATTTATTATTTATTATTTATTATTTATTATTTATTATTTATTATTTATTATTTATTATTTATTATTTATTATTTATTATTTATTATTTATTATTTATTATTTATTATTTATTATTCATTATTCATTATTCATTATTCATTATTCATTATTCATTATTCATTATTTATTATTTATTATTATTATCTGCTGGCCTAGAAGCTCTGTCTGTTAGTGGATGTTCTGGATGTTTGTGTGTGGAGCGTTCTTCCGGATTTCTTCAAATGCAGAACTCTTCTAGAATTTCTATATTCTTCTCTTCCAGGCTCAATCTGCAAGTGAGTTTTTGTAGTCTGCGCTCTATGGTTCTATGCCGGTCAGTTCGGAATATTGGGATGACGTATTTTGGTGATTTTTCTGATGGCGGTAACAGAATTTCGAAGAAATCAAGTAAATACCATGTCGGGACCGCATTCCGAAGCGAAAAATATGTGTCGCACACCCAATTAGAATCCGCCAAACCTCCGGACGACATCTAGTCCTATAATCGGAATCTATTGTTCGACAGTCATTTAGCGCGATTTATTCGATTCGAAGACCGTCTGGAGTTTCCGAAATTTTGAACGATTTTTCCTCCCGCCCGTCCCCACAGCGCGACCTCTCGCGGCCGTTTGCGTGCAGTGTTGCCGCGCCCATTCTCGAAAGCGTACCATACCGAGCGTACAGTTCTTGAAAGCGTAACAAGCGTTAACCTCGTCGTACTGACGAATTACGATTATTACTTTCCGAGTGCGGAATTTCTTATGAAGGTCCCAATAGAATGGGAGCAGAATTTTCGAAAACTTGCTTATCGCCATCAAACTCTCGAATCATAAAAGTACTTCTAAGAAACAAAAAACAGTAAGGACATCTGGTTCAGAAATGTCTATATATTCTTTAATGAATACATTCAGCACGATATTTTATTTATTGTAAATCTGTGTTTCTATTGTGTTTGTATGTTCATTGTGTTCACATGTTTTAGAGCGTCATATATAAAATTAAATGTATTTGTTGTGTTATTTTTTTTCTGTTCAGTCATTCATTCAAGTACTATCATATTCTTCTCTATATAATGTACGTTGTCTCAAAGAAATAGGGTGATTTGATTTGATCCTGATTTGATTAAACTCAAGAATGTACCATTTTGATACTTTTGGAAAAAAACAAGAAAATACACAATTGTCAATTGTCACTGGGAGGCACCTGAACGAAACTGTGTATTATTGATATTATATATTATATTTGAGGAGCTCCAGCCATGACTGAATCAACATGTTGAGACAATGAAATATACAGTCTGTTTCCTAAATTGGAGCAATAAATTGAATCATTCTTTGAAACATGATAACACAATGATGAATGTAAAATTTTTTCAAGCGAGCAAAAATTTTCGAAAAATCCAAGATTTCCTAACCTTGTTTGTGAGGAACTGGTTTGATTCCTGTCTATCAATGACTGCTGAGATTTTCAGTTTATTTTTATTTCGTGAACTTTACCTTGAATTGATAAACAAGGAGATATGATTTTCTAATGAAGTTAGATTTTACTTGATTTAAATATAATTTTCATTTTCAATTTTAGGATTAAATCTCATTGATTTAGAGTTGAGGAAACAAATATTTGATGAAGCATCATAGGCGCTGACGAAAATGTACCGAAACTGTCGTTGATATCGAAATGTAGTACCACCGTACCAACCAGAAAAAAAGTACCAGATCTCGTACAAATGTATCACTATGGCAACACTGTTTGCGTGTCGGACCTCTGTGAGACCGTGTTTTCAGTCGATCGGAACGCGTGTGGAATATTAAATTTCGAAAACAATGCCCAGGAATCCGCTAATAGTTCCCGGCCGAATGTGTACTTTTGCCGACGAAATAAATGCGTCCTGCATCTGACGCAGTGCCGTAGGGGTACACCAGGATGCAAATGGGCGTTTCCAGTGATTTCCAGAAAAATAAATGATTCGAGTAACTCTCAGATATTTTTTGCGATTTTTGATGATAACATGAACGTCCGACTTCAAACGAGAACTAAAGGGAGGGAGTATCGTGACGTCAGTGCGCGAGCGATTTTTATTGGCAAATAGGGTTTGTCCTCCAGCTAGTCTCTTACAGTACTAAATTATTAGGCAATGTCTTGAAATAAGGGAAAACTAAATCGCAAGAACTTTGATTTTTCTACGGAAGATGAAAGATTTCATGAAACTGAAAATTCCCATTTCCAATTCCAATGAAAGTTGGTAATCGGAGTCACAAAATACAAAAGAAAATTGAACAATAGCTACCAACCCTAAACTTTATCCTCACTTTGCCAAAACAGCCTGCAGGAGAACATAATTCGTGTGAAGATATTGCAGAGTGGTTTCTACTTTTTCCGACTACCATGCGAAGAGTAGCGAAGAGTATTTCGGACCCCATGCTGGACTAACTTTTTTTCATTTATTTGCAATTAATAGCACATGACGCATGATCCTTTTCTACTATTGGTCAAAATGGCATTGAACAAATAGGTTTCAACTATTGTTTTGGATGTCACACATCGAACGAAATTTTGATTCCTTAATATCAACATGAACCTACTTTCAAAAAATCACAAATTATTTGATACTGAATGAAATTGTACTCAAATTATGAAAATATCAAAATTTGATTTGATTTGATTGAGTATTTTGATATCAAATTATATCTCAAGTTGCTTCCGCATAAAAGGAGTTTGTACCAAGTTCTACAATTCTACGTAGGCAAAACAAAAATTAAGTGTTATTTCAATGGTAGGCAACATTTTGAACGATCATTTCAGTTATAAATTTGCAAAAAATGCAAAATATGCACTTCTATGTTCTAATTCAAAGCTAAGATTAGCGAAATTGAAAAATATGTTCGTGGAAACTAGTGGGCAATATTACTCGGCACCAATTCCATCTAATGAGGGTGTGTTGGGAAAAACGCTTGGACACATCGATTTGTATTTTTGAATACGCATTTTTTTCAAAAAAATTAAATTATATAGAGTGTGACATGTGACAGTTGTCAATACCAACTTTCTCATTTCAAATGGAAAACCTTGTATTTCATTTCATCTTTGAATTCTCACTGAAGAGCTGGTTTCATCGATACACCACACTTGGGGTCTAGCGGAAATGATTACAGAGATATAGGGTGTGAAAAGTCGAGATTTTTCAACTTTTTTTGAACTTTTTTTTGTGTCGAAACTATTCATTATTGGTCGAAACGACTTACATGTCTCTATCTTAATTTTCGATAAACTATCTACTGACATTCCTTTGGGACGATCAATTTTCTGAATTCTGCACCACCCCATATTTTTTTCAATCAAATGACAGTAGGTAGTGAATCAAAAGTTAAGACAGGGACATGTAAGCCGTTTTGACCAATAATGAATAGTTTCGACATAAAAAAATCCTAAAGTTGAAAAATCTCGATTTTTCACACCCTATATCTCTGTAATTATTTCCGCTAGTCCCCAAGTGTGGTGTATCGATGAAATCAGCTCTCCAGTGAGGATTCAAAAATGGAATGAAATACAAGATGTTTCATTCGGAATGAGAAAGTTGGTAATGGGCCACTGTCACATGACACACTCTATATAATTTAATTTTTTTGAGAAAATTGCGTGTTCAAAAATACAAATCGACGTGTCCAAGCGTTTTTCCCAGCACACCCTCATTTATTTGTTGTCGAATTTATTCCCTTTTGGCTGTTCCACACATATCATGAATAATATCTAGATAGAGGACATAATTGATTTATCATACTACCTATCCCATTCAGTCGAGCATTTCATCTACACATTATTATTATGAATGATCGCTATTCAATCACATTGTCTGTAACATATCATATATATAATTTTTGGCTTTCAGAACAACACATAAATTTTTCACACATTCTTTTCCACAAGTTTATGGAAAGACGGCGTCTGTGTGATATTTTATCGTAGAAACAACTGTGCCGAATCTTTCGAATGACCTCTTTGGGCTCCACCAGAATGTTAGCCTGTGCAAACGCAGCTTCGTGATGAATAAAGAAGCTTCATCAATTTTTTATTATATTTCTACGTACCAACCTGGTTTATCTATCTATACGTACGCCACTGGTGCTTGAAATGCACCGCAATCGGCAGAGAGCGCCGCATAATTATGCAGAATTGTATTTTAATTTTGTCGCGATCTTTCATAAAAGGCGCTTGACGCCCCTTTTACGATTTCGGAAAGGGGACCCGACGTAAATCAACCTATAGATTCGCCTTTCCGAACTGAAATAAATGGGTAAACGACAAAAAAAAACTCGCGATCGGCAAACAGGTAGTTCTGTTTTGTATGCTGGTTGTTGGCGAATTTTTCTATCCCATTTTAATGCACTCGGTCTCGACTAGTCACGTACTTGCTTCTTTTCTTCTTGACAATGTTTTTTTTTTCGCCTACCATATCTGGAAACTAATCATATGACCGAGAGTAGTCTATATCGTCTCTTGGTCTGTGAAAAATATTGATATATTTTCCGTTTTCTGTGTTTATGGAGTGCGAAAAACATGCAGAAAATGCTGAAGCTCATTTTCTTCTCTGATATGTCTTTCCTTCCCTTGATATGCTATTCAGACCCTTATCTCGAAAATACTGTTTTCTGGACTAGGCTGCAGGGAGTTCGGAGAAATTTCCTATACAGGATCAGTTTGGAAAGCCTTAACATAACAGAGGACTGCCATTTTACAATCAATTGGAGAGGACCCAACTAGATAAGAACTTTATATTATTCTAATTTTGATTATTTTTGGAGGAGCTATTTTTGTTCGATTTTTTATCATCATTTAAGAGTCAGAGAGTTCTGACTGTGAAAACCCTATTAGCATACATTTTATTTATTGCGTTTTCTATATATTTATTTCAAAAATATTGTAAAACAACCCGATAGTGATTGTTTGCTGCAAAATATGAAAATAGTTCGCAAAAACTTTCCTCCAAAGAGCCGAAATCTCCAGATACATTTTTCAAGCGGAAATTCGGTACTTGACAAATTTACTCAACAACTGCTTGCTTCTTTGCGAAGTTATTATAATAATAATGATGAAAATATTAGACAAATAACTGAAAATAATGAACAGTTTTTATTCACTCGTCTCAGTTCTAATCTTGATTTACGGAACAGAGCAGCATACAAAGAAAAATAATGATACGAAAGAGTTGTATTTTGAGTTTTAGTGAAGCAGTTCTCACAATGGACCATATGATCGTCCCATGAGAGGGCGCCGTTGATGAAAATACTGAGCATGGATATTGAAATTTTCATAGGAACATTGATACCTCACATCATCATATTGAGCATTGTGTGATCTGCCTTCTTTGTGAACATACAAGCTTGGGTTTTTGTTGCATTGAACTCTACTAGATTTTCAGATACCCAATCAAAAATTATTGCTAGATCATCATTTCTCTAGAGGAGAAGGCGGTATGAAGTGTTTTATCATCCGCAAAGCTATAAACTGGACCATCCAACAGATCGTAGATATGGAGCAAAAGCAGAGTTGGTGCCAAGACAGATCCTTGTGGCACACCAGCATTGACAGTAATTGTATCGGATGAGACCCCGTCTACCACCACATATAGAGTGATCTATCTGCGAGGAAACTCGATAGTGTTGAATGATATGTTGAAGATTGGAAACATGTGAAGATGGGCCGAAGTGTCTTGATGCAGTTCTTCTAGATATTATACCTGGATATTTCAAACAGGGGAATAGAAAAAGTGAATCCAAAGGAATGTCTGCTGTGAAATGCATTCTATTCATATGAAGAGTTCTGCTGAGAGAAGAGAAATGTGGAGGAATTGATAAATATTCTTTCGATTGAGAGATTGATTTTCCTCTACGTATGATAGTAATTTGAAATTGTGAATACATTTTGTAAATATTGATACTGATACACGATTGATTGATTGATATCTGGTATATGAATGCCAGGAAGTTATCAAATATTATTTCAATATATATTTGTAGTAAGGACACATGTCACTGCGCTTGAAATTAAACCTTTAGATACCTAAAAGAGATATTCTCTATTTGTCAGTGACACCTTGTTTTTGAGAAATTTGGAAAATAACATATATTCAATAAGAATATATTTAAGTAGAAACGAGGAGAGAAAATCCCGCAAAAAGCTGGAGAATGAATGTACCACCTCCTCGAAAAACTTACAGACGATATTAAACAATCAACTCTCTGTGATATAAAAGATGTTCTACAACTCAGCACTTATCCGAGACATTTCATTGATGAAACAATTCACGAAATTGAGAACAGACAATTTACAACAACCACAAAGGCAACCAACACTGATAACAAATGTAATCCCATACATTCCCGGAATATCTGAGAAAATTAAACGTGCTGGTGATGAGTTTCGAGTGAAAACAGTGTTTAAGACAGAAAATACAGTGAGATCGATTTTAACTCATACGAAACCGAAAAATGTATCAAAAAATTGTATTTACAGAATACCACGTGTTTTTGGAAAATATTATACCTACCGGTGATACTAGCAGGTCTCTATCAGTAGGGATGAAAGAGCATGAGAACAATATAAAGAAAATATATATCGGCAAATCGAAATTTGCTGAACATATCCTTACTGAAAATGGACAACATATGGCCGATTGGGGTAATATTAAGATCATAGGAAAAGAAGACAACAACCAAAAACGGAAAATCAAAGAGTCTGCTTGCATTCTCCTGAACGGAGACAATAATATTGTTTCTCGTTCAGTTGATATAGATAGAACTCGGCATCCACTTCTCAAAACTGAATATGAAAATGGCAAATTCAATATCAATTGATAAAAAACACCTTGTAACCAGAATTTCTTCGTCTGCCAAATTGTCACTTTTCAGTGTCAATCCAGATCAACATTGAAAAATTTCTCGAAGAAAAGTGTTCTAATTGTGATGACAACGGGAGCAGATTCGTTCCCGAAACGTCCACTCAGATGAGTAGAAGTTTTTTATTCTCATTAAATATAGGTATTCATATTTCCAAATTTTTCAAAAAACAAGGTCTCTGGAGGTTTAATTTCAAGCGCAGTGACATTTTGGGACAGATCACAAATCTGTCCTTACTACAAATATATTGGAATAATTTCTGATAACTTCTACTTTATTTTTCAGAAACGATAAGAGAAAATCCCACAGAAAGCTGAAAAAATAAACAATCAACTGTTCATCGATGAGCAAAGGCATTTTTGCATGTGTTTGTTCTCTTAGTTTTCGGCTTCTCCATATCCTTCTAGTATTTCTAGGACAATTATATCCCCAGGATAAAAATAATAATCATGTGTCGAATATACTAATGAATCTAGAGCATCAAAACACACGTTCTTTGTAAGATAGATGGGTCAGTCCAGGTAGTCTGGATCTACCTACATTGAATAAATAGAGCATATCGTCGTGATAAATGTTGCGGAATGGATTCGTTGGATGATTATATACAGAGTGTGTCTCCATAGCCCCAACCATTAAATACCATGGATCAAACATGACGGATTTATTTTTCAAAAGAGAGTTTCGCATTCTGGCCGAAACGTCACTTCTCGAATTGACAAGTCATTCCTAGGATTGCCGGCACTTCGGGCTTTGCTTAAGGCATTTATACCTGGAGTGGTAATTAATAGTGAATCGTATATAATGAATAATTATCATCAAAATAGTGAATTGAAACGTAAGTTACTGAAGTCAAACTATTCAAGCACGAGTTTGAAATCCGGAAATGAGCTGCGTAGCAGCTTTCCGAACGGGAGAGTGCTCAAATTGCCTTCTGTATCGAATGTTTTCTACTATTTTCTATCTCTCAGCTGTTTTATACGGTTTCGTTGATATTGAATACATATTTTCATAACATGATTCAATAATTAGTTAGGAAGATTTCGGCGAAATAATTAGACCAACAGAAACGATTCTTTTGAAAAATTGACACCATATGGCGGAAAGTTCAGTAAATATAGCGAAGTCTTTTCTGATGCTCACGACCTCCAAACATTCCAGAATAATTCCAATATAATCCAAATCCAATATTCCAAAGCTGACTAACATGATATTCCTCGATATAGGTTCAGATTCTCTTTTCGTGATTCCAAAGATGAAAAAAAATATGTAGCATTTTCGTGGAATCTGATACAATGGATTTCGGATTTGAACTAAATTAACGAGAGTCACCGTGTATCACCCTGTAGACGAGAATATCTTGGCTCTTGGCAAATTTCCGTTGACTGATCTGCATGCAATAAACGCAAAAACAATGATGGGAAAAATGAACAGGTGTTGGTACAGTTTTCATCGACTTTCACGCTTGAAAAAATTCAACCAAATCAGCAAGTTGTTTCAACAGACAATTTTTTCCGAAAAAATGCTTTTACGAGATTTCATCAAGCCGCGAATATGATCTATCATGATATTTCATCTCCTCATAATCGCGCTGCATTGCCGATAAATCTGAAGCGAGTGAAGCGCCTTTTGGAGGGCCCCATTATATATCCTCTATGCCGCAATTTAAAAATAATTTCGATTTTGGACCGGCGTATCCGGATATGAAAAGTGTGAAAACGAGAAGAGATGAACTTTTTAAATAGATATCACACTCGAGGCGGATTTAATGAATGGAGTGTATACAGCTTCACAGGGTCGGTTTGATAACGTATAAAAGTAACTCGCATGAATATTTGGAACAAGGCATAATTCGTTACTCCATTCCAATTTGAGATTAAGTACTTAGATAGCGTGAATAGCTCAACATCTTTATCCCGCTAGAAATGAATATTCGAAATGAAAAATGACAACCAAAATCCAACCTCCCATTCCGCAATTGATATGAAGTTGTTACTAAAGTGATTTTGATTACATCAAAATATACAATATATATTTTACAAACTGTGATTACAGCGCCTCAAATTTTTTCTTCCATCTATCGCTTGTTGCGTCACAGCCCTTTTCATATGTGAAATATGTGGCTCACATAAATAGGTTAGGGTAGATTGTCGAACGTTACGTCTATATCGATACACATCTTTTTTATTTCTCGAATATTTCTCTTGGTATCTCAAATCTCATAGACCAAAAGGAATTATTTGACTTTTCATCATTTCACTTCATTCCATCAATGTTATATCACTGCTTCAACGAATGATGGCCTTTAGAGCAAAAAATAACTCACATCAACCAAAGTGAAAGAATTATATATTTAAAAAGAAGAACCGGGCGATACTTTGAATATATCCTTGTGGATTCTGGGCGAAAAAGTTTTGGAACCACTTTTTTACATGCACAGAATGAAATTTTCGAGTTTTGTTTGTGACGTTTATGGATGTGCAATATGTTGTTTGCAACAATAGCAAAAATATGAGGAATCGATGGCAAAATCAATATCTATCAGCCAGTAATTGTTGGATATGGTTTATATCAAGTTTTATTTGTATGATTCAGTATGATATTCTATTACAGAATATCAAGTATTCGCAATAACCCGTATATTCTTTTGTAAAATGCAATTTTTTGTACGGCGAGCAATCTTCGGAAGTCTCACACTTAATGAAATTGATCATAACTTGTAGTCCCACTAGAGGCCACAAATTTTCGAATATGATTCGATTACGAGTGGAATTCGGTCTCGAATTCGGTGAGAAAATGGCTTGGAATCAGCCTATATATTGATCATCTATATCCTTCAACTCCATGCTCGTTATTTTAATGGTTGGTTGCGTAAAGTCAGTCATAACTCATCAGCTGAGGCATGCGTTACCGTGGATATAAACAAATCAAAAAGTTAATCGTCTGTTAACTGTTTTTTCTACAAGCTGAGTGATTCACCTGATACCCGCATGCAATTCAGCTTAGAAATTGTTACATCAATCAATTATGTCAATTCAATATAACTTTGTTGCAAAATATAGGTGGTTTGTGACAAAATATGAAAGTTTCAGCTTGTTTGCTGCAGAAGTAAGTTTGGAAGAAAATCACTGTAATATTACCTTCCAGGAAGAATTTTCGGAATTTTCTCGGGAGAAGAAGATTGATTAACAGTCGTGGGCGTCGAATTTTCAGACTTACTAACTTCACTGAATGGTCAGGATTTAGCATATAGCTCACAAAACTCAGGAAGATATTTATTATCAGTTGATCGATGATAAATAATAGATTTTTTACTGTAGTAAACTATTAAGTTGCTGTCAATCGGAGAAACAATTCTTTACGCATACCTATTTTCAGTTTTGCTCAAAACTTCGACTTCATGTTTCTCAAGTTATTGTATTTTCTGTCACACTTTATCAAAATTGTTAGGTATTCATTATTAAATCCATTTCCTTTTCTTCAAGGTTTGATATAAAATAGGTTGTATGGTCATGAAAGTCGAACATATTTTTTTTTAAATCCAGAGTTATGAAGTGTATGAGTTTTCGCCAATAATCTTCTTCATCACATTCGGATATCAAGAAGCCGTTACAAGTCCGGCTGGTTGGATTCTTAGTCGCTGCCGTTGGCGTTTCAAATGAGTCAAACGCGCATCACAGAACATCGTTATTAGGATTTCAAGAAGCACTTAGTGAAGTTTATTTTATTTAACTCGCAGGAGTGTTTTCGTTTGCTGAGTACTCGAGAGGGAATTCATCAGGCGCGAATTGGGCAGCCGAATACGAACTTTATTGTACAGGGTGATCCGAGAGCGAGGTAGATGCAGTGTTGCCGTTTCAGAATGTCAGTTTGTGTTACGGCATTCCGGAAGAATTATTTTGCGAATGCAAGAGACATCCGTTCACATAAAAACTACATTATTACTAAAACTATAATATACTATGAAAGTACAATTGTAATAAAAATGGCAACTCTGGGTAGTAACTACCCTCCGCCCCAGATTCATAGAGAAGAAGGAGAAGGGAGCAGGAGTGTAGATTCATACATGATGAAATATGAAAACAATAAAAATAATAAATTACCAAATGGAAATGATACGAATGACAAGAACGGTGAAATTAATATGATATTCAAGTTGAATAGGAATATTAAAAATAGCAAAGAATACCATAAAATCTACTGCAATTTTGGGGGGTTCATTTATGATGAATGGAAAAATTGCAGGGTGTTGCACGACGTACTATGAAAAGTAATATTTCAATATAGCAATCATAGCATTCCAATGTTTTATAATTTGATTTTGAAAATCTCGTACGTCATAACAGGGTCTTAATAACTAACTATCAGGTATGGAAATGTAAAGTGAATTCATCCCTATTATTTTGCCTTGTTAACTGACTCTTATTTTCTTCTGGAATGGTTTTAATGAATCACCAAGAGTTGATATATTTACCAAGATCGTTTGTTTTGATTTTGTGGAAAATAAACTTTGGTAAACCGACAAAGGGAAATCTATTTTATATTGTTTGATTTTGATCGGCACGCGGAAGCCTTCCAAAGCACACCGTGAGTGGCCCAGAATCCTCTATTAATCTCTTGTCAAATATTTGTTTTGGATGTTTGTTCAGAACTGGATTATCTCAGCGAGAAATAATAACATTGGATATTCAAACAGAAAATTGGATAGAGGCGGCTCCTTTCTACTAGTTTCATTCCCAATGGAACAAGGAGCAAGAAGGATAAAGCGGTTACTGAAACTGATTGAAATTATTGAAATTTGTTATGCAGATGATGAGATAATATCGAACATTGAACAGAAATTCGGAAAAATATTGGTAAAATATAAAATAAAAATGAACAAAGACGATAACAAAGGCCATGATAAAAGGGCGACGAAAACATACGTTATACCTTCTTATAAAACGAAGAACTGGACCAGGAACAAGAATTCGAATACTCATTATATATAATCACAGAAGATGAAACTGATTCAGAATGAACGTATTAAATTCGGATGAAATCTAAAGAACATACTAAAAGCAACATTTCTTAGAAAACGAGGATGTAAGAGTAGGTACAAATATTCAAAAAAGTTGTCACCTTAATACTTACCTCTGGATCAGAACCAGAAACAGAAATTGAAGGATAAATTAGAATTAGAAACCACGTACAGAGGAGATAAATTAAAAGTAAAAAGATATTGGAGGAAAAAGAAGAAGGTGCCAGCTAAGATGGTATAAGAAGAATGACAGATAATATAATTGTTCAACAACCACATGAAGCAAAGACAGTCAAAAACAGAACAAGAGGAAGACCAAGCAGAACCTGGATAGAAGATGTCAGAGAGGCAATAGTGAAGACTGATATGAGAGTAGATATGAAGGAGAAGAGTGCGACGACACAGAAGTGGTCCCCAATAATTGCTTTGCACCCAAAAGAGTAGGAAGGCTCAGATTCATATCAGTGTTCATATCTTTCGATCAACAGTTTTCTCTGTCGATAATATGCATGTCAACAAATCAATGAAACACAGAGCTTGTTGAATGGGATAAATGGAGATCAACTAGTGGACACACTCTATCATTCCTGTTCACAGAATGATTTGATTCAGATGAGATGAATTTGTCTACGAATGAAATGAAATGCCAGTATTAGTTTGCCTCTTCCAATATTGTTGAACTCTGTTCAAAACTGCCTGCTCCATTTCCCCAATGAAATACAAAATATGTACTTAGTGCGCACTTGTTTTACCAATTGAACTCGTTGTAAGCAATCGAATCGCAATTTACTCGATGCGGAATTATGTTGTTCGATTTGTCAATACTATGTCAAGTTTATTTCCTCCATTAATCTTCGAGTCGAGATTTTTTTGGACAGTATACATAATATTTTTTGTTTGATAACTCCTCCGATATCTGGCGATTTATAATCTGGTATCATATAAATATACTTCGATTCTAATCTAGATTTCCTAGTTATTCGTATTGAGAGTGATTCATCTAATCTAAGTTGAGAAACTTTGGAGATCAGCCAGAATCTTTTTAGAATCGGTTGATATTTTTATTTCGACCCCTGTTCGATAGCATTGCACTCGAATTTGCATGTTACAATCGACTGTTATATCGTTTGTAGATCTTGAAATATTCGTTCGTGTAGAAGGATAATATTGGATTACAAAAGGAAGCACATTGAGACTTCCGAAACAGAACTATGCGTGATTTATTCTACAGGGTTAACTAGAGCTCAAGTTGAGCAAACCTGAATAATCGATATTCATATATTTTTCAGCTTTTCATGGGATTTTCTCTCTTTTCTAAAAAATAGAGTAGAAGTTATTAAAAATTATTGCAATATATTTGTAGTAAGGACAGATTTGGGATCTGCCCCAAAATGTCACTGCGCTTGAAATTAAACCTTTAGATACCTAAAAGAGAAATTCTCTATTGGTCAGTGACACCTTGATTTTGAAAGAAATTTTGGAAATACAAATATATTTAATAAGAATAGAAATTCTACTTATCTTTGTTGACGTTTCGGGAACGAATCTGCTCCCGTTCTCAACACAATTGAAATATTTTTTTCTTCGTAAAATGTTTCAATGTTTTCGATTTTGACACTGAAAAGTGACAATTTGGTAGACGGAAGAATTCTGAAAAGCTGAAAAATGAATGTACCACCTCCTCGAAAAACTTACAGAAGATATTCATATAGTTCTTGAAAATAGTATATTGTCATTTTCCACGACTATGAAGTTCGCAAATCATTACGAGCGTGAAATGAGCATTCCCTGCGACTATACTTTTCCTACCTGAATTTTCACCTATTTCACTTGAGAAATTTGAAATTTTCATATTCTGCGGCCAAATTGAAAAAAATAGCACACAACAAAGAAGTCAGGTCTGAAAATACTCCAGACCGGCGCTGTTTGAATACCGTTGAATGATTTTCAACTTTCGTTTACATTTTCGAATTCAGCATAAAACACTAGCTAAGCACAGAAAATTGCATTATTTCATGTAAAACCGTTCCGGAAGAATCGAACCATCTTCAAGACCGTCCCTAAGCTCTTTAGCACTAGAAGTTCCTAGAAGCCACTGATAATGTATTGCACACTATTTTCCGGACACCCTGTATAACTAACAACACAATGACATCATTGTTTTAGCATTTAAGGGAGTGAAATTGAGGATATAAAAATGTACCGTATTGTTTTATCATTTTATCGAAAATAGTTCAGAAAATATGTGACATATTATCTCTAATGGTAATGTGATTCCGTCCTGAAATAATAATAATAATAATAATAACAATAATCGTAATTGTCAGCTACTGAACAACATTCGAACAGTACATGTGAGAATTCCATATGAAAACAGAAGGTGAAGTGTTAGGAAGTGTTGACTAATTATTCTTCCACACTTTTCTAGCACTGAAAATCACCTCCATTATACCTTGTGTTATATGGCGGTGAATGTAGACCTTTTCAATTGCCCGTTCTTTCAAACTCACCAGAAAACGATTTTTTTATTTGTAATATGGCATATTGAATAAAGTATTATTATTATTATTATTATTAATTACTTTGCGCATTGCTCATTGCTTTCGTCTTTTCGTCCATCAATAAAACATCAGTCCTTCGAAGTAATCCTCAAGAATAACCCGTTCAACACCCTGGAACTAGATCAGTCGACGAACATCTGGCAGATATTCCTTTTTGACGTTCGAAAACCACTTAGGGTGGTAATTAGTCGAAGCGATTAGCGTTTGCTCCAGGGGATGTTTTACGATTCCAGTGCCGTGTTCAGAAAGAGATGACATTTTAATGGGAAGCAGTCACATGATTGCTCAATTTGTTTGTGTACGTCGTCATTTTGTGTGAAATGATGTGAATTTGTTCAAGGTGTTTGATAGTGAGTATGGCCTCACTGATTATGATAATTTGGAGTTGGTGGGGAAAAGGTCAAATCAACTGGAACCTCTACGTATCTGTTGCCGACGTTACGACTTTCATAAAGTCATCCTCAGGGCAAAGAAAAATAGGTTCCTTGGCGTGGTGACATCTATTTCAAAAAAAGGCATTTAATATGTGGATTCGATTAATTCGAAGGAGATTGTTTGCTTCATTGTTTGAGTATGGTTGTTGCACGACATGTTTCCATCCAACTACAGAACGTCAGGTTCTTTGTTTTTGCTATCAATGAAACGGCAAATGATACGTACGACATTGCATCATCAAATGACGTTTTCAAATCGGAAGTACTCGAACCGTTTTCAAAATATTCAGAGAAAACAAATATCACCAGTTTTCTTTCGAGTTTTCTTCTTGTTCCAGCGCCTTGATGATGGTCTTCTTTAGCAGAAACTCATGAATGAGTACAAATTGTCATACATCATTGATTCCGGAATGGCAACTACCTTCAGAATCCACAAAAATATAGTCAGTTTTTGAAGAAATGTGTTTGGGGTGAAAAAAGCAGAGTCATATTCAAATTGAAGCGTTGCAAAGTGGAGAGAAGTTTAAACAGATTCTTTATGTTCTATGCAAATTTTAGTGTTTCTTGAAATGAAGGCGCTAGAACAAGAAGCGTCATCTTATTGAGCTCTCTTGTACAGATCAACCAACGTCTTATCATTCGGCCTTTTCGAGATACCAATAGTGGTACGACATGAAAAATACAGCCCGTATAGTGTGTCCCAAATTTTGTCACCGTTTGAATCTATGTAAACGAGCTAATTGTAGCCAACGGAAACTGAGATTTTGTATTTCAGAATTTGTTGACTGCAAACTAAGACTTCGTCAGTAGTTCTCAGAGATATTTCAAGTGTTGTCTAAAATGTTATCATTTCCCGAAATCTCCTCTACTTGACCGCATCATCTTTTGATTGTTCTTGCCATTTGGAGTGTTTTGTTGCTATTTTTGCTATGACCAGGAATGAAGAATCAGCGTTTACTGAAAAAATTGATTCAAAATGATGAATGTTAATGAGAGTGCATCCACCAAAATTTTGAAGGACATTTTGACAATGATCTCACATAAAGCTCAACCCCAAGGTTTCTACCATTCCTAGGCGGATTTGTGCACAGCGCTTTTTCATTCATTTGTAGTTTCTCTTTCATTAACGTATTCATTAGAATGTTGAAAACGATTTCCATGTAACCATTTATACACCCAACTTAACTTTTGAATTTTTCACTATCCTTCATTCAAGAGATAACCAACTCGAATAACTCAAAGTGAAATATGATGTGCGCATGCTCGAAACTGTCATTGATAGTTTCCTCTTCTTTTTATTAATTGTGGTTAGAATTTATTTCAACCTTGCCACTTATTTAGACAGGAATGAAACTCTCATTTAGAAAATAATTCCTGTGAAAGTAATAATGTAAGACAGTGAAAACCTTGTTATTTGAGTTTGAGTTCATCACTATAAACTATCAAAACACAAATAATCATATCGGGTTAAGTACGTAAGCGACTATATTATCACATGACGAAGTAGAGTTTCAATTCATTAAAGTGTGTGCATGAAGGTGAAAAAGTCCTTAATGAAAAGTTGAATTTAATAAAAGATAATGAAAGAAAAGAGTGAAGATAAAGCGTTGTGCATAAATCCACCTGAGCAGATATTAGTCTACTCTGCAGTGGAGATTATATTGCATGATGGAATCATCTGGTGCCGTGAAGAATTATTGAAAATAGAATGAATTCTTGGTTTGAATCATTTTCATTCAATCAAATGAACACTTGACTCACTCCTCATTCTTGTTCAAGAATATTGAGAACATGGGAGTTTTTGATTCACTACGTATTCTGGGCTTCGTTTGAGTTCGATGTGATTTTTGTGTGGCCCAAAGTATTTCCTTGTATATATTTTGGTGGACGTTGCACTCTGCTGGAAATATCCGTCAGAGAAAAAGATGTTTGTAGATAACGGTTTTTGTCGATGTCAAAGAAAATTATCTACTTTGTACAAAAGTATTTGAAGCATCCGTTGGTATCATCCAAACTGTCAAAAAAATGTGTCTTATGAGTGTAATAACCTCAACTAGAATTTTATTCCAATTGGGTCAATCCATAGAAAGCTCATGAATGAAAACCAAGATAAAAATTTCATCCTGATGTTCTTCTTCAACAGCGGATACATCGAGAAGTGAAAACTTTCATTTGAACTCCTACCATCATTTTGATGACATCATTTTGACAGTATTCTTACGATTCCTTGTTTATATGACATTCAACTCCAAGCGAGCTCACAAAGTCTAGCATCGACAAATGATTTCTTCCCTCGAATCGTTCTCTCCCGAAATGCATTTTTAC
Organism: Gastrophysa polygoni; assembly: GCA_963576655.1. NCBI lineage: Eukaryota > Metazoa > Arthropoda > Insecta > Coleoptera > Chrysomelidae > Gastrophysa > Gastrophysa polygoni. Next base: position 4,920,578 of record OY755082.1, on the reverse strand, counting down.
CCTTCCAAAGTACGACCATGTGTGTTTACGTTCGCCACTTCATCAACGGAAATCACCCTTAAATGTCGGTGGCGCAATAAAAAGCGCTTCTGGTCTCATATGTCATCATTCGGGTGGGCGATCGTGATATATTATATGGCAGACAGATATAGTTTTGGACCCCATAGATCATTCAAAGCATACGAAGAATATAATATGGGCGTATAGAGACTAAATCTTACATGCGTTATCAGATGCTCTTGTGAATTCAGAACACATCATGGAGAAGTCTATCTAGTCTTGGGATAGATTAATACCTACTTCCATAGGTCCTGCAGTAAAGACTGCTGCAAAAAATCTTCGGACGCTGATTTCTTTTCGTCAGTTTCATATGATTGCAATATTATTCTGTCAATTGAGCTAATTGCAAGATTTACCATGAAATCAGGGCTTGATTTACAGATTTATCATGCGATTAGACATGTTTATCTTGTATTTATGCCAATTGCAAGATTATTCGGTCAATTATTGATATTGCAATTAGGCCTCGAAATTGACAGATTCATCTTGCAAGTTGAACTTAATTAGCAGATTCATTTCGCATTTGAGCTAATTGCAAGATTATTCCGTCAATTAGTTCGATTGACAGATCAATCTTGCATTCAAAATATTTGCAAGATCCTGCAACTAGAGCTCGATTGAAATAAGTACGATATCTCAACTCTTAGCATATCATACGAGGGAAAAAATTAATCTGTTGAGAACACAGCATATACCCTTAGGCAATTTTCGGTATAATATATTTTCACTCCACTTTCCGAAGACATAAAGTGTGGGCCTCCATCGTTATAATTGAAATCAAATTGAAAAAAAAAACATCTATTAGCCGAAGTTTAGTATTTCGTTTCAGATTTCAATTTCTAATGGAACTGAAAAGATTTGTCTAAATATTCGATGTTTTGTGTGTTTGGTTTGGTGGTATGCCACTTGTGCTTTATTGTGAGGTTGTGAAGATGCTATTTTGGTTCCCAGAACTTTCCTATAAACGTTTTCTTGGCATTTCTCGATATCATTAAAAATTTCCGAGATATTCCCATTCACAATTTTTGAATTTGCCTCAGTGTATATCCTAAATTGGTCCTGAGCGCTTTTCTTTTTCCAGGTAGCTGAAACATCAGGTTTGTTCGAAATTTCATAGTTGCTTGGATGTTATTTGATGTTATGAAACCCAATTTTACCGAGTTGAAGTAAAGCAAAAGTGTACAATAAGACTATATCACCGCGCTGCCAGCTGTATACACTTTATTTTTAGCTATCTGGAAATACCTCAAGACAGTCTCAAGACACAGTACATACTATAATATATACACACACTCTCTTATACTACAGAGTGTCCCACTTTCCCGCTATTTGAAAGAATCGCGAAAATATTGGGGGTGGAGGATAGGCGAAAGCAATCATATTATAAACTTGGGAAATATTGAAGATATTTTCCAACCTCCGACATTTTTGTTATCTACAAAACGGATATTATATCTGCTGACCAATCCAGAGTTATAGTAGATAACCCGAGCCAAGAAGTCCATTTATAATTTTAATATGTTCGACAAAAGGGCATATATTACGATACGCATATAACATATCACCTTCGTTATAGCATATAGATTAGAAAGTAGAATAAAGCCTGCTGGTATTTTTCATAATATTTTCCTGAATGCAGATTGCGCAAATAAATCTGAACAGTCTCGTGGAAGACAAGAGAAACCCCTCTTCAATAAATGCCAATCTTCTCTGCCAAGTTTTCAATTTATTTTTATTAGTTCAGATGAAGTGCAGAGCTGTTGTTTTTTGTTTTCATTCATCTCGTGGAATATTTGAGCTCCGGCTGTTTCTCATACTTACGGGGTGAGATGACCCAATCTATAGGATATTTGATTTTTCTTTTGTTATCACACATTTCCTTTTGAAAAAATGTCTTTTCTTCACTTGCTGTTTGGCCATTCATTTTGTGTTTTGTGTTTGAGTTTCGAAACCTGTTTATGATATACGAGCTGTCACTTCTGATTTCACTCGAATGGATCGAAAGGGAATACACTGTGTTCAAGATGAGGAAAGCCAGTAAGGGTATCTCGGAAACTACAAACATACAGATTTGGTTGAATGGGAGAAACGTAGCAAGTTTGAAGTGCCAAGAAAATGACTCTTTTAGAAAAGAAAAAATATTTTCAAGGCAACTCTTGATGTTAATTGATTCGACATTATGGATTTTCCGATCCAAAATTTTTTTTTCTTTGAGCAGTCGTCATTATTTTTTTTTCAGAACACGGACTTGCTTATTTGTTATATATATGTTACAAAATTATTTATTATTTTCATATGGAAACTATTTCGAACAACTATTTTCATTGAATATTTTACCGAGTTTCACTAATCATCACTATTTCAGTTTCTATTTTTGAGTTCCAAGTCATTTATTCGAGTATTCACCTATTTGAGTATTTCAATACCCATTCACATCCTTAGTTTGTCAATTTCCTGTCTATTTTCTTTGGAATATGAAAGCAGGTATACGTAGGACAACATATTTGGCTGATTGAAATAATACTGAAATCATGGGAAAACTATAAATAGGAACCGACACAGAAAAATCAAGAACCCCTTCGCATTATCCTGATCTGTTTCAATAATATTGAATGCTGTTCAGTTGATTCAGATAGGATTTGCCATTCACTACTCGAATTCTAGTATGAAAGTGATTAATTCAAGATGAGTCGAAGGAAATCACCAGGTGCCCACATTTCTGTTGTCAACTAACTTAATTGAGAAAGATCAACTATTTTTACGTTGAAAGCTTCGTTGAAAACAGGAGTCACGAAGTATCGAGGGCAAGAGTTCACATTGATTTTTTTATCATATAATATGATGTAAAATGGGTTTTTCAATGAGGAGTCCCATTTCAATAACAGAAACCTTTTTAATAAATTTTCACTATTTCCATATGTTATAATGTAGCGAAATTTAAAAAAGGACTATAAACATCACTGACCCTTAGCAGAGAATATATCTAAAGGAAGATATCACATTCAGTGATTGACATCGTGATCTGTCCTTACTACAAATACAGGGTGTCCCAACGAAAACTTTCCACTCGGATTTACTGGGAAATGACAAATTATTTTCGGAAACGCTGAAACACGTCGATTTTGATTTCTAGGGGGACACATGTCAGTGATGAATTTAGTCACGAAACTTCATCCCCCTGACAGGGGCGGCTACCCCATTGCGAATCATCATAGGGAACTTGGGTCGACTGATACATCATCTGAAAGCTCTCTTCATTCTCTATCCAAACGTTTATTATTTTTTCGAAATCGAATAACTGGTACTTGAGATTAGTGTGGTAATAGGTTTAATTTAAATATTCAATATCGTACCTGTTCTTATCGAAATTCAATTTATTAATTGCTCGAAATGAGCCCCACCTACCTCCATACAAAGTCTACTTTCGAAAGTATTACGAACGTTTTCCAATACTTCTGGAGTTATGCTGCCGCACTCGTTTACAATTCGACCACGTAGATCCTCTAGTGACTCTGGCGAAGTGGCAAAAACTCTGCTTTTGAGATGCCCCCATAAAAAATAATCCAACGGGTTGAGGTCCGGTGATCTAGCTGGCCACTCAATTGTTCCTCGTCGCCCTGTCCAGGAAGTTTCTAACCGCTACTGCATAGTGAGGTGGTGCTCCATCTCGTTGAAAATGTAGGTTTTCTGCCAAATAATCTCCATCGTTTTCGATAATATCCGTTATCATGGGATCGATGGCATTCTCAAGAAGATGTAAATACATTTCGGTTCACCTCTGTGGAGGAGGTTCCTTTGGACGTTTCGCTCACAATTGGGGTGAGCATCTTCCGCTTGTATTGTTGTATTCGCGAATAGCGACATCAACCTGATACTTGGTTGAAAGATCTTCGCAATTAATAGTCCCAGCCTGGCTACTTACTTTGTTTTGATTATAATTTGTTTTCGTTTTTCTTGGGGTGACTGGGTTCCCTGACCGGATGGGATGTTGCCATTGTCTATATGTGCACTCATTGAGTCTTAAAATAGTTAATAAATTGAATTTGAACAAGAACAGGAAAGATATTGACTAATTACATTGAAACTGTCAACAACACTAATTTCAATTACCATTCATTCGATTTTGGAAAAATTATACACGTTTGGATAGAGAATGAAGAGAGCTTTCAGATGATGTATCACTCGACCCACGTTCCCTATGATGATTCGCAAGTGGGTAGCCGCCCCCGTCCGGGGGATGAAGTTGCTCGACTAAGTCCATCACTAACATGTGTCCCCCTAGAAATTAGAATCGACCTGTTTTAGCGTTTCCGAAAATAACTTGTCATTTCCCAGTAAATCCGGGTGGAAAGTTTTCGTTGGGACACCCTGTATTTTGAAATGATGAAACCAACCAAGAAAGTTCGAATAAATGAACATGCTACCTCCTCGATAGAACTCCAGACATTATTCAAATATTATGTAGGTAGTCACAGTACTTTTCTATCGTTACTGTTGTCTGTCAGTGCATACACCATTACTAATACATCCAGTCGATAAGGCACTGTTGATATGACCTTTATGCGAAGTAGTGTAAAGAATAATGAAAATGTCGTGTAATCCATTCAGATCACGGAGAATCCTTAGTTTCTCGACCATCATAAATCCATATAATAAAAGTATCCGCCATGGAATGTTCGAGAACCGTAAGTAGAAGATGAAGAACAAGTGGAAGATCGATGACGTTTCGAATTACTGAAGATTGCGATGAGAGAACAACTGGCCAGCTACCTACTCTTATCTCGACAATTCTAGCAGAACCAATTGCAGATTTTGAACCCGCAATATCATCATAATTTATTACTAATTCATTGCCACACTTGCGAATTTATTACTCTTGATTTGTTCGAAGAAACCAACGGCTTTGCTAGCTCGATATTAACCTAGCAGAATCACAGTATACAAAATGCTTCTTGAAATTCGAATCATGCCTCGTTTTATAACCCTTTTATTACCAATTTATCACCAAAAACTCTAGAATGTTCTCCATTCTTCCATTTTGAGGAAGAATTCCTCTATCTCAATACTAATTCAACGCCACATTTGCAAATTCATTTCTCTAAAAATGTTACATTTAACAACTAAAACATTTTTTGTACCGTGGTTCTGCTAGATTGATATACAACTATATAGCAGAGCCGTTGGTTTTTTCCATCAAATAAATTTAGCACCGAAATTTCCAAAAGCTTGTCTATTGAGTTCTGGTTCTGCTATACCTAGGATCTTTCTTCAGATGAAAGAAAACATTTTTGAGTTCGTGGCTTGAAGTTAGTAATGAAAGAGTTATGAATAATGGAGTAATTGAACTCAGAAAAATTGTTTTTTTGTGATTCTGCTAAGTTGATGAAAAGCTAGCAGAGTAGTTGGTTTCTTCCATCGAATGGAGAGTATTGAATTCGTAAATGTGGTGATGAATTGCGAATTCGAAACATACAATTGGTCTTGATAGGTTGATGGGGGTCTTGCATTTCAATGAAGAAATGGCACTGAAATTGTTATTTTTTTCACGACCGACCAGAAACGATACAGTTTTTGGCGATTTTTCCCCAGGAACTGTATGTCAGATTATCTGAATCAAAATGCAACATTCGACATTTCATACCATAAAACTGAAAAATTCGATACGAGAAGGCGTACAACTAGTGTCGATAGAAGGAGGTGAAAAAATAGTAAAAGGCCATAACTCACGGCACTATAAACTGCCTGGCATAATTCGGGACCACCTGAAAACGTCCCCAGAAAAAGCGGGACCACACAAACGTCGTCAAATCAATTCGGAATTAGTTTCGATGGCTGCGCTGATGGTGAACTCGCCGTTTGACCAATGACCGCGCGTCTCGGCTTTTTTCCTGCGATAGTTCGTCCTGCTCCGAAAGCCGAACCCGTCCTGATGCCCATAATCGCAGTAGTCGAAAAGGACGAATGCGTATTCATTAGGCTTTAATGTTATTATTGAGGTCACGTGATGAATACGGATAGCGGTTCCAACCTTGCCGGCCAGTACACAGGGTGTCCGTCAGCGCACAACTGGGATATTTCGATCAGCCAATCAGTCGAAATGCCTAGAAGGCTATGGAACCAGACAAAATCGGTCCAAATGTTCACCAGAAATGTGCCCCAGGTTGTTTAGGTTGTTTACCATTTTATGCAAACTTGGTGTATTTCCTTCTAACTGGAAGATTGCTAAAGCCAAACCGATTCCAGAAAAGGATGTGCAAATCCTCCTTAACAACTACAGACAGATCACAGTAGTGACTGTCCGAAATCTGTCTCGTCACTAGAGATTAACTGGAAACCTACAGAGACAAGAGTCTCTGGCTGTAGCATTCGATATATCCAAAGCAAATGATCGACTTCAGCATATCCAGGCCTTCTAGCATAGCTCACGAAATAAATATATGTCGAAATATACTGCATCAACTACGTCGTTTGCTATTGAGTTTCATCACAGATAGATCACTCTGTATCTGATACAATCACTATCAATGCTGGTGTGGCAACTTTGTTGCTTTACATCGAAGACCTCTCGGATGATATTGAATTCGATACCGCCTTTTCCTCTACAGCTTCTATATCATTTAATAACGCCACAGGTGCAAGACGGAAACAGGTCGATACTATATAGATGAAGATCAAATGGGATACAATTCATTAACCTCACTAGAACACCGTAGGGAGGTGTGCGATTTCCTAATTTTTCCAAGATGTTTTCATGGTCAGTTCTCGAGATGCCAGCAAAAGCGATTCCAGGTAGACAAACTAGAGCTCAGGCTGGTCACCCTTACATTGTCAGAGGCTCGAGACCTGTCGAACATCGCTATACCAAGCATCATTCATCAATAGAACGGCAAAGTTGTGGAATTCTGTATCTATTGTCTGTCATGATGCTTACGATCACTAAATTTTATATTATTTTATAAGATAACATACATTGGTCGTACTCTTTTCAAGTACATACACTACTGATCATATTTAGATATGTCCATGAATGACAAAATTGTTCTATGTTGTATGCCGAGTCGAATCAGTTCATTTCAAAACTTCCTGAGAAAACTAATTTCAGACGAATGTTCAAGATTATATCAGTGACGTATCCAATTCATCAAAGATGTGACTAAATATATGATTGGCGTTACTGTGATTTGAAACATCATTTTGTTTGTCTTTCTTCCCTACTTTTTCACACTTAATATTTTTATACTATACTGACTTCACTTGCAATAAGTGTACAAATAATTGTATCTCAAATAGTCAACAAACTCTACCCTTCAAGTGATGCTATCGTGATTACAATAACTGCTTTCTAAAAAACAAATCACTAATCTGAAGTTGAGCTTTACTGTTTCTGAAATCCAATTAGCATATCTGACTTTCAAAATATACTCCCTACATAACAGGCGAAAAAGGTGTAGTATTTTTGTAGCAGTTTCCTTGGCTTCAAAACTTTTCGATACTTATGTATCACCCTGTGCATAGTGCAACTCTGAAGTTTCCAGATGAATTCACTTCGCTAACAAAACCTCATACCATGCCGTATCGTAATTAGGGTGCCCCGGTTCTCAACTTTCGAACCACAGCTTGCCTCGAAGTTTCTACAACTCCATAATTTCTAGCTGAAAACTCCTGATAGCTGGCCTGCGTCGACCGCAACTCGACCAGGAACCGAACCACGCGGAATTTGGAAGTTGTGTTTTGCCGAGCGAGAACCGATGAGAGTAACGTACTGGATCAGCCTTCGCAACACATGGTTTGTGGATCACGAAAGCTCGCTCCTAGTCCCAATTATCAATTCGATATTTGCCAAGAAATGCAGATGATGCAGCAGATGCAGCAGATGGAAGCAGCTCCGCTCAGTAGTTGATCTTGAACTTTGCTAAGTAAAAGGAAGTCACAGCATAATGTACGGGTCTGATTTCAATAATGCGTGGCCTCCTTCATTGTGGTTTCATGACACCACGATGCAAGAATGTGTAGCCACAGTTTGATGAATAAATAGCCACATATTTCGATTAGGAAAAAGTTCCTATTCGAATGGGATTGGAAAATTTAATTGATTTTTTTTTACCTATTGCAAAAGTATTTCTACCTGTCCTGGGACATACTATATACAGGGTGAGTCAAAAATGTGTACCGAGCTTTCTGGGGGTGATAGAACATTGAAAAATAAGTGTAGTTTGATGATTAAACTCATGGCCCAAAATGCATATTACGAAGATATATCCTTCCAAAGTTGATAAAATTGAAATAATTTCTCCGCATAACTTCTGAACGATGAAAGCCACCCGATTGAAATTTTGTGCATGAATGTATGTTGTCAAAATACATTTTTTCGTCACACTTCCACATTTCTGATATTGTTATAAAGGGTGTTTTCAGAGGGTGAGTCATGATTTTTTGTAGAAAACTTTTTTCCCTGTATTATTTTCGGTGGAAAAACAGGAGCATTCGATGGAGCGAAGAAAATTACATGAAAAAGGTACTCTTATTCAAATACGAAAAATTGAGCCGTTCGTGAGATATTTGAGTTTTTGTAGTTACATGATATCAACATTGTTGTAGTCGATTTGTTCGTGTGGTTTTTCTGTGTCATTTATCACTGCGATTATCAACTGAGATTTCAAGAAATATGGCAGGTTATTCGTTCTCTGAACAAACTGATATGCTTCTAATGCTTGGCGAGTGCTTCGGAAATGCAAATGCTGCTGAAATATCGTTATACCGATGAATCTCGCGATGAATAAAATCAATCTGCTGATATCATGTAACTACAAAAACTCAAATATCTCACGAACGGCTCAATTTCTTGTATTTGAATAAGAGTACCTTTTTCATGTAATTTTCTTCGCTCCATCGAATGCTCCTGTTTTTTCACCGAAAATAATACAGGGAAAAAAGTTTTTTACAAAAAATTATGACTCACCCTCTGAAAACACCCTTTATAACAATATCAGAAATGTGGAAGTGTGACGAAAAAATGTATTTTGACAACATACATTCATGCACAAAATTTCAATCGGGTGGCTTTCATCGTTCAGAAGTTATGCGGAGAAATTATTTTAATTTTATCAACTTCGGAAGGATATATCTCCTTTAATATGCATTTTGGGCCATGAGTTTGATCATCGAACTATACTTATTTTTCAATGTTCTATCACCCCCAGAAAGCTCGGTACACATTCTTGACTCACCCTGTATATCTGTGACAATCTCGTGAATTAAATTGAAATTACTGTTTTCGTAATGGAACTGCCCCGCATCTTTTGTGTATTTATCGTAGTGTGATCAAAGGATACGAGTGGAAATGGTCACAGCTTAGAATAATTTCAGGAAATTTTCTCGTTTATAGCCTCGCGGATTTTCACGAATCCATTTAAAAATTAACTTTACGATGACATAATTCTGTTTTGATAGAATTATCGTAATGTTTTGGCATGAGTTTCGGTATCTTTGACCTCGTCTAGTTGTCGATAGCAATGTTTCTTTAATGTATTTCAGGTATACTTTGATGAAGTTTTCACTATCACATTTTTCGATGATCTAACACCAACATATTTTAAGTTTCTCTACTGATAAAGTTGAAGTTTGAAGGCAGTTAATTACTTGATATCTTATCGTTGATGGAGAAAACTCATTTCAACTGCTCAAATCTGATCGAAATGAACAATATAGATAATCAAGAATCCACCGCGACTTCATTTTCAGTAATACAAAGGGACAATCTAATAACTGCTGATTGTCACGAATTGTCTTCTATTATATCATCATATAATTCCAACACAAGGTGATTTATTATATACAAAATTATTGATAAGTGAAAGGAAATAAAAATACCCCATGAAAATTAGGCAATGCACGCTCATGATGGGAACACTGACCTTGCGGAGACTTCGGCGACTGCCGGATTTACAGATATATGTGTGCACGGCTAATTTACATCGAATTTGATTCCAACCAGTGTCAATTTTTAGATCTGAGGCATACCAAACTTCATGTAACTCCATAAATAGTCCATATCCAATCGAAACTGTCGTGGTAGATAAAATCGGTTGACGAAATTGTCTAACGTATATGTGTTCACGAAAATGGATATTCCTAAACTGTGAAGAAAGTTGTACGAGTTGCAGAATCAAGCAACTATTTTCAAAATTCATTCAAATTTTCTCATCATTACGAAGTAGAAATCAGCATATAGACCGACAAAGAGACACTATCAACCAACAACTGATCAACGAACATGATACAGTTCACAATAACAATCCTCGACATCTCCAATGGAACTGGAGGCCATCACACCTCTCGAGCATCGAGACAGAGAGAGAATATTGCCAGTTTTGCAATTTGTGAATATTAGCTACCTACCTACTCATACGAAATAATCTAAACACTTTCAGAATATCATGAATGATAGACATCGGAAGTCCAACTATATATCTTAAAACTTCCAACAAGAATTTATGTTGTCATACCTAACCTACAATGTAATAGGAGCAAATGTATTGAATATCCAAACAAAGGTTTTGTTCGCAGGAAAGGGTATGTTCAGTCGCTATATAGTAGTGTATTTCCGACATTATGAAACAAAATAAGACATAAATCTCTGTGGAACAATAAAGTGAATAAATCAGACTATTCTATGCGAACAGGAATTCCTCAATACTTATATAGGGTTCAATGGCAAATATTCAATCCAAAACGTTTCTATTGGTAATGTCGTAGTTTTAAATTGTCCAAATCAAGAAAGCGTATGTATAGCTTTGTATGGATATGTGTGAGAAATGCCTATCTTGGAACAAGGGGCAATATTACAATTCTTGTTAATAAATAAAAATCTGTTTATTGACGTCTATGTTCTATCTTGGATAACAGGGAACCCGATGCGAATTAAATAAAATTACAAAAAATATTTACAACATTTTATGATTCGGAATTCGAGAGAAATCGGAGATATCTCTCATGAATTTCCTGAAATATCCTAGAAAAAGAACTAGAGTTTTTTTCTAGGATATCAGGTATATTTTTGACTATTCAACTGAATTATGAGAGACTCAATGCATTTTAGGTCAAGTCGCTCTCAGATATAATTCATTCATTGATGTATCACAATTTCATGATGTTGATCCTCGTGTTGATCTAACCGAAATTCTGATACGTAGAGGTTAAAAACTTCATCGGGAACCACTGAAGCTAAAAAATATCCAAACCTACAAGAGATCAAACATTTGATTGAAATCTCTATTATTATTGTTATTTTGACCAAGTATGATGAAAGTAAAATGGTCGATATGCTGCTATTACGATTCAAATGGCGATTGAGTTATTTTGAGTTTTTTTTCTAGGTTTTTCTCGAAGTGTCATCAAATTTGCCAAGGCATCATTAGTATGTGTTCCATTTTTACAACCCTAGCAAGAAAGTTATCATTGACTATACATATTTTTTGAAATTTTTCATTTCTCTCAGGATCTCTCGAAGTGTATGAAATATCCTCACTTCCATTCTATACTGGGTGTAACGTACTCTCTAGACATTCTAATGGACATTCATGATGGAACATCTTAAAATTTTTCAATTCTTGAATCGGGAATCTGGAATCTTCCGATTCCAGGAACCCATAATCCATCTAAAGAATACGTCGACACCTGGTGAATAAAGTAGTGACCATTTTACTGTAGTTCATTCGGTATAAAGTGATCAGAAAACTGCCATTTCTGGATCCCGGGACCTGACCCGCCTCAATTTCGCATAATAGGACGATGACGTCATAACCTCGACAGCGATGCTCTTTTGTCTTTTGTTGTCGACGGCGGCAGCCCAATAATTATTGATATTTGATATTATGGCCGACGGTCTCCTCCGTTAAAATGTTAACGCCATATACGAGGGGTTTCGTGAATCGGCAACCATATTATTGTTCCAACAGACCAAAAGTGATCCAAAAGTAATGTGTTGTCAGTTCAAAGACTTTATGATAGTCTATCTGACAGTCTGACATTTTCCCACTGTAAATTTTCATCAGTAGAATTGCAAAGTTGTGGAATTATTTGTCTGATGAGTCTTTCCTGACTTGCCAATGTCTTCCTGCCCTCCCAACATTCCAACCACTGGCTCACACGATGTTCCACGAACATCATAGGTTTTCCTTTCATGTGAACAGTGGATATGAAAAAAGTATTTGTTATATTATTTTTCTACTCGAATTTCGTTATTTCGTCTTTGGAATATTTCATAGTACAAGACTAGTATTCCATATACAGTGTGTGAAAGCCAATCGGAATGAATTTATTATTTCGATTACTGTACATATTACAAAAATATTATCGTTTTCGTTATCGTTATTAAGTTTATTGCAACAGACGAGTTGACGAATTTCAAACTGAATTTATGATACTGACAACCAAAATGAGAACTTATGTGTATAGTTACAAAACAATTTGCTAAGGCGTTTTAAACCAACTAACGTTACCACCGAAACTCCATGGTTTTTGCTGTCTTTCTCAATATCAATACCTGGATAGCAAAAAAGTTTTGAGTATATTTCGATAAGATTTTAGTATATTTTAGCGAATTTCGGTATACTTCCCATTTCAGAGATTGTGGGTTGTACCTGTCATTCCAAGGGGGTTGAAAGTAGGGATCGCATTTTGACGTTGAATGATGTCAACTCATAATATAAATTTGACGTGTTTCTGGATTTTTCTTAAATATGTACAGTAACCAAAATAATTAATTCATTCCGTTTGGCTTTTACACAACAAACAAGGAAATTCGGGAGCACTTCTAGTTTCGAATTCAAAAGAATGGTTAAGCACTCTAAAAAGTACTCGAAAACGTACTTCGAGTGTTCATGTTTCTTAAATGTATAACAAGAATTGCCTTCCAACTGCCATGTTTCGTTTTCGCTGGGACACCCTGTATATACTGAATTGACAGATATGGATATTATTCGTTCATCTACAGAACATATACATCAGAACATTACACATTACACAAAATCAGAAATATCACAAAAGATTGCAATACAACCTGGAATGAATTAAATGAAGATTGGTGTATCGAAAACAAATAAGTAACCCTCGTAAGCGCCGATAATGAACCAAAGAGAGTCATTCGCTTGTGCATATTCACACAGTTCGCCTCCTATTTCACACGTGAACCGATCTCAAAGTCCAACTTGGGCGTATCAGGGCCGAGGGGGCTCCATTATAAACATACAATTCACCCGTGAAAGCTTGCTGTTGAACAAAATGATTTTTCACTACAGCCACTATTTCAATACTGTTTGACTCACAATATGAGACCTAAAAACATCTTGTACTAATTTGATTAATCAAGAAATGATCGGGTTGGTTGCATAAACCTTTTTATCATGTGGATTTCTTCATTATTGGGGCATTTGTTTTCTAACCCAACATAACCTCACGCCTGACAAAATAACCTGTACAATAGTAGGAATTTAATAATTATTTGGGAATTGAAATAGACTCAAAGTTAGAAAAGCGCTGAATGGGCATGAAGACTTTTTTTTATAATTGCCAGTTCGAACTGGCAATTAGCACTAATTGTCAGTTTGAACTGGCAATTAGCCATAACTGCCAGTTCAAACTGGCAATTAGCCCTAATTGCCAGTTCAAACTGACAATTAGCCATAATTGTCAATTCAAACTGACAATTATAAAAAAAGTCATCATGTCCGTTCAGCGCCTTCGTACAAAGTAGTCATCAAGTAATAAAGTTAGGTAAATTTTGTACCTGATAGTTGTGGATTTTGAAATCCTCACTATGATTTTGGTCCTGCGGTGTTTGAAATTTCATGATAGATGATCCCTCTCGATTGAAGAATGAATTATTCGAGCAAAACCGTTCACACTATTTATTAATTTTGGAGGATGTTCTCAAATTTTGGTATCTGAAATAATCAGATATATATCATCCGCACATAATGTGAAATGTGCCCAGGAGCTATCAAAATAATTAATTTACATACAGAATAAAAGTATGGCGCCCAAAATAGATCCTTGTGAGACTCCTACATTGACATAGGAGTTCAATTTCCATCTTATTCCTATTTCCATAATTCAAGCCTACATGTTGCGTGCGATTTGTTGAAAATATGATATCTAGTCTCGAAAAGCTCTCATTATAATATTATATCTGATGTGATAGTATCACTGATCTAATAGTCAATAATTGTCTTTGATATAACAATGAGGTACAATTTTATTTCCTTATCTGATACAACATTGAGGTCATTGTGTTATGAGTTATATACCTATACTGAATCACATCCCACAGACAACATTGTGGAAGACAAAAGTAGAAGAAGTCTAGTGTACAACTCGTACGGAATGCTCAATTCCCACTGGAAAGATTCGGAACATTCGTTTACGGCTCATGCTGTAAACTCATGCATACCCTTGGGAAATGACTATCATTCCCTACTCGTTGAACAATATATACTATTTTGGCGGGTACGACACTGTAGACCACCCGCTTCCATGCCGAAATGCACTAATAAAATTTTGATAGCGAACAAGTCGAACGTTGTTTTTTGGCGTGCGAACCACAGCGTGAACAATAAACTCTCTGCTAATTTACTTTTTGAATATGCCACCTAGGATGGAGACAAAGGTAATCACAACATTACCTGCAGATGACGTCCAAATCAATGGTCGATTCGTTCGGTACCTAAAAAAAATATTGTATATTCAGAAGTGAGACTCGTATTTTTGAAAAGTGGAACTTAAATTTTTTTTTTTAATGATTTTCTGTGAACCAAGATATTTCGACGCATTGCATGAGACAACAGTTTTTTTTTCAGTATTCCAACCTATTTTATAATGATTTTCGTGTTTCAGACTGTGGCGTATATTTTTATCTGTTGTAATTTTGTACTTGTACTTGTACTTCCCGTGTTATCATAATTGAATTGCTACTCTTAATACTGGGCATTCTGAAAAAGTGGTTGATACACAGGGTTTCTCACGGAAGCAGCTCGTTAGAAGTTTTCGTGGTTGGAAATAATTTATGATCCTGAATTTTCAGACTTCATTCTCTTTTATTTCAAAATATTCTCAAGGTTAGTGTTCTCAACTGTTCCTTGGATATCTACATTCTTTCGAAAATTCCGAAAGATATACTTTTATTTTCAACAGAGTGCTTTTTACCCATTTCTGACAGAGTTGATAGAATCAGATCAGGATTTTCAAAAGAATAAAGATATCTATGAAAAAGTTGAAAATATGTATAGAGAAACCTGATGGAACTCGTCATGAGAATTTCACAGGTATCCAATGATGGAATAATATACTGGGTGTTCCATTTGAAATAGAAAAGTTGATGACGACATCCGGTATATCCGGAAGAATAGACCTCGAGAATATTTTATGATGAAAGAGAATGTTGAATAATCTCGAAGTCCAAAAATTCAGAGTTCCAACTTGTTTCTAACCACGAAACCTTCGAACGGGGGTCTACTGTGAGAAACTATGTATTATACCACGACCAAGTTCAAAGAGTTTCACACTCTTTTTATTTTCCCAGCATAATTCTCGAAAAGATCTATTCGGATATCGAAAGTGGAAATTCAGATATAAGGGCAATACTGAAAATTCAATAGAATAAAATAAAGGAATACATTCACTCCTCAGAATCTTCAGAATCTGATAGTATCCTTGTTTCTGTTGTAATACACCCATAAGGAGTCAGTGGTGTACAAAATTTCATGTCTACAATTCATAAAAATTAATTGAAATTGGTTCGAGCGAGTTTCAGTTATAGTATGTAATTTGTTTAATGGTCTCACTCATGTATGAAATGGCGCTTTTCGAAGTTATTCATCGTGTAAGTCATTTTAACGAGTTAGTTATCTCAGTAAAATGACACAATCATCATTTTATTATAGCTGATGCGTGCCATTTGTTTCAACTTTAAGTGAATGTTCGATGGATGTGGAAAAAGATGGACAATTCAGGAGTTGTTTCATTTTCTCATAGTATGACCCAACAGAGAATATATTAGAAAGATGTCGAAAAATTGAATTTTGAACGGAAAAAATCTTGAAAAAAATCTCAGAGCGATCCTCTGGTATCAAGGGAAGATCATCTATAGGAAAATATAATTCGGGATGTATAGTTTCGTAACATTATCCTTATAAATAGAAGGAAGAATGTACATTTTTTTTTTCATTCAGAAGGTCAATGGTTTCGTATTACCAATCTTACGTATTTTACACGGTATATCAAGTCAACGCTTTGTCATTGAGTTGTTTTCAAGCGTTTGGAATGAATTGATATTAACGCCAACGAATTATTATTACCATAAGTAGAAATTGAACGGAACTGAATCAGTATAAACATTACAAAAAAAAACACAATCAATCGAGTTTGCAGAGCAGTATATGCTAACGTTCAATCATTACGTTCAGCAGTGTTTTTAATCACCTGAGGATTGAATTTAATGTAGCTGCCGAAAATTTATGAATATCTATATTTATATATATAAACCAGAGGTTAAGTACCTACTGAGGCATTTTACTTTATTATGAATGATATAAGCGGTCATTAGAAAACTACTCAGATGTGGAAAAAGTTGTCATTTTCTGCGTACACTATGATTGCTGAAACAGATTTACGCCATCGTCTCTTGTTACAGAGTAGAAATGAAATCAAATATTCTTCATTAACAAATTATGGTTCATGTAATGATGATAAGTGTTTGTATTCGATGGTTTGGAAACCCAAGGAATATTTCAACGACAATAGATTTTTTTTTATCCGAATCATGCTGATATTTGGAAGCTCTAGGTCTCTAGGAGATAAGCAATAGTGGGAATCCAAATAGTGCTAACCTTGTATACAGGCACCTAGTTAAATTGAAAATTGATGAAATGTAATATCAACCCTGACTAATCAAAATCCAGATCATTCTGGGAGAGCTCTAATATAGATGGGTCTCCCTTTTTCCTGGAATATTTTTTCACAATGTTTTGACTTCGGCATAGATAATTTCTTTTTATCCGTTGTTGAGAACATCCTAAGAACTGAAAGAGACTTTGATATCTTCGAAACAAATTAGAATTCATCATGTGAATTGCGAACGTGCACCCTGTATATCGTGACCATCACGAATCCGTCAAAACAATTTTTTTTTGCAGTGCGTTCAAAGAACCATTCGGCACCGAGATGACCTTGAGATTTATCAATTGGGAGTGCAAACACACACACACACATACAATTTAAGTACAATTTCAGAAACATAAAAGTAATTTAACAGAGTAGGCTTGATTAATTAGAAGTGTGTAATGGCGAGAGCGATGCGCCGTTATCCACCGCCTCCAACATTTTCGAGATGCTTATAAGGATGGTGAGCGTACTATACCTATTTTCACATGAATTAATATAAATATCTTCATAATTGCATCCATATTTCACTTCAATTCTCACTTCATATCCCATGATTCGCAATTTTTTGAGGTTACGTTTGTTCATAATTCGGTTTGAATAATTGAAACGTACGTTCACGAAAGGGTTTTCTCGAATTGAGTTCTGATTTCCTTATTACTTTCATACACTCTCATGCAATCTTTCTCGACATAAACAGGATCACCTTTTTCCTGTTTGAAAGGGCATTCTCCAAATAAGATTTTGACCCCTCCACGCTTCCGTAATTACTAACACGGGTGTATAAAATCTCGTTCTGTAACTGTCGTCTTGATAAAATACTATTCTGAAGAGAAAGCGAATCAGTGCACACACCATCCTCATTCACATCACTGTGGATACGTAGCGACGACTCGTCTGGCCTCCACGGACGTTGCCAGATGGCGCGAGCCTGTTATTACTGTTTTTAGTTTTCCGTGGTCTTGTGCCTTATGGACCGCGCGAAGCGAGGAAGTGCACTTTGAAGATGATTTCCGGAGAGCGTCGAGCGCGTCGCTATCAGGTGATGATGGATGGGTGGTGAAGAGGCGGGCCGGCACGATCAGAAGTGGACGGAGATGATTGTCGAGTCTTCTGTCGGTATCATTATTCAGTTATTTTTCTTGTTCCTCAAGATCCTTGTAATTCATCATGCTATTATATCTATCTTACGAAAGCGCTGAACGGACATGATGATTTTTTTTTTTATAATTGCCAGTTCAAACTGACAATTAGGTCTAATTGTCAGTTTGAACTAGCAATTATGGCTAATTGCCACTTCAAACTGGCATTTATCCCTAATTGTCAGTTCGAACTGGCATTTATCCCTAATTGCCAGTTTAAACTGGCGATTAGACCTAATTGTCGATTATGGGTAATTGCCAGTTAAATCTGGCAATTATGAAAAACATATCATCATGTTCGTTCAGCGCTGAGCGGACATTAGGAATTTTTCCTTCATAATTGCCAGTTTAAACTGACAATTATGGCTAATTGTGAGTTTGAATGGTCAATTAGGGATAATTGCCAGTTTGAACTGTCATTTATGGCTAATTGCCAGTTTGAACTGGCAATTAGCACTAATTGTCAGTTCAAACTGGCAATTATATAAAAAGTCATCATGTCTGTTCAGCGCTTTCGTACTATCTAGACTATCTATCTAGACTCTTCCAAATATTATTGTGGAATCTACTTATTTCGTATTTGAGTATTCAACCACAGTCACTTCAATCAATCTGTCATTTTTGATTTGCATTCACGTAACTGGGAAATTTTGATGAAAGTTATCCACGTCAAGTAATGAAAACTAATACCCATTTCATAAGTACTTGTACTTAATATGGATCCCCATTTTTGGAGTTCCATGAAGAGTTTCGTGTGCGCAAATCTTTGACATCTTGACTAGAAAGTGACAAAACAAAATCAAATTATATGTCAATTAGTCGTACACGCCTACAAAAGTATACGTACATCACGTATCTGCAGTCGCCGAAGTCCCCTGAAGATCAGTGGTTGCCATTCACTGGGTTAACACTGCATTTGGTTGGGACAAACCACTGAACAAATCTTCGCGTTCTCATGTAAATCACCCTATATAGTTGACAAATTTTCAACTTTCTGGTGTGAATTCCAATTTTGTAGATAGCTGCGCAATTGTTGGCGTATATTTTGGATATAGCGTCCGAAATGATGGATTGGCAGGTGAAAAGCTTCATAGCCTAAAAATATTTATATCTGGTTTGATTCATAAAAGTAATTTCGATAGTGTTTTTCATAACATACTGTTGAAACTAAGAATTATTTCTTGTACAAGATTAGTTCAATTTGTTGATTGTGCTGCATCTTTAAGGCGTGTTGAAAACAATATACATAGCGAATCAAATCACTCTTCCTTTAACATTTTTCTTAATACCTCTATGATAGAAATACCCGATTCAATGCCAAACTGCTGGTATAATTTACCGTGCCACCATATTGTCTGAAAGTGAAAAAGATATATAAAAAAACGTACTAACGACCGCGAAATGAATCTATCTGTCTGAGAGGAACAAAAAATATGGATTGTTTTGAATCGGAATGTAAACAAAAACTGTGCGACCCTCTAAAGGCGCGTTTTCTCAAACGTCGAAATTTCAGCGTCCAAATTAGCAATTAACAAGCAAATGAACAAGCAAATGAACACTAAGGCATAACCAGAACGTGAGTCTTTTTGTATGCAGTTAGTAACTCAATGATAACAATGAGACAAAATAGTATAGAATACTTGAATACATGATTAATGAATTATTGAAACAGTTCATAAGAATTAATAAAAATAAAATCTAAAACCGTATATAAATAACATGAATATCAACCTTCGATTGGGAATCGATCATTTATCAATGAATGATTATAAACAAATATAACCTCGACACTCACAACACAACAAACACTTTGAATTTAATTTCATTTTCAATTTTAAAATTTTTGATCTTGTTTCATAACCGTGATCAATTTTTTTGAGTTTCAGTTCAAAGGTGAGTTTGGTTGAATATAATTATTTCGGTCTGATCAATATGTGATAAGAGGTATCCTGTATTTCAACTGACATAATGAGCGGACCTTACGGCATTGCATTGGGCATTACGATTATATTTATAGTTACCGTATCCAAGGTATTATAAAGAAAAGATATACAAGTGAAGTGTAATAGTATGATGTTATAGTATGCAGTAGTAATGATTTTTTCACTACTGACACTGATATATCAGCATGTTTTATGAATTCCGATTTTCATTTCCACTGAAGGAGAAATGCCATTCAGTACACGTAGGGATCGAGATCAGAATATCGATACCCATCTCTAATTAGCACATGACAGTGACAGCTGAGCTGATTTGTGACATTTCATGAATTGATAATTATCCATAATTCAAAACATTTTTTGGATTTGCAGAAATCGCTTTGGGCTGTAGTGAGTTTCGCAGCCTTATATATTTCGTTTTCGGTTGATAATTAATGTTTCATTGGTTGCATAGGCATTGGTATCTACGTGTGAACTACATACATCATAGACGCTATTGACAGTTCATTATTTACTTAAGTAAAATTTCTTCATCATTATTCACCTAGGTCAAAAAAGTGTTACTTCTCATTGTAAGAATTCCTTGAATAATGGTAATGTAAGTAGTAGAAAAAATAATTAACCTAATTAGCGTTTACTGCAGATTTCAGAAGAAAGTAAAGTGGGCTGAATGAAATCCGAAAACGTTTCCTTAATAGCCACCCGATGGAGCCTCGGCTTAACGCGCACAGTGGAAATCGTCTCGAACATCTGGACGAGAGCGAGATGGGCATTATTTAGTCTGCGCTATAAATAAAACTATCAATTAATTTAATGATGTTCAAAAGTCGCAGGAACTTTTAAAAATGAGGTTATTTCACCAGAACGTTCACCTTATTTTCGGCGACAACAGACCTTTGCTCGTCAATGAATACAGGGTGTCGTAGAAAGCGCATCGCATATGACGGAGCTGGTTCTGTCGGACTGACAGGCAGTGTTGCCGCTTGAGTGAAATGAAACACGATACGTGAACATACAGGGATTACAGGGTAATACAATCACCAATACAAAGTTTTTCAGGAAATTAGAAGTGGGTGATAGAGCTTCTCAATCTGGAAAGGACATTTTCCAAACTATAATCTGAATCACTATTATGATAATATTACTGGTAATATATAAGAAACATTCCGATTTCTTTGAGTTTTTTCCTGCCTTTGCCAAAGTTGCAATATGGAATCTAGATGATATCCAAATGATTATACCATATCTCAAACAATTGTAAAATTGTACGTAATAATAAGATACTGTCATTTGTTTTCAGTCTATTGAATGCAAAACAGATGCTTGTCAGCTGATCACAAAAAGAATATCAATTCAACGAAAACCTCGAAAATCTTGTCTTTTCACATATATTTCTCCAATAACTTTTTTATCCAAACTTCTCACACTTCATATACAGGATGTCCCGAAAAGATTTCGACAAACTCCAAGGGGTGATAGGGGAAGCATTTTTGTTTACATAAACATACGTCATTACATAAACAAATGAGCCGTTTGCGCTCTAGAGCAAAAAAAACTGTTTGGTACTCATTATACCATATTATATCACTGTTCACTCATTAATTTTGGTTTATTGACGAATGAATTATGGTTCACAATAATTCTTCAAAATGTCGGGTCATTGACTCGACTACATGAAGTACTCCTCGCCATTAATTGCGTATTATTTGAATAGTTCTTTTCGCTCTACATCCCATTGCAGACATGTTTATATAAACGAAAATGCTCGTTTCGATATCACCTTGACGTTTGTCGGCAACTTTTCGAGACATCCTGTATATCTATATATTCAAGTCTAAGCAGACAAGAGGCCAATACAGCCCTTCAATTCATTCCTCTCACACGACTTGTATTTGTAGTTTTGAAACGTCCCAGTAGCTCAAATAACTTATTGTTTTCGCTAACAGAATTCGCCATAGCCAACGAACATTAAGCGACGTGTGCGAAATATATTGAAGCTGGAAACGTTACTCTCCGGAAAACAAATATCCAGGAAAAACTTCGAAGTTATAAGCAAACATGCGGTTCGTATTCTGGATGGCAAATCCCAGATCGTAGCAGATTGGACCGTATGTTGAGTATTCCTTTTATTCAACGATCATAAAATGCCTCCGAGATGTGAAAGAGCTGCTTTGAATTTTGATCATTTCGCTTAAGAAGCAAATATTAGTTCGTTCGACGCTCTGTGAAAAAAGTGTAAATAAGGGGGACCATGTCGGTTCTTTGAAAAAATCAGCGAATGGCCTAACTCTGATCACAACACTTCAACGGCAGCTATGAAGACCATACTCAATATTCCTCTCCTTGATCTTGACATCGAGACGGAAGCGAGGAGAGCATACAGGTAGAAATATAGTGGAAACTGGAATGCTTTGAGTAACACCTTGAGACATACAAGAATAAACAGCTGGATCACAAGCCCGCTAGTGAAAAGAAAAGTGATGTAATAATGCCTAAGCAACTTCAACAAGTTTTTAGATATCCAGCCACGCTGAGATGGAAAGGTCGCAAATAACTATCAGCAAAAAACCTTGGTTTTATACACTGATTGGTCCGAATTTGATGAGAGACTGACCATGATGCGTCCAGACTTACAATTTTGATCGAACTCACCACAGATCTATAACTGCTGCTGACATGCCCTCCATGTAAGTGTGGATTTATGCAGCCACATTTAACAATCATCAAGTAACATTTATCAATTAAGAATTAGCATGTAAAAAGTAGCGATACAGTTTATACAGATCAAATCAACGAGTAGAAATAAATGATACGTATAGACGCACAAATCAGTCCCAAGCCTTCGATTTCCTTATTTTCTTCAACGTCAATCACTCAGCATAGCATCATCCAGATGTGTTTTATAAAATGATTTTCTACCCTAAAATAATCTAACCTATGAAAAGTAAGGTTAGATTCATCATCTGTCAGACAAGGTCTCACCAATCACAAGGTTTCTCTACCAGTCTTAGAACCAATTGGCGGTCATCTGCGTACTAGAAGAAAACCTGGTTCAATTGAAGTGAAAAGTTAAAAGTTGGCCATCTTCTTACTTGTTACTTGTTAATTGATAATCGTTGATTGTCTGCATAAACACAGCTATTGAAAACAAGAAGTTCAACTGATGATTGTCAATTCTAAATTGATAAATGTTACTTGATAGTTGTTAAATGTGGATGCATAAGTCCACACTAACAGAATTTTACGAGGATTTCATTGTAGGGGTATTATTTGCGACACGCAACATGTGAAGATTTCAACCGGATCTTGATGATCTTGCTTCTCAAGTGAGGTGACCTTGCTCATTAAGAGAATTGAGCAGGAGATCGCTCTTTTTCAGGTGATGAAGATATTTCGATATTTCTGTTGCAATTATTTGCAACTCATGTGATCAGTTTGTGAATATCGTTTTTCTGGAGACCGAAAAGCATTTTGTCATTCTGAGAATGAACCTATTGATATTCCAGCAATGAAAAATTCCAAGGGAAATCATTGCTCCGAAGAGTATTATCCTTTGAGAATTCATCATGAATCGTTTGTAGTAACACGACTGTATAAATTCGGTAAACCTCTGTATCTAAGTGAAGATCAACATTGTATAATCCGATGTCAGTTAGGATAATAAACATCCATCCATGTGATCTCTACATGTGTGTTTATTTGTTATTTAATAAATTGTTGCACTCAAAACAAATTATACACATAGGAAAGCTCGGCGAAGATAGAAAATTAAATGTGTATAATATAATACTCGTATTCGAGCTCATTCACCATGAATTTCATAAGAATAATATTCTGCATTTTTTCCAATCGTATGAAACCACCATTGTGTATTTTCACTTAGAAGATTTTTCTGAATTTCTGCATTTTTCATTGAATTCAGTCATTTCCCTTTGATTTCAGATATTTTTCTTTAAATTCTTCCTTCTTTAATTGAATTTAGTTTTTTCTTCGAATTTAGACTTTTGCCTTTGAATCTAGACTTTTTTCTTTGAATTCAGATATGTTTCTTCGAAACCACACTTTTTCTCTCAATTCCAACTCTTTTTCAAGCACAAACATTTTCTCTGAATCCAAAGAAAGAGTCTTCGAACTCAAGCATTTTTCATTGAATTGGTAAAGCTTGACTTCAAAGTGCTAACTGATAGAGAAATGCCTGAATTCAAGTAGAATTCATAAAACGAATATCTCTCTTTAAGGAAAATAGTTGACAAGGTAGAATGATAGACGAGATTCCCGATGACCATGGAAATTTCTACGAACATCTAGAGAGGTTGATGAATTCGCGAGTGTAATATCACCGACTAGGCGAAAAGCTTCCTTTTGAATAGAATCTGACATGTGGACTGTCAAATTTGCGCTTTGTAGATCATGAGCAGTTGCTGGAGTGTGAAGTATATTTTTGCAACGTACAGAAAACCAAGATTTTATGAAGCATTCATCTCAATGGACCTCTATCTCTGTGGTCGTTTCATGAAAAAGCTATGTTCGTGGTGATACCGATCATGGATATTGACCCAAACACAAAATGAATATACTTATACCCAAAAAACTACAACAATATTTAGAAAAGTCTCAATACTTATTCTGGCAAATAAGTTGCCATCCTCAGTAGACCTGAAAAGTGAAATTAAAAAAGTATCTTCCAAGAAATTCTCCAGGAATTACCATCGAGAGAGAGACAACTTCATAGGAACAGTGGTACCTGACTTTCAGTTCCCTAAATTCAAAATTCTTGTGCTATGTATATTTCCAATGCATTTTGGCAGCTTAACTGGTGGTACTATGAGTACTCAGGAAAATCTCAAACTCAACGAGAATTCTGACTATCACGGGACTCTGAGAAGCACTGCTTGTATAGTAACGAAAAACCTCAGAAAGCCAATGCGACTACTTAGAGAAATTGTAATGAAAAATGTAGCACACGAATAGAACACATTATCTCATGTTTGAAACAATATTCGACTTCAGTTTTCTTGACTGATATTATTAGTGTCTGTAATATATTATAGAGAAAAGATATATCGACAAATCAACATAATATGGCCGATTGATGACAATGATATTGCCTCTTGATCAGTTCCTAGAGATAGAACTTGGCATTCACTTCTTGAAACTGAATGGTGAATTTAAGATCATCATGACTGATATTTTGAAATTATTTATTCTTCACTGCATTCGCCACAGACAATTTAGGTCTGGTACCGAATAGAGAGAGAACAAAACGAAAAATGAAAGCACCCGAAATCAGCGCCTCATTTCATGTTTGAAAAAATAAACGATTTCAGTTTTCTCGACTGTAATTACGTTCTGCGAAATTATTATTTTGAGACGTGAGCTTCTTCCTTCTCCCCATAATATTTATTGGAAATTATGTGGAAATTTGATTCATATTTTGTGTGGGAGTGCATAATAATCATTCCGTTACGCCAATGTTCTCAATCGCTCTCGAAACGTATCGAGTTTGAGAGAGCTGTTACTTTGCGAAACAAAATGTAAAAATAAGTTTTATTTATTTTCTCTAGTCAGACTCGCTAACGAAACATTGTGATAATAGGATCTGGACTTTTGGACGTCTCAATATACAGGGATACTCATTAAGTTTCCCTATATTACTCCGAGTGTTCGAAGAATTTCGAAGTGAATAATATGACGGTTATACAATATTCTCTGGAATAGATCACCGATTTGGATTTCCGAAAAAAATTCTATAATTTCCTCAGAGAAGGAATCATAACAAAACTTTTTACCTCTCTATTTATATTCGAATAAAAGAGAGTGAGAAGATTCAAACATGTAATAATATACAGGAGGTTCCATTTGAGAAATGCTTTCATTTCCAGAAAAACCGAAATTTAAAAAAAAATCTGAATATGTCAAAGCATATTTCCAAATATCAGATGGGTAGCTATAAAAACACAGGCGAAAAGGGCGTGTACCATGAGTTTGTGTCACCCGGTATACCTAGTTACTTTACACGAGAAATGTCACAATGATCATTACATTTTGAAATTAGATGACACAATGAAAAGAAAATGAAAGAGAAAAACTTCTCTATTGAAAATTCAATACAACGTTAGTGGAGCTTAAGAAACAAGCAATGTAAAGTTTATAATAATATGAGAAAAAACAATAATTTTTAATATTAATTGATACCAATAAAAGTATGAGCATTGATATATATAATCAAGTGATGTGTAATTATTAATGATAATGATTGATGGGGAAGTGTACATAATTAAGAGGAACAAAATAGATGTGACGGAATCCTATGATGTATAGAGATTATAAATATTCATGCGTATTGATAATAGAGCACAATTAGTGAGTAAATCGTATCATTGATTTCGATTAATGATTTTCACACAATATTCGCCAAGTTTCATATCATCTGTTCCAGGGCCAATTGATGTGTAGTCAATTGTGTGTAATGTCAATTAATGTGCTTCATCAATAGTTTTTGAGGCAAGTACTAATGAGATCAGACTTTGGTTGAGAGTTGGCATAATAAGAAATTATCCAAACCAAAGTTACTATAGTTGCAGTAGTAAGATCCTCCCATGGATGAGGTCTACGGTGAGGATAAATGCTCTGGCAGGATCTTCATTAGGAATAATGAATATAATTGTTCTCTTAGAGAAACAACGCTATTTTCGACAGTGCCGTTCATTATACCTACCGACATTTCACTAGAGGAAAACAAAAATCTGATATCGATTTTATCGAAGTATCTGCTCAACTCATAATGCATACAGGGGTGTGCAATAGTTAGATTGAGAATCCTAACAATCTCTAGAGCACTGATTACAGAGCTAGTAATATGATGCTGAAGCTCTTAGATTCGTCTAGTCTGTGAGACAACTCTCACCAATTCATTGACCTCTCTAGAACATCGCAGAAAGGTGGGTCATCTCTCTCTGTTCCACGGTCGGAGCTCAACGGAAATTTCGTCTATTATGCCACCACGAGAGATCTCAGAACTTCTCATTGCCAAGCATAATTCATCAATAGAACGGCAAAGTTGGGGAATTATTCGCCCAGTGAAGTCTTTCCTGATGCTTACGACTTCCAAACTCTCAAGAAAGATTCCGACACCTTTCTTCTCTCCCAACATTGAACTGCTGACTCACACGATGTTCCTCGAACATTATAGGTTGGTTCTCCTTCCGTTTGGTCAGAAGATAAAAAAAGTTGCACGAACACCGCCTGTACTTCTGACATAACGTTCGACATTATACTTCAGTTTCCAGAAAACGATATTATCGTTACAATAATAGTAACGACTTCGCTCTGAACGGGGAATTTTACACCACCCAGTGGACGGCAGAGTAGGTATGGTTTACGCTCGATGAATCATGAAATCCATGCTTTCCTCGCACTGCAGCCAATTCGTCTCGATGATTTTAAGACTTCATTAGAGCAGAAACGTCGAGCAGAAACATCAACACACATACGTGCAAACAAACAGAGATCGGTTTCTCGAGGCGATACCATAATAATGAAGTATAAACTGGCCAACAGTTCTGATGAACAGTCGAGATGAGAAATAATTAGGACAGATCCTCATACTGATGCACAGGGTATACCGGGTGTCCCAGAGCTCTTAGGCCAGCAGATATTTCACTTATTTGCAGAGAAGAAAATTGAAAAAAATATCGTGTTAGGAAACCATGAGCTCGTTCATGCAACATAGCAAAATCCACTTCCTGACAAACAACCCCCGAGAAACCACCCCTAGCTTTTGTTTTTCGAATTGCACTCCTATGTTTGTTTTGGTGCAACTCACAGCCCATTTCATTTATCATTCAATCATGTATCATGGTAGCTAGAATATCATACAGGGTTATGGCAAATAAAAATACAATTGTAATATGAGTTTATGAGCTTATCTGTATTTTGAATAATACATCATACTACAGAAATTGTTCAAAATGTTGGCCACGCATCCATCGAGTACAGGATGCTCTAATCATTTCTGAATTAACGGTATTACAAGCCTCAGAAATTTTCTGGGTTAAATCTTCAATATTTATTGGTTGAGTTTCGAAGAAAACCCGTTTCAAATATCCCCATAGGAAGAAGTCCAGTGGCGTGAGATCTGGAGAACGTGCAGGCCATCGAACAGGTCCACAACTACATATTATGATGTATCGATGATTGAATAAAGAAGTAAATGGACTGTAAGTTGAACCAAAATGTGCAATTCGAAAAACGAAAGTTAGAGGTGGTTTCTCGGGGGTTGTTTGCCAGGGGGTGGATTATGCATGACGAATCTCATAGTCTCCTATGACACGCATTTTTCCAATTTTTATTTCTGCAAATAACTGAAATATCTGCTGGGACATCCGGTATATATATCTCAGATGAGTGAAGGCGACCTCTGATTTTTTTTCGAAACGGCGAAGGAATCATTGAGAAAACACCTGAAATATTTTCGTTATTGTAAAGCTTTCGGTTTCTCCGGAAGTGACCGTCATCTTTGATATTTTTAATAGGAAACCCCCTATTTTACAATTTTTTTGGTATCTTGTCATGATTCTGATTTTGATTCATGTATTCACCTAACCGCTCACCCGAATTGAACCGTTGTTGAGATACTAAATATAAAAGTGAGAAATGCAACCTATATCGAACATACGCCATTTCCATGTGAATTACAACTTTTAACCCATATTTTTCATGATTCGATTTCTTCCTATCATGAAAATGAATTCTAGCTCTAGTTCACTATCCTATACCCAAAATCCATGATTCCCAAAAATTTGATATTCGATCGATTGACATCAGCTTAGTAGAAAAATCAAAAATCCAAGCTGTTGACATGCAGAATTATATACTATTATGGTATATCTCCAGAGTAATGGGTAGTGAATGAGAACTAGAGCTCATTTTTATAAAAGAATTGAATAATGATTGGTGGAATAATGGTTTTCATTTGGAAATACTGACATTTTCAATGTTTTGCATTCACTTTCTGGACCCACATTTCTGCGCACTTATGAGGAATTAACCCACTCTTCTCCTCGTAGTTACTTTCAGGAGAATTATCACCGATGATATCGATTTTGCCGATATTTTTTTCATTTTCCTCGGGAACTTTTTCTCCTGTCAAAAATGTGAAAACTAAACGATTTTTTCTTGTTTCTTGTTCCTTCCGTTGGCAATTTTCTTACGTATATTCTTGAACATACTCCGCGAGATTTTCATTCACTGTATAACTGTCGCAATTTTTCGTAAACTGATTCAGGAGATGAGAATTCCTGGAAATTTGGCATATTTATTGCTGACTATTGCTGCTCTTGCATCCGATTCGATTCCGAATAAATTAAATAAATCGATTGAACAGATTTGTTAGTATAGTACGTGTAACAGATTGATCGACTTCTCTTGAGTCTGAATAATATTACAATCGCAGTTTTTTTGAGTCGATGAGGTTAACAAACTACGTGATTTATTTATTTTGTTAACGTCGATAAATCCAGAATCCAGATTGGAGATTGGCTGCAGATACATCCATTATCATTGTGCTAAAATGAGGATGGTGTCATTCACCTTCTAATTCCACCAGAAAAAAAAGTTTAATGTAAATAGGGGACATGATTCGAAAGATCGATCCGTCATCATCAGCAATATTCGAGAAGGTCATCTAAGATGGAAATAGTTATTTATGTACCAAATGTGTTATATAGATCCTAACGCCCGGAGGGTAACATTTTACTTCCCGGTGTTGGAAAGTACATTGTACTACGACCAAGAGGATGTGAACAACGTAGGTTTTTTTTCAACCTACA
The DNA here is from genome assembly GCA_963576655.1 of Gastrophysa polygoni. Classification (NCBI taxonomy): domain Eukaryota; kingdom Metazoa; phylum Arthropoda; class Insecta; order Coleoptera; family Chrysomelidae; genus Gastrophysa; species Gastrophysa polygoni. The sequence continues at coordinate 4,890,671 of OY755082.1, read as the reverse complement.
GTTACCTGGAGATGAAAATACTATAGGTAGTGTTCCTTCTATCATAGGGAAATACCTCTATGTGTAAAACCCAAAAGGTTACAACGGAGATCGTCTACGTCGAACGTCGTCAACGCTTCTTGTTCAAGGTGGTGCTTCCTTTGAAACACTTTGAAACTCGTAAAATCTATTCGAGAAAAAATAATTAGTTCCTAAGTTTCATTTACAGTTTCAAATGAAACTTTTCTGAGTAATTAATTCATTGAACTACAGAAAAATACAATCATCGGGCGTTATGATTCATAATGCCCTCCATAACGCGTTTTCGATCTGTTGATAGCAACCGTTGCCAAGGTATTATAAAGCAGTAATGGCCAAGTGAAAAATAAAATATGTTATGAAATCATGGATACTACCTACGATTCTCAGTGGTAAGAATTTCGACAGAAAATAATTTGAAAAACCAACGTTTACTTCACATTAGGTATACCAAGAAACACACTCAAGAAGCGGATTAGCCTATGTTAGGTCAATGGCGGATAAAAGTGATGGACTGTATAGAATGTATCTATAAATATAGACAAAGAAGAAGACGAAGACAAATGACAGGTAACGCTATGATCCTGAACGAAGGCGTTGACATAGAACTAAATTCAAGAGCCTTAATAGATTTTGAGGTTAATTTCTGAGACTGTTGATTATTCTCTCTATGTCGGTTATCTTCTTGAACTCACCTTCTTCTGTTTGGATTGTACACTCTGTATAAATAGGTAGCATTTCGATCGTGACCGCGTTCCTTTTTTTTATAAACAATGTTCCTCCGACATTTGCTTCTCACACATCAATTTTTATCATGAAGTCAACCGACTATATAGATATATACATTATGAATTCAACAAATGAAACGCGTTTGGAATAATGAGCATAAATTAATCCGCTGTTGAGTCAGTTAAATACTTCTTGAGGCGTATACAGGGTGATACTCCACTGAAACACAAAAATTTTCAAGGCAATATTCTATTTTTGAGTCTTCTGCCGATTTTGACAATTGCATTCTCTTTCACATCAGAAGATTATTTTTCACTCAGTACGTAACATCGAGTGTGCTGTATTTCCATCTGGAAGCAAAAATTATCTAGATCAATCGAAATCATAATGAGATCAAATGTGACGCTTCTTAGGAAAAAATAACTGAAATTTCAATAGCAAACTGAGTGACAAATGTATGTAAATTAGGTATTGAACATAGAAGAGGTTCATTCTAATATGCCTGTTAATGTTTCCTGGAAAACAAAAACCATCATATAAATGTTCAATGTCGCGATGAGGACTCTGAAGTGACCTTGTACGAACATATCCTGGGTGATCCCTGAAAGAGTGTCAAACCACAGATCCCTTTTTTTTTAATGGAAAACCCTGTTTTTATTGTTTTTTTCAGAATCTATGATTTACTGTGATTCTAAAAATAAACATAGTCAGTATATTACCTTCATCTGATTATTCCTCCATTAGGACCTTTTTTGTGGCTTCAGAACAACAAGATTTTGAATTATCTTGAGAGTGTATTCGATGTCACACAGCAAGACATTGATGTAACATAGTTTTCCAGTCTTGGCAAACTCAAAAACAGTTTTTCAAAGCTTTGAATAGTCGTAATAAAAATGAAACGGTCAAAGAAAACATTCGTTATCGCAAATTTTCTCAGAGTCCCAAGAAAAACAGGTTGTTCCATTCTCAAAATGGATAAAGAGTAATCAAATATCAAACTTGTTTTCAGAGATTTTTATTAGAGGTCAATGAATTATTAGTGATTTTAGTATCACCCTCTAGTTCTGAATAGAATCTGAGAACTTCATTATATGTTTGTGAGCTGAACTCTATGAACAGTAGTCCAGAACAGGTCGAAGTTGCGCTTTGTAGAACATGAGTAGTGTGAAAGACCACTTTTCATATTTTGGTGAAGCAGTTATGAATAATTGGATTTCTCTTAATGTTTGCCCTGATGATGAGTGTTTTTTTAACATGTTTATAGCTAACGATGCATGTAGCGTTCCTTTTTACTCTCCTTCTTTTCAAATTAGAATCTGAAATTTCGAAACATGACAAAATGAGTGTTTTTTAACGCGAAATGTGCAAAATTCAAAATTCTTATGAGAGTTCGAAAGAACATTGAGAGAATGGCTTGTCTTGGGAGTGGGAAAGGCCAATGAAATATATCCGAAAAAGCCCTAGGAATCCAAAAATGCAATAATAATAAAACATTGTACTTGAAGAAAAGAAGTTTTTGTAACTGAAAGTACCGCTATCTTGATAATACTGAGGAAGTGACCGATAATAAGCTTTATGAGCACAAATTTTTATCGTCATTGGAACTCAGGATACTTCAATGAAACCGGAATTATCGATTCAATGATATTGCAGTTTTTTCGAATTCTCGTGGATCACCCTGTATACTTGCTAACAAAGCTCTTTCAGTGAGCATACACACACCCAGTGGGGAGCTGGCAGACTGCATGGCGATATTCTGTTCTGTTGACCGACCAGTAGTAAGTAGCCTGCAGTAGTTGGCTATGATAAAAAGTCACCGCACGCACTGTTCGATAGACCAGGCAATGAAATACAAAATCAGAATTTCGCAATGCATGATTCGTTATGAATAATATCTGTAGATGGATTTCTTCTTGCATCTCACACAGTGCAAAGTTCTACCACTAAATCAACACCACCGGGTCAGTGTGGATATTGTTTTAACTACGATGCCAATTAATTTGAGAAATTTGCACACTTTTATTTGTGTTTAATATTTCGTTGTTTATCAACTTCTTCCTGATGACAATCATGAGAGCATCAGAATTACAAAACACTAGATACCTATTGGTTCTGTCCTCTATCGGAATTTTATGATTCTACGGAATTAATCCTTCAATCATAAGACGTATTTTCTATTAATCATCGTTCACTTTTGAATATTGCGAATTTTTTGAATACCTACTCACATTTTTCTGGACGTTTTCTCTCCACTATTGCCCAACTCAGGGCTGATGAAGAATGAGAAGAATGTGATAATTAAAAAATTGTGCCCACGTCAACACAGACACAATAATCCGTGTTTAGTATTGAGCTGATCTGATGAAGAATGATAATGATAATAATGTTTATTTATGGAGATTGAGTAAATATAACGAATATAAACGAAATATGAATGAAATCACCAAACAGAATATGCATATATGATGTACACTACGACATGGCTCACTCCTGGCAAATTTCATACTGTAGGTTACATAAATTTTCGAAAGATTGAATAAAAGCAGAAAATTCTAGATGAACAGTTTCTTTCCATCGAATCGACAGCAAATATTTGTAAGTACAACGAAATCACTGTTGTAACATCTGTTGAATCAATAATGTTTCTTTTATTTTGTTTTATGAAGGCTCATAGGTGAATTAGTATCATGAATACCTATACAAGATCGAGAATGTAAGTATCTTGAAATATTACAAGGAAATTGTATTGGTGAATTCGGCTTGAATGAGTGGATGATAATTCCTGGCCTATTTTCAGTTATTTTTCATCACGCAGACTTCAAAAAAACGCATACTCCGATGGTGGGTTTGGCAAAAAGTGAGATTTCTTCGCAGATTAATTGTAGAAATCTAAATCACTTGTGTTTTGACATGGAGTCAGAAAATGGTTTTTATTTTGGGACGGATTGCAAATTCATTCGACAGTTCTGAATGCACATCAAGTGAGATTTTTTTACAGAGTGTGTCCCGACCAATACGATCTCCATAATATTCACCGACCGAACTAAATATTCCGAACTAAAAGTAGCGCCATGAAATATTACATTAGATCATCATGAGGTGCATCATACTGTAATGTTTTTTTAGGGTAAAATCCATATCGGGATCCAAGTCTAAAAAGTGTATAACGGTTCACAACATTGATTTACAATATTCCTGGCCATATGATTTCATTTGTATTTGTTACATTGGTACGATTATTATAAATATCAGTACCAAATAATGCAAAAATGGCTATTTTGTGGGCATTCAGCATAAGATAGAAATTCTATTCATCTCTATATCATTCGGGATCTTTCTGAGATCATATAGGTACTCTTGAAAAATGAGAAATAATATATCAAAAATTTCAACATGCCGAATTTTCGAAAATAGAAGAATATGCAATATTTTCCATTTGAGAAAAGGACAATCGGTGTAGTTTCCTATTCTACCGGAAGTTGTAAAAATTGTGTCATTCATGGAATTATTGCTGTTATATATACATGCTACATAAGTCTTGAACTAAAAAAAAGCGGAAGTGTGAAACACTCAAAAATATAGCCACCCTTTTCATACAATGAGTGCATATGGGCCATCCACTCGTGTTGTACAGTATATTTTTTTTTTCTACGACAAGAATCACAACATTATATTGCTTCATTTCAGCTGTTTGCTATTATTTTGCAAATTCGACAGATTCAGACACATCCGTAACAGATCAACATATTGACACTATATAACATAACCAACACAGAGACTTACACAACCAACATTTTGAAATTCGAGTGATTGTCGTGTGATAACTGTGGGTTAAAACTTACGCAGACTTTTATATAACATTTTTGGGACTCACTATCCTCGTGTCTTCGAAAATAAGTATAGAAATTATGATGAATATTTCAATTAAATTGGTCGGTGTAATATTTTGTTTGCCTTTTCACTGAAAAGTATCAATCAACACATGGACCACCAACAAACTCATGAATGAAATGAACGACTACCGCATACTCCTCATCTGAATTTATCTCAACTGAAGCCGTATCAGTATCGAATCCTTTTTCAAATTCGATCTCCGACTGGTTCAAATTGCAAATCGTTCTATGACTCACAGCCAAAGAATGCCGATCATTTCGAGTAATTGATGGTATGCTGATGCACTTGCATTCCTCACGGGTATAACTCATTGATAAGTCATCGTAAAATCTAACCTTTGGCAGCCCTTATCAGAAAGGCAACAGCAGAAAGCACTCGCCAATTCGTTTGAAATCTCAATAAGGTACCTGTCGAGATTGCGATTCGAAAGAATAGAAGAGGTTGAGTCACTACGAGTCCCGAATAGGTATTCATTGTCACTGGTGGAACCGCTGGTATTTACCAACTGATAAACAAAACAAACATAAGATTTACAATATTATTCCAACGTTGCAGATATTGGGTGAATTGAGGGAGATCCAATTAATTGACAGACGCGGTCTCAGATTTAGATTAGTAGGGAGTGCTTAGTGCAATTTTCTCGAATAATTACTCTCTTCATGTAATTATTTTATCCATCACTTCATTGACCAAAATATCCCTTAAGAGGCTTGTGCGAGTTAGTTGACATTTAGGCGCCATTTCTTGGGGAATCATATGATATACCATGTACAGAGCATACATAAACCCGGATCCACTGACCAAACAAGTGGAACAAAAAAGAGATGCTGCATATAGGAATATTCATTATTCATCATTAATTTTCAGAAGGATCATTGGTTTTCTTTGAAAAAGTAGAAGTAGTAGTATTTGAAGCGTTATTATCGCTTTTCTCAGATGTTTTGGTGAGAAAGGACTTGTTTTCTTGCTTGCTATATTGTAGAAAATGTTTCTGAAATTATTGGAATACAATACATACTATTTCTTCCATTTTTCCCCGAGACGATTCATAAAATCGCCAATAATTGGAACCATCGACAAAATTCGCGCACATAAAATATCACATATAATTTCGGTTTTTCATTTCTTTTTCAATTTCATTCATTCCATTGCACAGACGTTGATAAAGCAGTTAATCATAATTCAAGTTTCAGCAGAATTTTCGAAATTTTGGATCATAATTTTTCATTTTGCATCTCTAATCAAGTATCGAACATATTATCATTCATTTATTTATCATTTGTTTCATAAATATGTCGACGAATTTTCTGGGGTGGTAGAGAAAATCAAAATGAATATTGTTTAGCTTTATTAACATATTTATATCCGAAAACGAATCATTCTTGATGTCGGAGTGTTCAAAAATCATTTTTTTTCTTGAACACAGTTTCGATACTACAGATTGCATCCTCTATAAAACTATAATTCCAAGAGAAAACATCCTGGCAGATATAACTGAACAATCTTGTGTGAACAGTGTTTCAAACAGACTTCCAAACATCAAGGACAATATAAACAACAAACAAGGACACTGATCCTTTACTTATATTCATCATTTTTCAATAAAAACTTATGAAAAATATGGTTCTCAACACACCGTTCTTGTCGATATCAAATATTTTTGGAGTTGAGAAGAAAATTACTAAAAGTTCCAATGCATCGTAATGTGACTTGAGTTTTCATTAGAAACAAACAGTTTCAATGGATGTAATATTGTAATGGTTCTACATTAAGTCCTGTGTGAATTTCGTTGTGGTAATGTTTTCCACATTATTCTAGCTGTTCTTGAAGTTGATGAAATATCTCATGTGAAACCGAAGAAAATACAGGTTGTCGAAAACGTGTCAATTCAGCGAGTTGAAAGCTGTGATCTTTCATCACCCTGTAAACGGGTATCAAATCTCAACCGAGCCCGTGTGAATTCATCGGTCGTTTCGAAACGCAGGACATCAATAAAGAGTGATCTTGAAAACCGAATGTCCGATTCAGTCTTCTGTTTTAATTATGAATGCCATTTGGCGGAGTGTATCATAGGTGGCTGATCCGACCTGCATTTCTGATGAAATCATCACTGATGCATCCGAACAGGTGGGTGTGAAACATCAAGACTTTTCACAAACGCTGCCCAACAAGTGGCTTCACCTGTTGTCGTTTACACGTAGAAGTAGGCTGAACGGAAATTAAAATGTTATCGATGAGAAAATTTGTTTTCGTTGTAGAGAAATACAGAGGTTTCATCAATTGATAACAATAATCAGAACTTAACAAGTTCGTACCAAAAGTAACCATCACATAAGAATCCACAACACTTTTTTGTATAGTAATTAATTTTAACCAGTTCAAAAAATTTGTCGTAGAGAATCGAAAATCCAACAACAAAAAAAAGATTCATAAATGAAAATTAATTTTCAATGCATGCTATGATTGTTTTTCCAGACAGAAAATAGTGGAATAGTATACCGTTTCTGTTACGGAAGAGCTAAAACTCAAAGAATAACACTGAAAATTGAACGAAAAGAGGTTGTCATTAGCATTGTGAAAATTGGCGTCAACGGCTAGAGGATATCTTGTATGGTGAATTCTAATGAACATGTTTCTGAATATCAGTTAATTCTCTCACGATGATGTCACCATTTTTATTTCCATTTTCCGTATTTTACGAGCATTATTATTGATAATATCATTATTATTATTATTATCAGTTCAATTTTCTAGTCGACAATCACAGAATTTTATAGGACTAGTCTGAGGGGTTCATGTTCAAAATATTTATATTTCAGAATTTATCAGCAATGTCTATAAATTTATTTGTTCCGATGAAAAAACTATTGCATTTGAAGTGTGTCAAAATTTGTATTCGTGGAATGTTAAATGATAATGGTTGATTTTTTTATGAAATTCAATAAATAGTCGTTGAAAAAGCTTCTTAGTTGAGTGTTTTTATATTTTTTTCATGAAAATCTCTCAACTGCTGTCTTCAGATTTGAAAAAATCAATTAAATTATTATAAATTGCAGTGAACCTTGAAAATGAATTTTAGAGTTATAAGATAGTAGAACTTTTGTATTTCCGGACATTGACATTTTTTCAATCAATCGGACTAAAAATTAAGAATCCACAGATGGAGTAAGTCACAATGGTATAACCATATGGTTTTGAAGATGGATCGAGTACAACAGCACCAAGCTTCTATAGTTAAAAACACAGTAAAATACCTCTTAGGAATAAAAAACTATTGTATTGTTATTATTGCTGAATACGCGATGTCACAAGTTTCTGTGCATCCCTCCATACATCCTTTCCATGATATACCGTTTATCGAAATGAGTCTCGACTGAAACATACTCAGTGTCGAGCAGTGTGTATTATCCGTCAACGCAGATATAAGATACGCTCATTGTTCCACAGCCAACTGCTGTATCTGTGTGTCATTCGAAAATAGAATCGGTTACACTGGCTTTACACGTGTGCCAGACTGTTATTTCTTTGAGAAAAATTCTTAAGGCTACCTAACATAGCTCCTTCTTGAGTAAGAGTGGTTCGAAACAAGAATTCACATCAAGTAGTTATCTGCCGAGTCGCCAAGAATTCAACTCGAGTTTCTTGTCAAAAATCAATCAGTACCGGTGATTTGTCAGAATTGGCTCGAATTCCATATCAAACAGGAGTAAAAAAATGCAGTTTTGTGTTAGGCCTACAGTATTTACAGACATTTTAGATATTACCGTTTTGTTGGATGTGACCTCCTGCCCTATTCATATTGCTTTGGGGATGATAGTGTACACTTTATACCACCTTTTCCTCTGGCAAGAATTCTGAAATGAAGATCTGGAAACCTAGAAGAGTTCAATGCAAGAAAATCTCAAGCTTACAAATCGATTCCGGTCTCAGATGCAGTGATCACAAAATTAAATGAGGGTTTTTATGCAATCTAAAGAATTAAAGACTGTATGCTCACCAGTATAGTATTTAACGTCTGCTACAGTTACAGTGTACCCTCACTTATGTTATAATATAATCTTATGGGTAAATTCGATAGGTGTCAGTAAAATATTTGCAACGCAGAAACAAATCATACGAAAAATGTTCAGTCTAGACTTCAATCTTGTAGACCCGCATTTATTAAATATAAAATTATGACTTTCTACAGCATATACACCACTAACCATAAAAAGCATAGATTCCTTCAGTAATTTCAAAAAGATAACAACAATTTTGTTGACGAATAAATGCAACTATAGTGTAAAAGAATATCTCCATGATAGCTTGTAGGAACTTTACTGTTTTTATTTGTGCCATCTGTATGGACTGTATCGACTATATACTATTTTTATGTCATAATCTTGTGATAATTTCGAAGGTAGATCTCACAATACCCAAAATGATGATGTCCTCAATATCCATGCTCGGTATCACTAGAGAGCTGCTTCTCAAAAACTTGGAAAACCAAACGCAAAACAGAAAACTGTTTTGCGCAAAGAGAATCTTCACACCCCAGCAATTGTTCACGACCTACAAAGCGTGAATTCGACCTGTCCTGGAGTACTATGCACATGTTAGGAGTTTAGCTCCCAAACATTCGCTCAGATTCTATCCAGAAGAAAACTTTCCTTCAACACGATATCTTATTTTTTGCCATTTCCGAAGAATTGAGAATTGTGAGTGAGATAAGCGACGAGATTATTTATTGATTTATTAGAAATAAATTTATTTCTCTCATCCAGATTGTTGAAAAGAGACTGATCATTGTTAACAAAATGGACGGACGGATCTAGTAGCCTTTCTACATAAATAGTTACATTTCGTGAACGAAAATTTTCCGAAAACTGTCGCATTTGAGAAAGAAGGATGTGAAATTTTCATTTGAAAATAATAAGAGTGATCCACTCGTGGTACTATGATATGCGACTCTCGGCCTTGCGAGCATTTATATAGTCGTCAGTCGGAAAAATGTCCACGATCATCAGTCCATTCATTAATTTTATCTCTTGACCGACTGGGACCTGAGACCGTGTTTATTTAGACTGAATAACGACAATTGTTTTATTTTGCTGTGTCTGATCATCCTGATCACTTACATCGACAGATAAGCAGTAGGTGGGAAAATTATCTGCCGACTATGTTTCTTTCGTTACTGATAAATTAATTGGTTCGTGCTAGCCTGGGACTGGTTTCTGTTCAGCGTTCGTCAATTGTTTCATTAGTTTGTCCCACTTTTTCAGCGATCGGGACATGGTACACATAGAGGTATGAAAGTATATGAGGGATTTTTTCAGCTTTCTGTGGGATATTCTCAAAATTCATTAAAAATCATTTCAATATATTTGTAGTAAGAACAGATTTTGTGGTCTGCCACAAAATGTCACTGCGCTTGATATTAAACGTTTAGATACCTGAAAGAGCAATTCTCTATTTGTCAGTGAAAAATTTGGCAATACAAATGTATTTTTGATAAAAACAAAACTTCTACTTATCTTACTGGACGTTTCGAGAACGACTCTGCTCCCGTTCTCAACACAATTGGAACACTTTTCTTCGCCAAATTTTTCGATTCAGATACAATATTGCGTAGACCACAGTGGCGGCAGCACTGCAGAATTTCTAAAGGATGTCATGTAGATCATTTCTATAGAAATCTTTTTTGTATCGCTTTTGTATCAGTACATGAAAACTATCGAGTATAAGTCTGTGTATTTAAGCAATTTGCTACAAAGGAGCTTTAAAATGGCGGAGAAGGTATGTGTGGTTTTTCAAACGTTATCAGAAGAGTATTCATTGGATTGTCAATAAAAACAGTCGGTAATTTTTTCATCATTTCAAATAAGCGAATTATTGCATATTAACGATAACTTGTGACGCACCCGGTATATCCATTATCATACCATTCGATTGTACTTTCCCAATTGATACATTATCCTGTTGATTATTCGTTTGAGTTTCCTCTCGAATTCTAGAATAATCATGTTATGACTACTGAAAAATTCGAGTGGATTTCAAGACGATCATGTTTCCTCGGAAAACCGTATGAGTTCGATACTCAAAATAAATCATGGCTAATGAAAACTATTCAGCGCTAACTTCAGCCATCGTGATTCTTAAGGGGGATTCACATGCCAGCAATTATCTAATCGATTGTCGCGAATTGCTTTCCAATTGGTTGAACAGATAAAAAGCACTCTCCTAGGTCAATAGCGGAAGAAAATCTCCAACTTCGGTGTTTTGAATAATCTGAGACACAAACATCGTGCATGTATTTTTCTCAATATCATTGCACTTTGAATGATAAGGAATTATTTGGAATTCCAAACTCGAGGATACAAAATTCACAATACTGAAGGATGTGAATGAATTCCAATTTTTCTGAAAAATATAAAGAGAATTTTTATTTTCCAAATATCATATGGAGAATAATGCGAATCACAATACTATTACTCGAAAGTATTCAAGTAGGATCTATCTCCTAAAACTTATATTCTGCAATTTCAATAATTTGTATGTATACAGTCAACAAAACATCTTTAAGGATGCAGGAATGCAATAATGAAGGAATTTTTTTTAGGCATGTCTATTCCTGAACAGTTGTACTCTACATTTACTTTTATTATTATTGCAATGAATTTCGAATTGATTTCGATATTGAATTTTGACTTTCACCAGAGAAGGCGATATTTTCTATTTGATGATAAATATGTGTTAAATATTTACTGTTCAACCTTATATAAAACTACGAAACATCAGAATGAAGGTATCTCAAGAAACAAGTTATTTATCCCAAGTTTTGAATGATTGATCACTTTTGGTTGCTTATGACACTTTATATTCTATACTTGTACATTCAAATGTAACTTTGGGTGAAACTACAAGAGCTATACAAAAATATAAGAATGAACAAATCTTCGATGAAAATCTGTTCGATCGAAATCGACGAAAAACACCTGAGATTCTTCAGCTATTATTGTTTGCTTCCAGCCCCAAATTGAAACATCCGATTCCATCTAAGATTTCATTGAATCAATCTTCATTGTTGGAAATCGCTTAGAATTCAAACATTCCGAAGTATTCTAAATGTGAATCCACCTTAATCGATTTAGTCTAGCGTTTCTAAAATAGATTCCGCAGCCTATCATATTCTCGTGGAATATCGAATCCGAAATAGTGTTTTACAACATCATTATTCACGCTCAAATCCATCGGGAAGTTATGCGATGCTGTTTATTGAAATGCTGAACTTCAATGAATTTTGATGTATTCTCGCAAGAAACACGATCCAGATATTGGTTTCTTCTCTTTCCACAATTGGATTCTCGTAAAGTATCACTATAAATTGAATCATTAGTAAGTAGTTGTATTTATATCCGCATGCTGAACAATGATATTCGCGGAAAATTTTCACTCCATAGATTAAGAAGTTTGAAATATACAGGGTGTATCTCGATGATTGGCAGAAAAGAATTTGGTACCTCTCATTTTGGACTCTTTCAACCACACCAATCGATAGAATGAAAAGCCTACGAGTGATTGCATATCTGTTAATGAGTGAATGTTTGATTGAACTATCGACAACTAATGTGTTCACAATTTTGATATACAGGGTGTCCCTGAAATGTCTGTGATATACCTCATCAGACAACTGCTTTACCAAAATGAATATTTTTTTATATTTATTTCATTATTATGATGATATAATAATATTCTCGATAGTTATCGTTCTCAAATTTTGAAATTTTGAAGGCATTGAAACATGTTATATCATTCCGATTGACATAAAGTGTAGTGGCTGAACGAAGGATTTTGGTATGGTATGTTTAGTTTGATTATATCATTTTGGTCTCAGTAGTCTCATTTTGTGCAGATATTTCAGAGACAACCTGTAGTCATAAAAATACTCAATTTGAATTCGAATCAAACTGAGTGGACACTCATGAATGGAAATTGGAATGATCTTTTCATGATTAATTCAATCAGCAATGAGTTAGATACTACTTAAAAGTAACTGAAGAATGGTGGGAAGTATATAGATCACTCTTCTCAGTGGAGTGAAAAATCAACTTAGTCGGATAAGGACAGGAATGATTGATATTTGAGAAAGTTTTTTTCTCAGTGTATCTCTCTTGCTATTTTATGTAGGTATATAGTTGATTTTCACGAGTGTACAGTCCGAGTGCACTTTTTCCGTTGAGCCACCGTGTACAGCACATTAGTTCAATATGAGGAATAAGCCTCTCAGTTTAGTCTTCGAAAAATATATGTGGTGAAGTCTAGAACAAGGAAAATAATTCAGAATTTCATATATACTTGGACAGGAAGAGTGCAGTGGTGTGGGAAAATATTCGTCAACTACGTTTTGGTTGTATTACGGTTTTATCATGGTATAATCGGCAGCAATTTGAATAATATGAACAAGTTTTTAGGTTGAGAAAATTGAGATTCACTTATCATATCGCATATCATAATGAATATTCATAGGTTACGCTTGCTAGCCACAATGAACATCTAACGTTGTTAGATTATATTATAATAGTGAAAAAGAAACTAACTATACCACACTGATACCAATTGTCTACCCTGAAGAATATGAGCAACTCTATTTGAATTCTGAAGCAGCTTGAAAATGATATCTATTCATTGAGTGTACTAACTATGATTTGGTGAGTACAAAATAAACCTCACCATTTCAATAATTGGCGTCCACCAAAATTCCTGGTGCCACATATGATAAGATAACTTCACATTAAAGTAAAGTAAATTGATTCAGAAATCCTGTATTCAATTTCAGAGAATACATCAGGGGTAAAACTGAAATTGTACACAAAAGAAATTTCGATTTGTTTTTATCCATTGGAAACCACTTTCCGAACAAGTCGAAACTTGTAATAGGTTGAGAAGAGAAGAATAGCGCTGATTTTGATTTTTGAATCACAACATCAATACTGTCAACCGAGCTGCCAACCATATGGAGGAGAAACTAGCTTTCTCATATAATGAGAGGCAGCTTTTAGGACAGCTCATATGAATACCTGAACCTCGAATATGAATGACATACTCGAGATGACAGTAACTTTCAACTTCGACTTGTGCTTGTCGAAACTTTTGAAAAGTAGGGAGCGTATTATATAGAGAATGAACTCAGGATTATCTGAAGATATTTAAAAACGATTTGTTGTTGAAGATCGTGACCAAGTCAGCTTCGGTTCCGATTGGAGTACAAAGTATTATCCATACTCGTGAAGTTTTCATGAATGATGACATAGAAATGCTACACACAGATCAGAACCTCAATATGGTGTGAGGTTGGTGTTTAAAAAAGCATTGAATATTTCGAAGATGTTGCGGATAACATTCTGTCTGCTGAGTTTTTCATTCACACTCATGGGGATACGGATGATTGCGGTATCATGAAATTCTGTCATCGAATTTGATGGAAGGAATGGTGTAAGAAGAAGACCAATTGGTCTAATTTCCAAGGAGTTCGATGATAGATATTGGTCGAAGATATTATAGATAGACCTCATCAGTCATTGGTTTGCTGACATATTGGAAACACTTCGATAATAGACTATGAACTGAACAGGAGATCACATACAACAGAACTCAAAACACATTGAGCTTTCTTCATTCGTGAATATCGTCGGTCTGTTGTATCGGTACTACTCATAGTGATGCATTTCAGACTTAGTTAATTGAAGAGATAAAAGACTAAAAGTGCTATGAATTATTCTGTATACAGTTTACTATACTCATAGATCAAATGCTGTCGAGTTTTGATGAGGCTATACATAATAATTTATCTGTAAGATATTCACAATACAATTCTACAAAAGCAAAATGAATCGAATATTCGAGTACTCTACTAGTTGAACAAGCAATTACTGAATAATTAGTTGAATTCATAACGATATGTCATTTGAATCTTCTTCTCATCTAACTCGCTAACAGAACATGCTGCTTCAATAACAAATACTTTTGAAGCGAAGGCTGCTTGCTGCTTTGGTAGGTTGTTACAAACACACCTTCCAGATTACATTATTGTAAATTGTTAATCAAGTCGTCATGAGACAATTGAAGTTGAAAAATATGTATCCATATTCGGGCTCGTTATAATTGTTTGTAATTATTGTGTTAATAGCATATTCACCTAGATACCTTGAAGTGTAGGTTCTAATCCAAGCTTCACGTTCCTGAAGTTGTGAATAATAGCATTTTTCATTTTAATCTTCTTTCTGATGACTCAATACGTCTCTCGACAAAGAGATAATGATTGAATAAAAAATCGAAATTAGACATAAATAGATGGGATTATTCATTCCGTTCAGAAATAGGTGAAGTCGTTTTGTAATGATGTATCCACGTTGGTGGTACGATATGACGAAATTCACGCAGTTGAGTAATGTCGGTACCTATCTGTACAGGTGGCCCAACGAAAAGGGTGCAACTAGAATACCTCGAAAACCAACAACACATAAGGATAGGTTAGTTTTGAGTGACGTTAGCACGCCTAAACACGGAATCTTCAGTAGACTGCGTTGATATTTCGAAAATAAATAAACGGTGATCAGAAAATAACATTAAAAATTGAATTTGAAGAACTAAAAGTATTTTTTTTCAAATGAAAACTAATATTTCTTTAATTTTATCATATTTAGCATTGATAAATTTGTAGATTTTCAGACATTGACAATTTGTAACATTTTTTTTTCTTCGAGTTTTGTTATGAGCTGGCCACAACTGCAAGAACAAAAATTCAAATACTACATTTTTGTCATTTGACAGGTACTATCGATAATCATGTCCAAGACGATTGAATTATATAATAATGATAATAATAATAATAATAAATTGCCTTTATTTTATCTGGCGGAGTTCAGCTGATGCTGCTATGTACGAAGATTATTTAAATTCATTCATGTAATGTCATGATAATGTCATAACGTCAGAATGATTGTCATAGAGAAGAAACCTAATTTTTTTCAGGTATGCAAACGTCATTTTTGACATTGAATTCAAAATATGACGAGAATATTTGGACACCATACATGAACTGAACTAGAATTCAATTGATAGGATATCAAAATGAAATAATATGTCTGTCATAGCTAAAGAAATTAATCAATAATTTCGAAAGAATGATCTTCACCACTATATACTGGGTGTCCAGTGGGGCGAATTTGAGAATTTGGTTACTATATACCTACTGTTTACGGGGGCAATTCGGCTAGAATATTCTGAAGATGTTGGCATTTCCGGTTTTACCAGAAGTTGATATCAACTTGCTCATTTCAAATAGAACACCCTATATATTATTTCATTTTAACATTATACGGACAATTTTAGGCAAATTTCATGTCATAATGTGCTATACCTAAGTCTAGCCATTTTCGACATATTTTCAATTTCACGTCAAAAATGACGTTTGCAGGCTTGAACATAACTATCGATTTGTCTCGAAATCTTTTATTATTCGATTGGGGTTGGTTTCTTTATTGAAGGAGATGTACTTTAGTGTACTGTGATCATATTTTTATGATAATTAAATACAGGGTGATCAAAAACTATCACTGAAAATCGTAAAAAATCAGATTTTTCGAATAGAAACCCCCTATTTTTATAATTTCACATCATTCAGCATTCAAAATGAGGGTACCTTTGTACAAGATTGTCTATTCCAAAAGTTTGTAGTTTCCAAAATAACATATCTCATCTGCTCCAGAAAATCGCGTATTCTTGAATTTAATTTTTCTAAGTTGGCCCCCGTAGTTATGTTAGAAGCAATCAATTGTCACAGAAATTTCATTATTCCGAATTATTCAAATGAAGATCACTTGAATCTATTCATCACTCATGGTGAATCTGATACGGTTATCTCAAGAACATAACTATGTAATGCATCAACAGTACTTTTCAAATTTGCCCTACTCATAGTTTTCCATATAGATCGATGCAGTTCCCGGAGGTCCACTATTTCACAATGACACCCTGTATATCATGAGCGCAGTGCTACACTGAAGTCGAACAATGCGAATTGCGAGCATCCGATTGCTTTCGCTGTCGGTATGTCACATGGTGTGAGGTTCGTCGGAAGAAATGTCGATTTTTTGCGTGTATTTCGACCACCGGGTATAGGCGATCACCGAAACGAACCGTGGGAATCGAGGTGAAATTTCTCGAAAAAATTTCCATCGGCAAGCGAGAAAGCACCGTGGAAGTGACCTTACAAGGTCCTCGGATCAAAACTGCTTTCCAGTATACTTGCGAGACCAGGGTCTGAGTTCTATAAAAGAATAAAGATCGAGTATATCATATATGGAGAGAATCACTGTAAATGGAGAAGCGAGATGGCTGCCGCTGGTAGGTACCACTATAGGTAGGTACTTTGTGTACACATGCGAACAGACGACACATCTCATCGTCGAGGTACGCACATTGTGGAATTCCACTTTTTTCTTTTATCTTCGATTATTGACCGCTTGTCATGCGCTTCTACACAATCGGTACTGTTATTATGGACTCGGGCCGTTTAGACAGCGAAATCCGTCGGACGAATTCTTGCCATTTTTTCCTTCACTCGATCACAGGTGGCGATCATTTCTTTTACTCTCTAGATAAGGACCATGATGAAATAAGACAGGTGCGCGCATTCCTATCCAATACAAGGTCAGAAAATTGAACCAAATCGCTTTACCTGCGGATACTGTAGGCGTCACTAGTTCTCCTGAAGAGGGCGCTTTTATTCGACTAAATTCAGAGTGGCAGAACTGAAAACAGTGAGAACTGCAGTTCTACCAAGTTTCCAATAAAACAAAATTGAAACATGAATAGACTTTGGTGTATCTAATTGTTGTATACTTTATGAAATCATGCTGAAAAGATTCGAATGAGTGAAATCAAAACATTTGTAAGACACCATGGAATTTGAAACGCAATTTTTCGTATAATAATGGCGCCATCTTCAAGAAAACCCGCGACTCCTACATCACTTGGAGGTGAAGCGGATTGGTTTAAACAAAAGCGCATCAGTGCATTCACTATTCTCATTTCATTATGATAAGGACAACTGTCAATGTCAGAATAGCTCTAGCTCGACAGGCGACTCGAAAAATGATGTCTTCCTTTATCACCGAAAGGAAAATGCCTGGATGCAATAGGTAATGCTTCTGTTTTACTTTTTGATGTCGTCTAAAAGCGTGTAGAAACAGTTTCTCTTCAAGTACATACCCTTAATTATTATCACATTAGTATAACTAGATGTCTAATAAACCTTTTGTTATAACATAACATTTACCTTGAAAGTGGTACCACCTACCTTTGTGTCAATTTTAGTAATATTTGAAGAGCTCAAATGTGGCGTTTATGAAGATTGCGATTATCTGGTCTCAGTAACGGTGGATAGCTTCAGGATTTATAACCAAAAACAACAGTAATGTTGTGGAAACCTCTATATGAATCCTTGTGTGAGTGTTATTAATGTAATCTGGAAACCCTTATGGAGTCTTTTAGTGAAGGTTTCAGTAATATTTCTATTTTCCCGGTTTTTTCTTCTGTCATATACAGGGTGACCGATGAAAACGAAACAAGGTATGCATTTTACTGAGAGATCAAGGAACTGACATTAAAAAAAAAGATTCTTGGACAGGACAGGATTGAAAAAAAACACACATAAGCCACTTCTTAGGTGAACATCGTTCCAACTACAAAATAAGAAATAGTGATGAAAGGAAAAAAAGCGTTACTAGCCGATTATTTTTATAATAAACGTGTTTTCTCGAGAACTACTGCATTGAAATCCAAAAACAAGGAAGCGTTGGTGAGAGATTTCGATTACCTACAAAATGATGTATCACTTGACCCATTATCCCATTTGAGATTCAAAGGTTGGAACTCACCCCTCCGAGGGGTTTGAAGTGGAACAGTTGAAAACATGCACAAAATATTTCCCCCTCGAAATGAAAATCGACTGGTCCAAGCTTTCATTTTTCTGAGAGCGACAACTATGTCTAACCGGCCTTGTTTCGTTTTTATTGGGCCACCCAGTATGCTATAGCCACACAGGCATTCATCATATCATTATTTATTTCCATATTAATTTAATTTTATTTCTTTATCAACCCCAGGAGTTGAAAATTCTTTGGAGTGAAACGGACAAGATACAAAATAGTTTGGTTCACTTGCGACTTTTCAACTTTGCAACGAATTCAAATTATTGTAGTGAACTAAAAGGAGGTGGGAGAGTTGTTTATTTCGCCTGTTGATTTCTGAGTGCATATACATCCTGATCCTGTTTGAGCTCTAACTAGTTGTAATTGTTTATGAATGTTAACTTCTTTATTATTATTGGCATGTTTGGAGCCATTTTCATATACTTTGTGATGACATGAAGTTATGTACTCAATTTTCTTATAGTTTCTTAACATTCTGATTCATTAATGTTGATGACATGAGAATAAAATGATGTGCTCTAACCTCATATTTTGTTATTATTATAGTATTCTGAAATATAATACAATAATATAATTGTAACTTGTGAAATTTAGGGTGGAATCGATTTATGGAAGAAATATAATAAGATCACCAGTGATGATCTTATTATATCATTTCATTATAATGTTATGTCATAATATAATTACATATTTTGGAATATAGCAGACATCACTATTATTTCCATAAATACGATCAACATGACTACTATAGATAACTCGCTATTCTAGATATACTAACATACAGGTATTTTAGTATATAAATGAGGCAGAGCTCATACAAAATTTGTTGAAGATATATTGGTGACAGTCGGGAAACAGTTTATACGAGTTTTATCGAATGATAATAGTGAATGGAGAGCTCAGAAATCACCGTTTTCTTCATATAGAATTCACTCACCTCCATATACAGTATGTATTATATAAATACGTGTTACTATAAGTCACGGAAAATGCGGTGAAAAGTTAATTGGGAATATTCGACTGTAATATACTCATACAGAATATGGTTTTTGTTCACGTGAAGAAGAAATGGAAGAGAGCTCAACTAAATGATATTCAATAGTTATAGTGATGAGAAAGGTCATAAAATTGATGTTTGTTTATATTCATCAACAAAGTAAAAGCAATATATTAATTTTTCGCACTATTCTCGTAACATTCTCCATCCATGAATTCGATATGAGGTAAATATGTGATGAAGTCTGAAATTCAAATAATTCTTCGCACAGATCTCCCAAAAGATTGAAGAAGATTGTGGTACGAGGCACAATCGAATCATCTGCACTAGCAGAGCGTGTATTGTGATGATGAAAAACTTTCACAGATTTCTAGTCGGATGTGTACCTACTGGAATAAACTTTTGTGAGTTTATCAATCAAGTGGCGGAATTTCCGAAGAAATTCCCAGTCCCTTGAGTGATTGCTGACACAACTCGCTACTCGTTTCAGTAGCCTGCATAGCTATTTGGTCAAAAAGAATTTTCATGGCACAGATTATATATGTATATGATAAAATGAAGTGGACCTAGAACGGTTCTTCGAGGGATTCCTTATTGCATTTCTCTGAGTTCGAATTTTTAATTGTCATTCAAGCTCATACATTATTTCTATAAATTTAAAGTTCTTTCGATTTTAGTTTATGATAAACAAAGTCAGAAGTATTCGAGAGGTCATGATATGTAGGTCCAGATCTTCGATTACTTTTTCCATGATCTCAAGAATGGATCTTAGTGTAGATCTTCTACTACGAATTCCTAATTGTAACCCAACCTTCGAAACAATAACTCGATGATCTCAGCGACAATAATATGCAATCATATTGCTAGTTTGGTGCATCAAAAGAATTCTCACAAATTCTCCGACTAATTGTTTCCATAATGCGATTAATATCACAGATCTGAATAATGTCAGAGAAGAAGTGAATTTACATGCCTAGTATGAATCTCTAATAATTGCTAACGATTGCTCATTGGTTGGGGTATTACATTGTGAAATTTCAATTTCGAATAGAATTTCCATTTCAAGACTCTGTAGTAATATGCACTCGACTCGACTAATAATAACGATGAATCGGTTTAGTACATCCACAAATAACTTTTCATGAAGTTCCCTCGGATTTCCTTCCCATCGGACTCATTCAAGTAATTTAGTGAGTAGAAAGTGTAGACACTTGGGTATTGCTGCTGTGATACTCCAAACCAAAAAGTCGTTTATCTATTTCTGGGTGTCTGGCCGCTGCTTCCCCTCTCTCCTCCCGCGGTCTTTTCTTCTTCTTCTCGTCTTTCGGAATTCTAGACAAGAACGATGTCTGACAAACGCGTACACAGGGTGATACACTATTCAGCAACCAGCTTTCCAAGAGTTATTTGAGCGAATAGAAATTATTCTCAGCGACTAGGAGTCGATAAACGAGAGTGGATTTTGTGAAATGTTTGTGAGTATGTGAGCTATAAAGCCTGCAGGAAACTTATTTTGACTCTTCAATAACTCAATGTACGATTGATTATTATGTAGATATTGTTCAGTTAGTCATCCTGTTATCTTTCTATTCATAAAGCCAACAGAAGAATTATGTTACCTCTTTTATACCTGTTAACTCTCTGATATTTGTAATTTGCTGATATCGCTGTGTTCATGTCAATAGCTTCTATCCTATCCTCCCTGAGGTTTCTTTTCTATATCTCGATTTTGCATTTTTCTAGACTATGATCGGCAACAGCGAATCGATAGATTTTCTGACCTGATGAAAAGATATGCATTCTGCTGCTTGAAGCACCCAGTTCATTATCATGGATAAAATTGGAAACAATATATGGTTCTACTGAGAGTTCAAGTGACTGCTGCAAAGTGTTCCTAACGCTAAGGATGCAATAAATGTCACACCACTTGAAAGATCATAAAGTCCATGAAATATTGGCAAATTAGTTAGTATATCGTGAGGTAAACAAATGTCCTCCAGATAATTGATTGCATCCCAGGGTGTCGTAGTTTCAAGTAGGCTGCGGGCTACTCATTTCTCAAATATATCAGGCAGATTTATTATCATCGTCGAGAGAGATTAGCAACTCGAATTGTACATTATTTTTTGGAGAGAATATCCATCATCGGTCAGTCACTTGGTGTAGTTACATGATTGTTTCGGATATGTGAAATAAATGTTTCACAATCATTGGAATTGGGGAATTGATCGATGAGATAGTATCAACATTCATTTCCGTTTATTTCAAACTTGAAATAGAAATAAAAAGAGGGCAGAACGAAGATTCGATCCGAAATGTCGCTGCGTTTGAAATTCAACCGAGAAGTCAACTTTTGGTTGCCTAGAAGAGAAATTCCTTAAGGGTAGTCAGTGACACCTTGTTTTTCAAAATTTTGCAACTGAACAAGTGTATTATATACATAAATATTCAAACCTACTTATCAAATGTGAAATCAGGCTGTAATCATGGACATTGTTAAGTAATTCAGTAAACATGTGGTCCATGCTATTTTTGAGAGTTTGTTCTGATTATATGAAGATGATCTTTATTCCGAGTCAAAGTGAATTTGATTGTTAAAGATGAATGTTTCGAAATATAGTGATGGATTTCATTTATTATTTTGTAAATAAGAATCATAGAGTATTAGTATAGTCTATACAGGGTGTTTCATAATATATGCGCAGGACTTCAGGATGTGATAGCTCGTCGAAAAGTATGAAAGAGAGTTCCTATTGAATGCACCATTTTTGAGATACAGAGTGTTGAATTGAACGGCGGACATTTCCAACAATTAATTAACCTGATGACTGTACTTTTACCAGTGGCGTAGAAGTTGAGGAGAAAAACACCCACCACCCCTTCGAAATCTTCACCAATTATGACTTAAAAAAAGCGAAAAGCACAAAACATAGTTTATTATGAGTAGAAAATCCTTACGGAAGCTGTTTCCTGTGCGCGGAACGATTACTGAGATATTCGCAAAAGAAAGTTCTTTTACTTTCATTTCTACACCCTGTATCTCAAAAATGGTGCATTTCAGACGGTCAGTTATTTCTTTCATACTTTTGGAAGAGCTATCACATCCTGAAGTCCTGATCATATATTATGAAACACCCTGTATAGTCAGTCATTGCAGGGTAGATATGTTGAAAATTAATGTATATTTAATGTAATGTGATGTATTTCAAAATGATGTGTGGTTTCTGTAATTGTTGTATCTTGTTCAGGTTGAAAGAGAATAGAAAAACAGTACACACAAATTTTGCTGAAAAATATAACTTTCTTGGAATTGTTTCCTTATTGATATACTCGGAATGGTTATGAAATATGGAGCAACAATTCAATTGAAACCTCAAATACTTCATTACTACTACTACTGTAATATGTTCATTTACCAATGATATATATGCAGACACCGCATCGGAAAGTGCAAACAATTTCAATTGTGAATCGTAGTTCCAAGTTTTTATTCAAGGAAATACGATACGGTATAGTCGAATCAAAACGAATAATGAAGCAATTGACTCATTAATACCGCAACAGTTGAAATAGAATAATCGTTATGAGAACTCCGAATTCCTCAAATTGGATAATGAACAGAATGAATATTCATTTCGACTTGAACAGAGACATTATAATAAGTAGAATATTCGTCTAGAGAGATGAATGGATTTACAGATTTCATAATGATGATGTCTATGAGAGATGATAAATGCACTGATTATGTTCGTTTTCTGATGATACTACTTGTGAAGAAACAAAATCAACAACTGAGTTTTGAGTTTGTGCCCAAGAAAAAGTCAATACGTGTTTAGGAAAGGATAGGAAATGCTCGATGAATTACAAGAAAAATGAGAATAGTAATTATTCAAGTTCATTCAAGTACACTCTTCATTCGTTGAAATTTAAAGAATAATATAAGTTATAATATATAATTATATATTATTATTTATCATATATATATATATATATATATATTATATCTATTATTATTTATATTATAATATAATATAAATAATGCAAGTTCTACCAGAAACCTGATATGACTAAATTCGTGGATTATGGTATGTCTGATATTATTGAGGCATTCAACAATATGGCAAAGAGAATTGAACTTGGCAGGTAGATACACGTATCTAATATGACCGCTGAAAAATAACTGAACTATGGAATAAATTGAATCTGAGACCGAATCAAATCAAATTGATTTTGAATTTCAATCGAACTCGTCATCTATTTAATCCGCGAGGAGGGAATGGCATCGAAAAATAACTGAAAAATTACGGAACGTAGATTCCAGTAGAGTGAAAAATCACCTCAATCGGGTGTCTATAGAAATAGAAACATTATCGAGTGATATTCGAATTAAATTGCACTATTTTGCATGCTCAGCCATGAATTTGTATAACACGTTGTAGAGGCAATATCTCTGTTACTGTAAAGTAGTTGAGATTAAATCCACTGATTCTTACGATATAGTAAGAAATCTAAATAAACTGCCTGCTGACGACGAATTCATATTCCTCAGATACATTCGCGATAAACTAGTTGGTCACGGTGCATTATTGAAAAGATTATTATCTATTATATCGATCTGTGAGGAATACATGAAGCATCTTCGATCTAGGATAATGATCCCAATTACATACAGTATTTGCACATAATGTGACACACATCAACGATCGCAGCAAGCCATGACAGATAGGATGGGCTGCCAAGGACGAAGGAAAAATACATTTCTTCTTTTAATTTGCATTCGGCAGTTTGAAGAATTCCGAAATGTATCTATCATTTGATCCTTCTGGGTTTGTAGTTTCCAATCTAGTTCTTTCTCATGAAGATTTGGGTTCCTTTCAGTGTACGGGAGTTTTATGCGAAAATGTCAGGAAATGAACATGCCTCTAGGATTCATCCTTCGTGAGTTTCTTGAATACTACAACATTGAAAAAACTGTGTCCTGATTTCGGTAGGGAACTATCTCATTAATTACAATCCAAAGTCATAGTGAAATGTCAGCTATGACTGGGTTCACTTTCCATTATGATTAATACACCTGTTAGTTTGTTGTCTACATCAATATCTTCGATGATGTTTATTAGAATCGCAAAACACCATTTCAGTGGTGAATGCATAACCACAGAATATAACAGAGGATCTTCTGAATATTCCACGTTTGAGAGCTCTAGAAAAAAATCATGTCGTTGAAGAAAAATCATTATTCTCGTTCTAGTGGCGACTTAGGAAAAACTTCCAAAAATGTCCCAAGATGAAGTTGGAGTTCAGTTCTGCTAATTATGTTACATAGGTTGCAGAAGTTGATATTTGGTGAAAATTTAAGGGGTTCATGATTCTTCATTTTCGGTTCAATTTCCAGAAATTTTCTAGCAAACTATAGATAAATTGACTAATTTCAACTCGACTATCGCACTCATCTGTTTGCTGGCGTAGTCGTCCTTACAGGGTTAATCAAAAGGTTGTTGTATAAATGTCACGTTGAAACACCCTGTGGAATAATTTCGAAGCCAAATCATCCCTTTGCTCTCTCCTTCGAACGTTGATCATTAGTTCATGTCTCAAGTTCCACTTGAACTTTGCTCTGTGCTCCTCTAATGTTAGTTCAACAGCTTGGTTCAGGAGTCAAGCAATGAGAAGGCAACAATTTATTGATTTCTCTATTTTTTGTGGGATTTTCTCTCCTCGTTTCGAAAAAAAAAATAATAATTATAATAACTATTTCAATATATTTGTAGTGAGGACTGACTTATTATCATTGACAGAGTGAGTGATGAATGTTCTAACTTTACGAAGAGAGAAAAAAAAGTCTATATAAACTTGTGTTCGGAACTGCTTCGTTCCGCAGATACAGGGTATTGAACTTTATTTTTTACCTGTACCTGGGGTCTTTTTGGGGGTTTCTTTGAATTTTCATGTAACATCTACAGGGCGCTACGTACGCTGTCATTATTTATTTCAAATTGCCCTAACATTTTTGACAGTAAACTTTTGGTACTTTTCATGAATGAACCTTATTCCCACACCTTTTCAAGTAGAAAAAGTACACGTCCTCAACAACGCTGGAAGTGATCGTTTTCGAAATATTTACAATTTTCTATATCGATGCATGTTACAATTTAAGTACAATTTACAAATTGTACGATTTAGAATTATTCAATTAAGTGAAAAAAAGCGTATTGAAATTTTAATGATTAATGTGAAATTCATTTCCGTCAATCAGAATTTGACACTTGGAGAACAAAAGAGTACTCGTTCATTCATCACTATGCATACAAACAACATCAGTCAGTTCACCTAAATAGTTTTTTGCTCTAATGCAAAAAACTCAAAGGAGGTTGATTGAAGTACTATATTCTTCGTTTTTACAATTTTTTCAACACTGAACTTAGTATGTATGAATTCAAAATAATAAGGACTTCCAAAATCTGTGAAAATATATAGGGTATTCCATTTGACTTGAATTTCCGGTTAAACCGGAAGTATAATAATAACATCAGATGCATTTCGATCCATTGCACTCACCTGCAAATTTTCATAAATACCTTTTTTTTACGTTTGAAAGATATTTTTTTGGTTCCATACTTTATCCCAACCCTGTATTATTCACAGTGACAATTCAATTACTGAAGTGGATAGTCAAGTTCCGACGTTCACTCTTCTAGGGATTTTCTCTCTCAGTCTACGATGAATGATTAGAGATAGACTTTTGACTTGGTGGATTTCTCATGGTCCGATGTTGGTTCACGTATCCCTCATGAGAAATAATTCCGATTTTCAAGGCCGTGCGGTCGACTAATCTCTGGTGGGACCAGATCGCTCCTTCGACACACTAATCGGCGCTTCCTTCCGTCGTACGCATCGAATCAATTTGTCTTTCGACTGTCATATTATTGTGGTCGGACTATAAGCTCAGACAACAAACGATAATGGAGTGTCTCTGCGCTTGAGCGATTTCTTTCTTTCTTCGACGCCACCGACTTGGTGTTTCGAAGTTCGGGTCGGGTCACATTGACACAAGCGCTCATAGATTTACATAAATAGTTGCACTAGTTCGCCGGAAAACTCCTTCTCGCACCCCACCCACAACGGTTATTTCAGAGTCAACCTGAAGTAACCAAAAACTGAATTTTTTGTCAAAAATTCAAAAAATTTTCAGCAAATAATTTTTTTCAAATGAACACCCCCTACATCACCTCATATCTAGAAAGAGCTACTCTTTCGGATTTCAGAAATATATACATGTGATTAATTCCAAACATCCGTTTTCGAGATATATCTGTTCAAAAGGCAGTCGGAATGATTCAATGAGTGTCAATGAATTTTGAATCTTCTGAGAACTTTTCAAATAATCCCAATTGATATAGAGCAAATATACGGAAAACCCTGTACCTACGGATGTGAGCAAAGTCTTCTGACGGCCGAAAGGATAACAACTTTATTTTTTCAATTTGAGTCATTGACTGTAAGAAAATATCATGTCTGCAAGCAAAAACCGCGCAGAATCAAGAAAATTCCATCACGTCATGGTTTATTGAAAAACTCCTATCTATAGTTTCATCTAGGATGAAACAATATAGAGCTAATGAAGCCAAAAGATGGGGAATGTTTCAGATATATGTACTCGGAGTTCCGAAAACTTTCTGGAGCCAAGTTGAAAGAGAGAGTTTTTACTGGGCTCGATATATGTACGGGAATTGTATCTGATACCCATTTTTCAAAAACAATGGGAGAGAAAGAAAAAGAAGCGTGAGACTCTTTCAAATAAGTTCCCGGGTAATAATAAAGATGCGCTTTTTGTAGAACTTGAGGAGCTGCTAGGTCATGAAGGATCTTAATGCAAGGAACAGAAAGTATTCGTGAAACTCCTGTTGAGGAAACATGCTTGAGTTTCTAGTGGCTCTGAAGGCGAAGGCAATATGAAGTATCTGCAAAGCTATGAACTGTGCAGGAAGGTCAAATTCATCAGATTGTTGATGTGGAGCGAGAACGAAATTGTAGCCGAAAGACAGGCTCTTGTGGAGAATAGTCATCAGATGAGAGTCCATCCACCACCACATACGAAATGCTAGGGATATCCAATGATATATAGCCACTATATGTCACGTATGCGAGCTGGTCTGCTCTGTTGAATCTGTAGTGGCCAATGCCATATTGTCGGTCTTACACGATATTTGATCTCACAGAGATCAAAGAGAGGTAGGTGTTGTGGTGTATTTTCGTCTTGGGTTGATGGTTTTGGAGACAGTACCGAAATTCATAATTCAAAGTCAATTCCATCTCAACCAAAATGGGATCCATGGTACACCTGGCCAAGAACTATCAACTTCCCATTATCATTAGGATGCCATAAGATTTTCGGAAACGTTCACAACTGACTACTTGTCGACATCTATGTCTGTACTCGGGGTCACCGTGTGTGCGATGGAGTGCGTAAGTTGAGGAGACGAATGATAAAATACTCGATGTGTGTGTGCTTATGCGAGTATAGGTAGTAGGCCTACTACTGGCGAATGACACACTTTTTTTCGAGCTGCGAATATTCGCCTCACACGCTGCTCGACACATTTGACCATAATCGTTTTGTGAGTGATCGTCAGGGACGTACAGTTCGATGGATCTGATGATACAGTGATAACAAAGTCGTCGGTTTCACCCGAAGTGTTGCCATACAGCAGAAAACGTGGCGAAAATTCACTCCTCGTATTATGGTAATTTATTTGGACTACTGATCGCGATGAGCATATCATTCGCGAAGAGGATATTCATGATGGATTATCGAACGTTATTTGGGTTCCTCAGGGATCTGTTTTGGGCCCATTCCCTTCTATCCTTCATATCAATGAATTGCAATGATCCTACCTGTGTCTTCCTCTTTAGGTATAGGGACTTGAGTTAATTCGATTCATTTTCGATTTCTCTCCCATTGGAAACTACTCGAATAAATACTGTCTGTAAGTTATTCGAGGAGGTGGTACATTGATTTTTCAGCTTTTCTCAAGGATTCTCTCTCCTCATTGCTAGAAAATGAATTAGAAATTAGTGAAAATTATTTCAATATATTTGTAGTAAGAACAGATTTGTGATCTGCTACAAAATGTCACTGCGCTTGAAATTGAACCTTTAGATATATTAATTCTCTCTTTGTCAGTGACACCTTGTTTTTTGAAAAATTTTGGAAATACAAAGTGATTTAATAAAAAATTAAACTTCTACTTATCTCAGAGGACGTTTCGGGAACGAATCTGCTCCCGTTTTCAACACAATAAGAACACTTCATCTTCGCCAAGGAAGTGTCAAAAAATTATTCTTTAGCGCATAAAAAGAACGAATTGTCTATATCAACAATAATGTTTATGTCAATATTCATAATATATGTGATGGATTCAAGATTGTATTTCTGATTATTCCACTAGAGGAGTGAAGGAATTTCATTATTCTACTAATGGAAAAAGTGGTACTTTATACGGTTTATAAGTGTGTGAATAAAACTTCAATTATAAGGTGATTGTGGATAGAATATTTCATCTCGTATTAATATTCACGTACTCATCGTTTCGGACCTATTCATCATTTTAAGTGAAAATCAATACATGGCAGAAAACATAATAGGTAAATTACATATTCTTCATGGGATATATTGTCACTCCTGCGACAATACATAAAACAAGTATCCTAATAAAGGTACTATTATCAACAATATACAAATGGGGAAGAGTCTCGCAGATTCAATAAAATCAGTTATGATTTTAATGGTAAAATTCGCATTCATAATGAAAGAGACAAGAGTTTTGGGAGATTCTAGAAGCACACGCTAATTATAAGACATCCGTAGCGTTTCGGCCAAAACAACTATTGCACAAGTCGTCGTTGAGAAATAAAAACGAGATCAGAGGATGAAACGAAATCAGGTACGAATGGATGGATGATCGTGGGAAGGAGCCAAATATATTTGACGAAATTCATTCATTCGACATCTTCACCAAACTGATATCCTCCCATTTGAATACCCTGTAGTAGGTCAAATTTTCTTTGAGGCACTATAAGTATCATGGTTATCTGTATTTTTTTGTTATGAGTGAATAAATTGAATGAATAATTTATATAAATGATTTACCATCATCCATAAACATTAATACAATTCTCTTTGCTGATGACACCACCTTCTCGATGAGGATAGGAGATAGGAATGAAGCTGATGCAACTGTTGAGAATATTATTGAGACAGCTTCAGATTGGTTTGGTGCTAATAAATTGAATCTTAATAAAAATAAAACGTCGTCGATGATATTCACCACTCAAAAATGTGATTCACAATCCATTAAATTCCTAGGTATCCACTTAGATAATACTCTCTCTTGGAGAACACATACAGAAAACCTAGAGAGGAGATTATCGAGTATAGTCTATGCAATAAGACATGTGAGATTGAATATAAGTGTGGAAGCTGCACTTCTAACATATCATTCCTTGTTTCATAATGGAATGACGTATGGATTACTTAACTGGGGACACTCCTGTTACTTGAAGAATATATTCATACTCCAAAAACGAGCAATCAGAGCAATAGTAGGAATAACTAGGGTAGAGAGTTGCAAACCTTGGTTTATCAATCTTGGGATCCTCACTTCACCATCAGCTGTAATATATATCAATCTTCTATATGTGAGGGTGAACATCATACAGTTCCAAGAAGTGGGCTCTAATCATAACTATAGTACTCGAAATAGACAGAATCTTCTCATTCCTAAACATAGATTGACCAGTACAAGTCGTAGCCTACTAGGCATAAAATTGTATAATAAACTTCCATTACCTTTGAGAGATGCTAACCTGGAAACATTCAAAAAACAATTGAAAATTATATTACTGCAAGAAGCCCATTATGAGGTCAATGATTTTAACCCTTGCTGATTAGATCATCTTTAAATTTCATTATATTTTTTATGTAGTAGGTTATAGTTTTTGTATTTTAATACCACTATCATTAATAGTTTTTGACCTATCCAGACACCAAGGTGTATTTGTGATCAATAAAGATTATTATTATTATTATTATTATTATAAATGATGTTATTATCAATTACGTTACGGGTAGTGAGCAATACAGATGTATATTCTGTGTTAGGATTTCACTAGTTTGCAAGTCACATTTTTGTCCCACCTGTAATTGGTGCTGTAGGTTGGGTGTAAACAAAAATAAAAAAAAAATGAAAATAAAATAAATTAAGTATAGTATCTGACGTTACATACTATGAGGATTTATAGACGATTGAGTGGGTTCACCCTGTATCTCTTTAATATGAACCGGTGGCGCATCGTTATACGTCGTCGAACAATCGTAAAATTGGTTGGAAACGAACACAGAAAACGCGGCGAGGCGACGTTTATTATACAGGCCGCCCCGACCACAGACCGGCCAGGATTCATGCACTATTGCCCATCATAAGGTGATAATAAAGTGATACATACCTACCTCGATCGATCCGCACGAAGAACGAAAACGAAGATCTAGACGTTACCGACGAAAATCCACGGGCTGTCATTAATATCGGTTTATTCGAATGAAATACGTCCGTTAGCACCAATTACATAACTATTATCGTTACAAAATTAACTAGTAATCGGTGCCCCAAGATGCCACTGCGTTTGAAACTTTTGGGTACTGAAAGTTCCTTGCCAACTCAGTGACACCCTGTTCTTCAAAATACAAATATACAGGGTATGCTATCTCAAGCTATAACACCCACTTAATTCACAACCCGTCGGTTGTTTTCCGAAAACAAAAACTACATAGTATTTATTCATTGATTAAAGAGATACATTGTGGAACAACCAAATGGAATAAATTCGACAACAAATGAATGAGGATATGTTGGGACGAACGTTTGGACACGTCGATTTGTATTTTTGATTACGCATTTTTTCAGAAAAATTGAATTATATAGAGTATGTCATGTGACAGTGGCCAATACCAACTTTCTTATTTCAAATGGAACACCCTGTATTCCATTCCATTTCCACCACACTTGGGGTCTAGCGGAAATGATTACAGAGATATAGGGTGTTAAGGGTCGAGATTTTTCAACGTAATGAATTTTTTGTGTTGAAACTATGCATTATTGGTCGAAACGACTTACATGTCTCTCTTAATTTTCGATATACTATCTACAGAAATTCCTTTGGGACAGATACAGAATGATCAATTTTCTGAATTCTGCACCACCCTATATTTGTTTCAATCAAATGACAGTAGGTAGTGAATCAAAAGTTAAGACAGGGACATGTTAGTCGTTTTGACCAATAATGATTGGTTTCGACACAAAATATCCTAAAGTTGAAAAATCTCGATTTTTCACACCCTATATCTCTGTAATCATTTCCGCTAGACCCCAAGTGTGGTGTATCGATGAAATCAGCTCATCAGTGATAATTCAAAAATGGAATGAAATACAGGTTGTTCCATTTGAAATAAGAAAGTTGATATTCGCCACTGTCACATGAAACACTCTATATAATTTTTTTTTGAAAGAAATGCGCCTTCAAAAATACAAATCGACGTGTCCAAACGTTTGTCCCAACACATCCTCATTCATTTGTTGTCGAATTGAGTCCATTTGGTTGTTCCACACTGTATAGTATTCATGCAATTTCTTGAGTTGATATCTCAAAGGGCAATGACCAGCTAACTATTGACCTCAGTTAATTTTTGATAGATCTAAGAGCATGTTTGTTTTCTACATGGACGTGTTTGTAGGTCCATGGTCTTATTCGATGGATGAGCTAAAAATTTTTCAGTTTGTCTTCAAGCGCAAGTATCTATGAGAATATTTTTGTTCTAGTGGAACGCAAAAGGGTTCTGGTCCGAAGAATGGGACCATAGCTACTTCTTTTGCGTACCTCTATCAACCATTCACATCTATACTTGTGGTGTAATAACAATTTGCCAATATCTGCTTTTAAATGCGGTGTTATCAACACCTCATTCGGAATCAGCTATTTTCGATGCACTCACAAAAGTGATGTTCAAAGGAACTATTGGGCATTTTGATATTACTATTATTCCTCAAAAAATAGTTCATCATCCTTCTGTATCCAATTTTCATGTATCACCCCGTATATTCTGCAAAGCTATATGTGATTTCCACCAGGAGTGTGCCATTTTGGAGGTTGGAGATCTACGTGGTGGTAGACGAGGTCTCGTCTGATACAATGACGATCGATGCTGGTGTTCCACAAGGCTCTGTCTTGGCACCAACTTTGTTCTTGCTCCACATCAATGATTTGTTGTGATTTGTGATGTGACCTCCAGCCCAGTTCATAGCTTTGCGGATGATAGTACACTTCATTCCGCCTTCTCCTCTAGAGCCCCTGTATCATTCAACAAGGCCAGAGGTGCAAGACGAAGAAAGGTCGAAGAATTCTGAAATAGGGATCTGAAAATCTAGTACAGTTCAATGCAACTAAAACTCAAGCTCGTATGTTCACCAAGAAGGCTGATCACACAATGCCCAATTTGATGATGTCGGGTACCACTGTTCCTATGAGGTCGTCAATATCCATGCTGGGTGTCACCACCAACAGTGCTCTCTCATGAGACGATCACGTGAGGTCCATTGCGAAAACTGCTCCACAAAAACTTGGTTTCTTTTTCCGTGCGAAGAGGTACTTCACATCCCAGCAACTACTCATGATCTACAAAGCACAAATTCGACCAGTCCTGAAGTACTGTTCACATGTTTGGAGCTAGTCGATGATACAACACTTATCAGATCATTGACCTCTCTAGAACATCGTAGAAAGGTCAGCGATCTCTGCATTTTTGATACTTCCACGGTCGATTACTAGTAGACAAACCAGACGAGCTCAGGCTGGTCACCCCTACACTGTCAGGCTCGAGACCTGTCGAACATCGCTATACCAAACATCATTCATGAATAGAACGGCAAATTTTTGGAATTCTCTGCCTAGTGAAGTCTCGCCTGATGCTTACAACCTCCAAACTTCCAAGAGAAAATCCAACACCCTCCTTATCTCCCAAAATTCCAACACGATGTTCCTCGAACATTATAGGTTTCTCTATCGTGTTGTCAACAGATAAAAAAAAGACTGGGATCTTGAAAAGAAACTTCGAGATCTTTTCTGCTGCTGGTTCCTGCATTGATTCGTCTGCATACGAGAACACATGAGAGTGAAAGTTTCAATGATCATTCTCAGGTTCCATGCAAATTCGATGATGTTGAGAACACAGATGAAGTGATCAACCAGATGAACTACATACCCTAGATCGATGCTCAAATATGGTGTAGATTAAAAAGGAAGTGTAGTAAAGTGCTGCACTTTACAGGAAAACAAATGGTCCTGATACTTACTACTATACGGGAAAATATAATGAAATCGATTTATACATTCGTCTATCGTCCATAACGTAGTAGATTACGAGGTCATGATAATGTGATAAACAATAATTGCATAAACTTGACTGAGCTTGTCAGGTAGAAGACGATACGTCCCATATACCGGGTGCGCTTGAAATAACCTCGAACCATTATGAACTATTTTTTACGATAATGATGATAATAACAATGGAGTTGTATGACTATACCTAATAGGAAATTGTCTTGGTTTTGCTTAGGAATGATCGATATTCCAAGTTGAATATGTACCTGGCGAGGGATAAATCTCCACAAGAAAATTGGACACAAGAACAATTGATACCTTCACACAGAATCATGTGATTCCATTTTATGAAAACTCCTCATCGTTATATTGCACATATGTACATACAGTAATCTCCAGGATTGATTTATTTTGAAAAAAAAAATCAAGTTCTGCTCGGCCTGAGTGTCTTTCTGCTATTTGTGAGGAGTTACATCTTCTCTGAATAGAATAGACTCAATTGTTTTGACTCATCTCCAAGTACATTTAAAAAATTAAATCGCTCCCCAACTTGAATTTCAGAATAAATTATTTTCAAAATTTTGTCCACCAGGTTCATTTGTATTGATATTGATACTTCCATAAGGGCTACGACTGAAGCTACAATCGATCAGAGGTAATGAGATTTGGGGATAAATCCATTTTGAATTTTCATTTTGAAGATGTATAATTCGCAACCACCAAATTATGAGAAATACTATTTCAGTTGATTCAAATCCACACATCATTCACAATCAGAGAACAGTGTCGAGTGTTAGTATAGTTCACTATATTTAATTTTTTGATTGATAAAAATTGGCATTTTCGTAATCCGTGGTAATATATCCTGGCACCTTCGCCATTTATTGGTGAACCGTAGGTAGGTATATTTACATCACAAACTGTTTAAAGCTCTCGCTGGGCTAGGATGTCATTATCCCAGTTTGTTTTATAAAAGAAGACAAGTGTAATAAGCTAGTCTTTTTATTTCGCATCATTTTTGAAAAAAAATCTAGCTGAATATAGATGTAATCTCAGGGATATTGGAGATGTTTGGAGATACTAATAAAATGATTGGAATATCAAAATGGCAGCAGTAACAAGCACAACTTCCGCAGAAGATATATGGTATCGAAAAATTAATATGAAAGAAACAACTGCTTCCGGTCTTGTACAATTTGGAATTCTTTACATTTCTCGACGCACTTCCAAAATAGATTTTCGGCAGTGTGGAGCAGTGTAATAAATTACAATTTGCACAGGAATACCGGAATCAATTGTTTCTATGATATTTATCGATAATTATTCGAGTGGGCTGGTGTAAGAAATAACTAATCGCATAAAACCTCTAGAAATGTGGAAATACAGTATTCGAATTTCATCTTATTCAGATAATAATCATTTGGGTGTTTATTTTTCGCTTGATTTCCACCTCAAATACTTGTAATTGATTTGTGAGAAATTCTTGCTCGTGAAATATGTCGATAGTATGAGTATTTTCAAAAATATAGAAACTACCACTGTAATAAGATTCGAGTGAGTTGTAATAGATTGTAATTAATGTGTGAGAAAATTTTAGAAGTGGGCTATTAAGGTTGGTGGAGAATTAGGTTCATATTGAAAGAGTAAGATCAGTGTATAACAGAAAATAGCTCGGGAAATAGTACGATGATGATAGATCATAATAGATATGTGTGGTTTGTGATGTGTGGGAGTTCAATAATATCGAGAGTAACACCAATTTCAAGAACATATGAGTTGCGTACACTCATACAGACGCACGTTAAAAAAGTAATATGAATTATTCGAATGCTAACTGTTTCGCGTAACACAGTTTCGTTTTTTATACGATTCGGTGCAATACCTTCTTCTTTGGGCGAGTCGAATCATGACGCAAATTCCGCCGATTTGTATGTGTTTCGGGTCTGGTTTCCCGAAATTTATTAGCTTGTTTGAATCGAATCACTTTTCACGTGAAATAATTGGCGAACGCAAATGAAATAACAAATACACTGGGAATACCGAAGAGAAATGCTATGCGATGAAA
This sequence comes from Gastrophysa polygoni, assembly GCA_963576655.1. Lineage (NCBI taxonomy): Eukaryota > Metazoa > Arthropoda > Insecta > Coleoptera > Chrysomelidae > Gastrophysa > Gastrophysa polygoni. The sequence goes on along the minus strand of OY755082.1, from coordinate 4,854,562 downwards.
AATGTGCGAGTGGGTATTTGGATCTCTCTAGTTTCAACTGATTGAAAACCTTTTCAAACCGTATTCGTCGGACTTTTTCACTCATTTGCTAAGATAGACGTATTTGGTTGGTTGAAATTGTTGTTTTGATAATCGAAAACACCATGTTTTTGTATATAGTTTCCTGATTATATGATGCGTGTTCGTTTTTGTATATCGCTTCCTCATTGGTTGGGTAGTTTGTATAGAAAATTACTTTTCAGATGCAAACTGCCATATTTTCCATTTTCCTGGTGAAGAAATGACCTTGGAAATGATACTACACCACATTTAGTCTGTGAAGTCCGTACCCTGTTCAGTACCATGAAAATCACACACTATCAATATCTATCTTCACCATCACAACTTCAGAGTTTTTCTAATATTCTGGATAATCAAAGCATTCGTAAAATCTAATCATAATCTGGACATAATCTAACCAGGAACTGTGAGCTCGGTGGTGCATTCCACAAGGTATTGTTGGTTGCATATCTAGTCATCTTGAGCAGCGAAATACAATGCGAGATGTACAAAAATACCTGGTTGAAAATTTAACTCAGAATGCTGTGTCACGGTATGGAGAATTACTGTCACATATTGTTCACATAGTGTTTATATTGTGCTCTCATAGTATTTCATTAGTATCCATATAGTGTTCAAGTAGTGTTTGCATTATAATCACATGGATCGTACGATGATAATATAGTGATTATGGAGGGTACACGGTGATTACATGTACAGGATTTTCCCGCAAATTTATTATCATATAATCATCATCATCATCATCAAAATTTCCTGTGAAAAATTCAAAATATTTCGGCAAATGTCATATTTTAACAAAAAAAAAGTATATACATGCGTGCTTCATTTCATCCATCCTTACTGAAATATATATATTTACCTATAGGTAAGCGTTCATATATTTCAAGAAATGTAAATTAATGTTCACTAAAACATAGTTAGCTATGCCAAGGTTCAGGACGTCTTTTTTGTTGTTCAGCTATCGATTGTAAGTTTTCTTATGGATTCATAACAATTTTATAATTTCGCAAGTAACTATGTTTTACTGGACATTTCTTACAATTTTCGAATGCTTATATCTCGATGAAATAGATGGGATGACTGAAGCTCATGTGAATAGTGTCGAGATCAGAATAAATAGCTTTTTTCAGATATGCCATGTTATATAGGGTGTTCCACTAAGAAAACATTACAATACGTCAAAATATGATATTTTCATGCATGATTCAGACAAAAATGTGAAACTTTGGTTTTTAATATATTTTGATAACTTTTGAAACAACCCCTGTAGGTGGGGTGCGAAAATATACGGGAAAACCCTGTCCAGAATTTCATGAGTTATTCCCTAGGGATTTCCATGAATTTTCGCAAATGTATTTTTTTCCACAACTTTCTTCGATCTATGGCATCAACGATAAATCGTCGAATAAATGAAGCGACTCCGAAAAATAACAGTGGACTAAACGAAAAGTAATTCTCCCTTTCCAACAATCCCATTAGCCATTATTTGCTCTTTCTGGAAAGTCTGGAGAAGTCGCTCTTCAGAAAATTCGGAAGGAAAATAATGGTCGTGAAAAGCCAAAATCGAATCTGTTCCGAGCGCGTTTTGCACATTTTCATTTGGAAATTGAGTTTCTGTCTGAAATAGAATTAACGAAAATAGAGGATATTTGGTATCTGTGAATGATTTGATGATTTTTTCGAAAATATCCCGTAGAAAATATCATTACGAATTGTGAAGTATCATACTCTGTGGGAATGTAAAAATAACAAGCTAATTGAAATGTATTTATGCATCAATTCAGCTATCAACATGTCTAGTGATATTTGCGATTTTCAGAATGAAACTGTCAAACAATGACTAGAGATAATCGATAAGTAATTCATTAGATCTATATCTATACCAATTCACTCTCAAGATTAGCTTAATGCAATTCAGAATACTAGAATAATTATAGATTTATTTGTAGGCATTCACGAAATGTTCATCATCACAGAAAACCGCAGAAAACTGAGCATCATAACTCCCAAATTTAAGAACTACCGACATGGTGGTATACACAAAGAATATTGACGAGATCAACTTTTCTTTAGCGATAAGAGATTTCAGCATACATTTTCCCACTTTTCCCATCTGCCTTATCGAGATAACATGAATATTTCAATGATCTGGGGGAATAACCGGAAAACAGATATTTTCTTATTCTCATTTTTATTACATCATCCGAGGACATATAAATAATAATATTCACCAAAATATTCAGTTTCGTAGGGTAATGTAGTTGACAGTTTTCAAGGACTTGCTGAAACATATCTCATCTTGATTTTCTGGATGATTCTCATCGATATAGTATTGAGGATACTATCATCAAACTGTGAACCACATGTTCCATAGATAATGATTTTCGCATGGGACTTGAATTCGTTATAACCTCGGTTGTAAACGAGGTTGTAACCCCTCGATGAAATTCGCCATGTCAGCCCAATTTCACATATTTTATATATTTACGTACGTATTCACGTATTTATATAGCCATAGAAAACTGATAACGTTATATTATTCGTTGATGTAGTTCCGAGTATTCATTTTTTTACCATCCTATAATACTCTATAAGATCCGATTATTGTCATACATATACAGACGAAGAGATTTATACCTTATACAACTCGCATAGTATTCGGTATCATTTTGGCCACTAATCTTTTCGAAAGATTCGCACGTAGCAAAAACTTCTCACACATCACCTTACACATCACATCTTCACACATCTTACCGAAGTGTATGTAACTCCAAAACTCTTCCTTCTTCCACAATTGACAGGTAGTTAGGTTCATAACGAGATAATTCATAGTAAAGTCTGCAGAGCACGTAGAAAAATCTTCAAGGACAAACTGAGGCACAATTGAAAATCATGCATAATTGTACTTAGTTAAAGTCTTACCGACAAATTTACATGTGAAAAAAAATGGTTATGCGAGAGTCCAGGACTCATTCACAGTCCTCGACATAGCCCGTCTCAACCATGAATTTCCGCATAGGAGAATGTTCAAGGTCGTACTAAGGTGCGAATACCTCCTAGTGAACCTCAGAATGATCAAGGGACCTCCTAGCAAACGAACTTAACCAAGAGCTGAGACTCTATTGGTTCAAAAACCTTCACAGATTCGGTTCACTATGTATTGCGCTACGGCCAGAATTCCGAGCGAGTCTTGGGTGATTTTCCATTTTTTCCCAATTTCTAATGTAGGAAAATGATCAACGTCTTACATGAGGTCTCATTGAAATGCACGTACTAACTACGTACGTAACTCTTCCTTCGTCTACTATCCACAAGAATACAGGCACATCTCGATACTCATTAATGTCCGTAAATGAAGTTTCGCGAATGAATTTCGCACTTAGGGAAATGGTCAAGGTGTTATCGAGGTGTAATTCTCACCCGAACCTTTCCTTCACATAGTGTCCAGTATCTTAGATTCCATTAATGGTGAACAGACGTATACAGTCTCACAGAGCAATATAAGGACAATTTTTTCCAAATTCATGGCTGTCAAATGAGTAGACAATAAATTATGTAGCGTTTTCGAAAGTGACCTTCACGAGGCCAGTATCTTCCGACCATCTATTGGTCGGAAGGGTCCCTTCTTGGACTACCCTCGCGAGAAAATTGAGGACTTACCGAAGCCGCGCTTCCTGGTCCTGTTGAACTTGTTGACGTCGACGTGGTCGGCCAGCCTGGCCGTGATCGTCGCCTCGCTCTCCGAGGTCCTATTCTCCAGCAGCGCGAACTCCCTGCCCAAATTCCTGGCCGCGTAGATGTTGTCCAACAGGCGGCAGTCCACCGGACTCGCGAACCCCGGCTTGGCGCCCTGATAGTCGTGTTTCACTTTGAAATAAACTTCACAGCCCGCGGCGTCCAACTTGCGGCCGGTGAGCACCGCGAGGTACACCTTGTCCGCCGCGTAGGCCTTCCAGAAGAAGTCCTCCGGCTGCTTGGGCAGCCAGGCCTTCTTGCCGCGGCGCCTCGGCGAGCGCTGGGAGCGGAGGACGAGGTCGGTGGGAGGGACCTGCGCCAGCCTCTGGTCGGGGAAGAAGGTCGGGGAGGCAGGAGGCCTGGAGGGCTTGGAGTGTCTTTGGTGTCGGAGCTTGTGCGGGCGGCGGAAGAGCCTGTCGGCGGCCAGGGGCGGCAGCAGGGAGTTCTTTTTGGTGTCGGTGAGGTCGGTCATGGCCAGGCTATCGATGCGGAAGCCGGAGCAGCTGAAGAGCGCCAGTAACACTAGAAAGAGGAAGCACACGCATTTTTGGTACATGTCTGGGGTCTCTGCTCAGCTCTCGGGATCGGGCATGTCGGCCGACGACTAGCGATGGGGTAGCGATGGCATGATCGCTCGCGCGTCACATCACTAGCACAACGATCGATCACTAGCACTGCTGGCGGCGCGGGCGGGGTGGCAGCGACGCGTTATCACTTCGATGTCGTGTCGTGTGGGAGACAGAGAGAGGGCTACTAGCACTAGCGCCGAGCGACTGGCTGGTAGGAGGTCGGTCGTAGGCAAGGCAGTGTATTCGGTCGCAAGGCTGAAGCTGCACTGACGGCGATACGGTCGCGTCTGTCGCGTCGCCCCCACCACTGGCTCGCGATCGGCGTCGCTGAATTGCGGTTTACGGTGTCGGGTGGCCCGTCGTACGGGGGACGCCATCGACGGAGGAGGCGCCGGTGGCTGTCGGTCAGGGGCTGCTTGCTGGTGGCTGGCTGGCTGGCTGGTTGGTTGGTTGGTGGCTCTCTTCTGCCGTGCTTGAGGCTCGTTCTGACCATTCCAATATGTATATCGATATTTTGGTGGATCCAAAATTGGTGGAGGTCGGTAATTTTTTTTTTTGATGGGGAAGAAAAAGGAGACATCTAAAAAATACGTTAAGCTAGGTTATGTTAACTCATGGAAATGCATGTCACAAAATAAAACACTCTAGATCTTTTAGTTATCATTTTGGTTGGTATTTACCTCAGTTTTCATTTCTTTCGCTTTGTTTTGTGGTGAATTTTTGATTTCATACTCTGATATGTTCATGACTTCAATTATAATGCTAACTAAAATTCTTTCTATGAACTTGACACAAATCATCGTGCTTCTCGAAGTAAGCAACTGCGCTACGAAACAAAAATTGATATTGGTAATTGTATCGTTCTCATCATTATGAAAAAATCGATTTGCAAATTATGAAGAACAATCATTACACTAGCATTTATAAGTCAGAGTGACAGTTGAATGTTTGAAATGAATGAATCAAGTTCCGACGTACAGTTTTCTCGTGATTTTCTCTCTCATCCAATGAATGATAAATAAAAATAGATGGATTCCGACTTGATTTATTCCCAAGATTGAATATTCAGTGTGAGCCATATGAATGCAGGATGAAATTATAAAATTAGAAAATCCAAAACAATTGTTTTGGCAAATAAGTTGCCATCCTCAGTAGACAAGTGAGAGCAATTCGCTGACTGATCCTTCGTATATTTCAAGATATTCTCCAGAAATTGACTGTTGATGGTCGATTATGGAGAATAGTTTGGAGAATACTATGGAATGCGTTGATGATAATTTTCACTTTTTGGATCTACTGGAAATGGTACTGGACGGCTGTAAAAAAATAAGGATTGTAAAATGATTTATCAAACAAAATTATCTCCTGCGTGTCCTATATTTTGTTTTGGGAACTCAGCTGACCTGTGATATAATTCTGTTATTTTTGTTATCTTCCAAATCGATTGCTTATTGTCCCGATATGATTATTATGTTTATCGCATGATCCTCGAGCGGTACACACAGCATCACCTGAAGTGATAATAATAGGAGGAGTTTTTTATGGGGACAATTATTGCGGAATATTTATAAACAAACCACAAGTCGAATTATATACGGAACGGTAAAGTGTAAAAATCGAGAATAATGGCTGATACCAAATTACCAATATCTTGAATCATTTCAAGAAATATTTGAACACTTACTATACTGAATCAAAGATGAGTCTGTCTATAAGATATATGAAATAATCTGAGGTATTCAAAGTTAGTTGAAGATAGTGAGAATACTCACCATTGATTTCTGCTTTCAGTTCAATCAGAAGTTGAATCCGCACGATATATGAACAATTCACCTTCAACATCCATCATGAAAAAAATTAATTAATATTATTGGACGCCTCTGGATGATAGTATATTGGCGCCGTTCACGGTGCAAAACTATTTTATCAGAGAGATAATATTTGAAATCTCATTGAACAATTATTTCCTAGTAATAATTATCTAATATACCTCTATATCTTACCTCTCTTATATTCGATAATATATTACATAAATTAGTGTCAATAATCAGTGGAACTACTTGGTTTCACACAACTTTGGGAACACACCACAAATGAACAAATTGTGTGTGTGCAAAATGAGATAAATATTGAAGTGGGGTAATAATTGGTGTATCGAGCAAATTTGGCAGTGAATTTTTTCCTGTGGAATGATATTGAAATGTAGTAATATTGCAAAACTCTGCCTGACAGGTGAATTCTCAAATTTGTTTTTGCAATTAAATAATAATTCAACATGTACATTTTTCCATAGTCCTAATTCCACTTTCGTCTTCAATGTATAACAACTCGCATTAGATGCGCACTCTATATATAGTGCTAAATCAATGGTGAGGTTTTGAAGTCACCGCAGTGATACTTCCTCTTAAATTTCCAAGACCTGTACACTGGCACTGTATGTACATGGAGAAAATTCTTCTTTTTCGGAGTTTCTTTTCGAGAAAAAATAATTGTAATTGGTACTTGAGAAAGATCCGGTTTGGCACCAAGACCTGTTGGATCTGATTTCCTCCTTAGGATGCGGATGATATTACACTTCAAACCGCCCTTTCTTCCAGATCTAGAGCCCTTATATCATCTGGTGAAGCGATGACTGTTTCGATTTGTTCCTATTGAATAATAATAAAAAAACTGGATCCGGTTAAAAACGTCAAATTTCATGATTCATCATCAACTTGATTTCAGCAAAATGATTTTTGATACAGAACGCAGTTTTTCTCATGGAACCATATTGGTACCATATACAAAGGAACTTATGAACTTATAGTAATTATAAGTACTAACAAATGGTACCACGGTACCAGTACGGTTCCATAAGAAAGAAAAGTGTTTTTTCACATCAACTTAATTTGGTGAGAAATCATGAAATTTCACGTTTTGGACAGTATTAAAATTCTTCTAGCATCATTCCGATCAATAGGAGCGAAGTGAAATATTCATCGTACACTTCCATTCCCAAAGAAGGAAAATAAAAAATGTTGATAAAATCGATATTTAATTGTTGAAATGTCACTTATATGGTAATATTGGATTCAGAAAGTTAAACAGAATTCGAAAATACAATAATACCTATACACGGTGACACCGAAAGTATTTGTCAAAATGTGACGTTCATCAAATATTTAATTCATTCAATTCAAGTCATTTCAAATAATAATAATTCATCTCTAAAACTGAAGACAAAGGGTGTACCATTATCCTGTTAGACCCGGTATATATACATCGTTCAGAAAGATTATTTTTTAGATCAAGTGTCGAATGGATCATAGGGATAGCGAAAGGAAATCAGATCGAATCCAGAGGATCATAGATCTATTTCTGTTAATGCAGCTCAAACAATGTTTTCGAACTAAAATACGCAGTCGATTTGGAAAGTAAACCGATGACCATTTATACTCACGAAAACAATAATTTCACCAGACAGGTACTTGGCAGGCAGAAGAAACCGAATATTTAATTGTTCTGTGAGCGAAGAAAAGTGATGACTTTTCTAGTGAGCCGAAAAATTTTCGGTGAATCAAATTTCTAAAAATAGAGAACTCACTTTTTTTACTCGTTGTTTTTCCGTATTCTCAATAGAAAAAAGCTAGAATGGAATGAATGGATTTCATCAAATTTGATCAGTTTCATCAAATATTGGAGGGCCTTGTGACATTCACGTTCTGAAATTTTGGAAACTGGTCATCTCTGAATGTATTTTTGGTAGGATGGAAATTGTACATGCAAGAACTGAAAAACTGTTTCACTCTTTCGGCACTCTCATTGATGCACGATTCTGAGCTCAATTGATACATGATTTTTAGGTGTTTTCATTTTCGGGGTTTCAAAGATTGGTATATCTAGATCCTTTGCCGTTAGATGACGTTGAACATAAAACAACTCATGTTCTACTGAGACTCATCAAAATGCTACTATAATAATAATAGACAGTTCAAATATGGCTGTTACTGTCGCTAACCGAGATCTATGTTGAACGAAGCAGAAAGAAGCAGAATAACCTGAATATGGTACTGATTGGAGTTGAGACAAACAACAGAGCAATAATAGTTCATTGAATGTTCCGAAACTATGAGATAGCTAGAAATTATTACAGAATAGGTATCTGTAGAATCTGCTAATATTGTTTATTATTAGTACAACTGCTGCAGATTCGGAGAGAAACGTCAGAAATGGTGGATAGATCTCCTTCTATCATGGAAAGTATACATCTAGGAATATTATGAAATAGGGATATTATGTAGATAATTTGGGCGCTGTCTCTTTGAATTCATCTGACATAAATTCACAATATTTTATAAAACTTTCAAGTATATTTTGAATTTACTAAATGTTCTGCTATATTATGTCAAATTTCTGTCAACTGTCAGAAACGAATAATTTCTGTCAGTCTAATTATTTCGCCGGAATTTCCCTAAAAATTATTTGATTATGTATTCAATATCAACGAAACCAAATAATACAACTGAAACATAGAAAACTTTATTAAACATTCGTTACAGAAAGCAATTTAAACACTAGTCCGTCCGAATTTTAAATCCGTGCTAGAATATGTTGCCTTCTGTAACTTACGTCTTGATATACTATACGGTGCAGCTTCTTCCTTCAGATGATGAGAATATTGATATTTTCATGAGGAACATAAATACACCGAGGCACAAAAAAGTCACACATGTTTTTTGCCCTCTAAATTATACAACAAAATTGTTCACAAATCCAAATTGCTCGACCTAAAGAACCCATAGTCATGAAAAATTATAAAAAAATATCGATTTAAAAACAAGTTAGATACAAAAATCGAGAAACAAATTTTCACTTGGAGACTTGGAGAGAAATGTATCTTCAATCAAGGAATTCGCAGTTCCACTATGTACCATTAATCATGGGACACCCTGTATAACTTTTAATTCGAGAGTATTCCTATGTACAAATTCGAAATTTCTAGTTTGAAGTCGAAATATTGAGTTGACAGGTGACATTTCGTGAGAAAAGAATGTGGAAATTCACGTAAATCACGCAGAGTGCCCTCTATACAATATACATCGAAATTGTTTACGAATTCAAATTGCTCGACCCAAAAAACCCATAGTCAAGAAACATTATAAAATAATATCGATTCAAAAACAAGTTAGATACGGGAATTGTGGAATCAATTATCACTTAAAGAGAATTTCATCTTCAATCAAGGAATTTGCAGTTCCACTGTGTACCATTGATTGATGGGACACCCTGTATAACTTTTAATTCGAGCATCTCTATGTGAAATTTTAGTTTTTTAGTTTGAAGTCGAAATATCGAGTTGACAGGTGACATTTCTTGGAAAAAATGTAGAAATTTTCGTAAATCAAATGATCCTTGACCCTTCCACGCTTCCTTATTTACTTACACGGGTGTATGTAATCGGAATTGAATCTCCGACGAATCGTACGTTGACTCGTTTGTATCCCGGCGATTCCAGAAAGTGTAAATATTTAATTCAAATAGAAATTCATCCACTGATCAATTTCTGCTTTCTAATTTTACACCAATGGCGGCGGTGTGCAAACACAAAAAAATAATAAATTAAATTGTGACGCCTCTCGACATTGGAGGGCGCTATGACGGCTTCACTGTTCGACCGTCGAATAGAAAAATGAAAGGAGGGACCACTACTTAATTTTCTGGCAGCCTGTCGATTTCACATTCACAAATTGATGTTCTGGATGAACAAAACATCAATTTGTCGCTTCACTGAGGTTTAACTGTAAGAATAGTTTCAGCTGAACTTCACATTATTGAAGTTGAGTAAATATGTAGCATCATCTCATATATCATCATTATTATCATAACTTAAGGATGGATGCCTGATGATGAAGAAGTGAAGACTAATGATGATTCGAAAATGAAAGAGATCACCTCACGAACTTCTTGTGAAAAAATAATCTCTTATTGTATATTGCCTATATTTGAAATTGTTTTCGAAACATTATCATCGCACTGAGAATTTCATCGAATTTTTGAATCGTCTCATGGGGAACTGAAGAATCCTCACAGTTCTTATCAGTGAAGCAAAAGTATCAGATATATTATTGATGAAACGATATAGGAATAAGAGAGAAATTGTAAATTAGTTCACAATGAGCAATAGATTAGATTTGTATCACGATGTCACACCCGCTTTATCTTCCACATACTCAGGAGCTAGAGAGATACCAGATATACACTTAACGTCATAGTTTGGTCATCTTCATATACACTGCTCGCCATTTGCAATGAAATGACCGAGTTTTTCCGAAAAACATATTAGGAGGCAAAATAGGTCTATTTGGATTTGAAATCTGAACATCAAATTTTTCCTGGAGAATTGCCAGTTCTGAAAGAGTACACTTAACTACTTGATGGGGTTTCCCACACTGCTCGCCAGCTGCCATGAAGATACTGACTGATTTAATAATACAATGAATAATATCCGAAGGACGTCAGAATTATTAAATCACGTAAAAATACAATATGACAACACTGTTTCTATTGTATTCGTTATACATTTTTCATTTACTTTCCTTCGTGAGATGTGTGAGTCTACTTACCATAGTAAAGATTTTGAATTCGATAGATTTCAGTATTTATTTCAGACATTATTCAGTTGAAAAAAAATGTCATAAGAATTCATTTGGCGGAAACTACACAATTCACATGCAATATCTTTCCTTTACAACCCCCAATACAGACTGATTCAAAATCCAACTTTTTGCTATCAAAAAAAAATAAGCACATTTTTATTTTGTGGAGTTGGTGCTGAAACTCCTTTCATGTGAACTCATCCCTTTCAAGTGAAAAGGATGTATAAACAAACGTTTCTACCGGCAATAATGCCACCTTTCGGTTCATCAAACGGCTTTCCCGGTATAGATCTCTCTTCAAGCTTAATGTTTCTCACACCACCGAAATAAATACGTTTTTCTTTAAAATCGACCGGGTGTATCTAAACATAGCAGTCTATTTTCAGGCTATTCATCGAATTGCTCAGTCGAGACTATAATCTCGCTCACTTTGAATTATTCAGTAATCACGAAAGGTTGCCTTTCAAAATGCGAGCTTTCATCGACTGAACAATAGTTTTCATTAAATAGACACGATTTCACAGGATCTCTTTCGGAAGATTACTGGCAATAATTTCATCGCCGAAACTGTTGAGGCAATTTCATTGAAATATTGTTGGAAACAATAAGCTATTGCCAAATTGAAAAAAAATATATAATTGTCAGTTCGAACTGGCATTTATCCCCAATTGCCAGTTTGAACTGGCAATTAGCCCTAAGTGTCAGTTAAAACTGGCAATTAGCCATAAATGCCAATTCAAACTGACAATTAGCCCTAATTGCTAGTTCAAACTGACAATCAGCCCTAATTGTCAGTTCCAAACTAGTAATTATGAGAAAAAAATCATACTGTCTGTTTAGTACGAAAGCGCTGAACGGACATGATGACTTTTCTTATAATTGCCAGTTTGAACTGGCAATCAGCACTAATCGTCAGGTTGAACTGGCAATTAGCCATAATTGCCAGTTCAAACTGCCAATTAGCCATAATTGTCAGTTCAAACTGGCATTTATCCCTAATTGCCAGTTTGAACTGGCAATTAGCACTAAGTGTCAGTTTAAACTGGCAATTAGCCATAAATGCCAATTCAAACTGACAATTAGCCCTAATTGCTAGTTCAAACTGACAATCAGCCCTAATTGTCAGTTCCAAACTAGTAATTATGAGAAAAAAATCATACTGTCTGTTTAGTACGAAAGCGCTGAACGGACATGATGACTTTTCTTATAATTGCCAGTTTGAACTGGCAATCAGCACTAATCGTCAGGTTGAACTGGCAATTAGCCATAATTGCCAGTTCAAACTGCCAATTAGCCATAATTGTCAGTTCAAACTGGCATTTATCCCTAATTGCCAGTTTGAACTGGCAATTAGCACTAAGTGTCAGTTTAAACTGGCAATTAGCCATAAATGTCAGTTTGAACTGACAATCATGGCTAATTGTCAGTTTGAACCGGCATTTATGGCTAATTGCCAGTTTAAACTAGCAATTAGGGTTGAATGCCAGTTTGAAGTGGCAATTAGCTATAATTGCCAGTTCAAACTGACAATTAGACCTGAACAATTAGAACCAGTTTGAACGGGCAATTAGCTATAATTGCAAGTTCAAACTGGCAATTATAAAAAAATGTCACCAATTCCGTTCAGCGCTTTCGTAGTAAACAGTGATTCAATTAGCAAACAGTTTTTTCGCTCTACAGCCCAAGAACATGTGTTTATAAAAATAAAAAAGCTTTTTTTGTTCGCCGCCACTATCACCCCTTAAAATTTGTCGGTAGCTTCACCGGATACCCTGTATGTAGGTCGCCCTGTATAAGTACGGACAGAAGAGCTTCACTTGACGAAATTAAGTGCATTCATTCGTTTGAAGTTGAATAAGCTGGTCTAGTTTCCGAAAAATGGTCTGTCTGTCGTTTCACCTCGATTTTGGCACAAACACCTACAATAATTCATTTCGCAGGCGCATCACGAAATATTTCCAACGGGCAATCATAATCTCGGCTTCACTTGTTAACAATTTGGAAATAAAAAATACTTATGAGAAATATTACTACTCATCACTTCACACACAGTAACGATGTATCAGTACATTGGCAGAGGTCGTACAAAAAGTTAATGAAAACTTTGATATTTTGAATCCTAATCAGGTCGGATTCTGAACCTGAATCCCATTAGTTGAAATACAAAATAAATATAAATCCAAAAACCACAAAAATATTCAGAAAAGCCTGAATACGTAAGTTGGCAACCAACTCCCCATTTTCAGTGAACCTGAGAAGTGAAAGAAATTATCGAAATCAGCAGTGACAGTTTCTGGAGAATATCTCGAAATATACTGAGGTGTCGCTAAGCTCTTCTACTTTTCATATACTGAAGAAGCCACTTAATTGCCGAAATAGGTATTTAGGTTTTCCTCAATATCATCGTGGTTTTTGGATTTGTATTTGATTATTCAACCACAGTCTTCTAATAGTAACTTTCACACTATGTGATGAAATATTCATGAATTTGAATGAGGAAAAAAATTTCAGAATGTCGCAGAAACTATTTCATCACAGCTGATGAATGGTTCACTTCATACCTCATTAGACGCAGTCAAGTACTGAAAATAGAAGATGGAGAATCCTGAAATCTACCACGAAGATCAGTTTCAGCGGTGGCTTTAGTCCCTATCCTCTTCATAATGCTTCATATGGATCTATGTAGGTACTAATCTACCTTCTTATCTAATCATTATATCGATACATCTGGCGGTAGTTATATTGAGAACGCAGATATTTCGGAACAATCGCTCTCAAAACGTCAAAAATCAATAGTCACAGTTGAAATTCGATTCTGCTAGGTGTGAGTATCTTCGTAGAAAATTAGCTAGGATCTGGACGACATTTTGAAGAAAAAATTCAAAAAATAATCGAGAGTTTTGCGGCCAGAGTAGCAGCTAGAAAATGACTTGTCGAATAGATTTTACAAAAACCATCCCTACGATTCCCTCGAATTTGGTATCTAGAATATCTATATATTCTTTTACACTTATATATTGTTGTGTTGTATACATTGTGATGTTTATAATAGTTGATCTTTTCTATCAATGGTCATCTTGCCTCTTTTCGGTAATATTCTCACATCTTTCGAGATTTTGATGTAGTCGCATTACAGCCGGCCTCAGAGAAGGGCTAGAGTGAAAGACAATATGGCGGCGCCCATGGCTATCATCAGCTAACCGTGTAACATTTATACTCTCACTCAATCGTGCAAGTGCTCCGTGATATTTGTGTGTTTTGTTCAGTATAATCATGTTGATGTTGTTGTTTGACAATACCAATCTACGAATCTACAATTACAATTACAAAATATTATGTATTTCGTACTCCAATACTCAAATTGAAATTGAAATTTATCGTTGTATATCTTGTCCATTTTCCAATTATTGAGTCGAGAATTGATTTTATTACCCTGAAATGAATAATTTTCCGAGAATTTCAGTTGAATGCCAATAATCCGAAAAAAAGTTTTACTTGCATCGTGGTTTAATTAAACCACACAATGTTTCTTCATTAATTGATTATTTATTTCTGAATGGATTTATTCATTTTTATATATTTTTCACGCTCATCCCAGACTTTATCGATATGAAATTTGAAATTCTCAAAATAATGAACAATTGTTTGAGTAGACTGTCCAAATCGTGGATTTTTATTAACTATACGATAAGGGCGTCCCAAAAAATAATTTGACTGAATTGAACAATGCTATGTTTTCAACCATTACAAGTTCGGAAAACAAAGCATGACTATTGAAGACCAGATTTTTTAGTAAAAAATCGTTATCAGCCAAAAAAACCAAGCTATATTGTGTTGCTATATTGTAACTTTTGTAAGTTTTGACAACTGGAAAGTTTTATTCATGAATCTCAATAATTCAGTTCACAAAATGTCAATCTAAGGCTACTTTTGGTGAGAAAACTATGAAATAATGATATTATAAGTGTGGCTGGAGGAAAATACTTTGTTGGTACCATCTTGTATTTTGACCAGGGTCTATGGGTTTGGGTTCAACGTGTTCAATTATTTTTATTCCATTCATTTGGGATCTGTCGAGATCCGACAAAACCGGATATGCCGAAAACGGATATTACAACGGTTTTTCGACCATGGCAGTCATATAGTGACTTGCAATTCTGCCGTCGCACATTGTTGAATTTTTGTGCGGGACCCCTGAAAATTCAGAATCATCCAGAGGCGTACGCATATCATGTCTTATTCATTTCCCGACGAGTGTAGGTGAAATACTGATATCTCCTCGAAATATGTATCCACAAAATATTCACATTTCAGGAATTTCAATTTCGACTCTCTACGTGCAGGGTGTTTCAGATTTCTTCAGGCAAAAACAAAAATAAAAAATAAGAAGAGAAGTTCAAAGTATGTTTTGGAGCTATCCAGATAATTGTGATAAAAGTGTTGGGAACATTTTTCTTATTCATAGCTCAAAAATCTCTGTTGCTCTCATTGAAAATGGACATTGAAGTCTGAATATATTGAAAGAATACTACAGTTCATCGATCTACCATGAAAAGAGTAGGAAGTTTCAGACGAACTGGCAGAAATAAGTTACAGTTGAATTGGTTTGTTTTGCGTTGATGAATTTTCTTGCTTTCTGTAAAATATATTGTTGTCTTTTCATCGATAGACTCATGAACTAAGCTTCCAAGCTGATATTGGAGGAACAAAGGGAAAAATCACCTCGTAAAAAATATCATTTCCTAACATTGACCGCCACCACTTAGAAATTTAGAATCTAGCTCAAATACATTGATATTCGAGGGTGAAACCAAGTGGGTGAAATTGAAGCCCTCATCCCTTGAGAATATCTATCTGTCGTTGACCTAGTCCTTCCAGCCAGTCTTGGTTGGGAGATTGTGGAGTTTTACAACTCTAATAAATCTGGCGCTCGAGGCAATCCTTGCCTATCAAAGATAGACTTTCCCCTTGAGCCTCAGAGAGAAAAGTTATATCAAATTTTGAGTGAAACTAGTTTCGATAAGTACTGTCCATACTCTCACCTATTATAAATATTTTGCGCAGCTGAAGAAATCGTTTTTAATAATTATATCGAAAATTATATTTTATTAGCTAGTCGAACATATATCCGAAAATACTTCTCGTACACGTTTCCATTTCCAACTATTTTTAGAGGAACTAACTCAGTTCTCTGATTTCTTTTCTGTATTATTATTAACCTGAAGAGATTGCAAGAAAACGGAGTGTCTGTAGTTTTTTGCTGAAGAATATTCAGTGAATGTGCTTGCGTTCACTTCTTATTTTGTCTGACAGAAAACTATGTCCGTTACCTCGCTTTTCTCTTTTTACTAGAGATGAAATTCTATTTATACAGGATGTCCTGTCTGATGAAATATAAAAGAGCTATGTCTCTGCCAGTTCTCATCCCAATAAAGTAATATAAAGTTATGGATTTTATGTAAAGAAAACAAGTAGTTCCTCGTCGCTATATTATGTATCTAGTGTTATTACCATTGCATACCTGAGCGTGTAGTATCGATCGATAGTTAGTTGTCTTCGTGATAATTCAACATGAATGACAGATCGTGAATGTACACGTGTAAATATCTTTGCTCTGAGTTCTGATAGAATGTAGAGAGGCAACTGTCCTGCATGTGTATTAATTCAGACTCTATGCTCTGAAGTCAAACTTTTCTCTGAATCCGAATGCACTAATTATAAACTTCATACTATTCCTGGTGTAATGAGACTAATTATTCTCCTCTAGTTCCAAATACGAATAATGGAAATTTGGGACATTGTATAACTTGGGACATGTGTATGATCTATTGTACTCATATTGGACTTCCGATAGTTCAAAGACACACGGGGTTCTTCTGTGATGGAAAAATCAAAAAAGTTTCGAGGTAAAGACATTCGTATCACTTCGTATGTTGGAGTAGATCCTTGCATGGCTCATGGTCAATTTTCATTCAAGGACCATGAAGAGAAGTTAATGATGAACTTCAAGAACTGTACGCAAAGGAAGAAGAGGAGTGATGTTTGTGGTGAATTTAAATTTATGAAAACCAATGACCCGACTGGTATGATCGTGTCAAGAGGAATTTTGGTTTCGAAAAGTTCATGATATCATTCACTTCATATAAGTGAATCACTCGTATATCATCCAAATTGGAACAGCTCCGATTGAACTGTTTCCACTATTGGAACTGTTCGAAAGTTTCAGCGCGAAACAGTAAATCACTAATACCGGGTGACACAGGATACATGGAGTACCCTGAAAATTCTTCATTTGCAGAGATTGAACTTATTTTCAAAGAAAGCGCAATCATTGATACGTAACTTCTGTGAATTTGAATCATCATCATCATTTTCAATTTTCCAAATTGAGAAAAAAATATCAGGCTGCTAGTTTTCTCCTTTCGATATATATCCCAAAGGCCCATTAGGCCCTATAAGACACTGTAAGGTTGACTAGGAGTCGTTTACACTAAGGCCAAGTTCTTACTTCGTGGAACACCTTGTATCTCCGTAGTCTTTCGAAATAGATAGCTGCATCGAAGCTGCTATTATTGGCTTGACAACGAATCAATCACTTCTTTGTCAAACATTGACGTTTATCAATAAGATATGTCCAATCACTCGTATTGGAAACTGAAGGATGGTGTACCATGGTCCTGAAACGCCTGGTTTACTATGAGGTTTGTATTTGGGATACCGGAATTCAGGAAGGAAATTTAAATTCAGGGAATAAAGTCTCACAGTTTCAGCAATGAAAATAACACACACAACAGTGGCCTCTATGCTTTCGCAGAATTTCATTTCAGTTATGATCGAAGCAAAAATCTTTTTCAACACCAACCTTGGGTAATTTAGAGATATTTCTTGTTACCCTGTATATAATTTGTTTGTCTTAGATATCTTTTGTGGAAATCAATGTTCGAATGAGGGAATCTCGGAAACAGTGTTGTAACACGTCTGTCTGAACGCAGAAGATGTGACAAAGTGTCGACAGATATTGAACACAAATGAAACCAGAATTATACACTGCATGTTTCAGACAGCCGTCAGCTCACCATGTAATATTTATCTTCAGTGGCATATTTTGAACGAGAAATTATATCATTCACAAGTAGTATGACTGCAGAAGTTGAATTTACTCGGTTTCCTTCGATATTCGCGACATTCTATTCGAAGGAAATATTCATTATTATTTTTCTTACGTCAAAATATATGGTGAATCTTTTCAGGAATGTATTAAGAACGCCGAATTGAATTATAAGTATAGTACTTGAGAATCTTGGTTGATTTGCACAATTTTCAGACATAAATTGAAGAATACTTTCATCCTCTCTAATTACTTTTCAACTTCCAAGTCAAGTCTCGATCCTGAGAGAAAAAATAGTACATGACGTAACGAGTGTGGAATGTGACATATTTCTATATTATGTAACTAATAAGTGCATGAAATTCTTCTTTCAAAGAGTTATATGCAACACTTTTCCTACGACCTTAAATATTTGAATAATGTGCATTATGAGTGTTTATGAGACCTGAGTGTATACTATCATAATGTTTCAAGTCACTTTTGCCATGCAACCTGAAAGAAAGCAGTCAGGAACGAGAATACCCGAGCAGTGACCCATTGGATGGTTTTATAGACATGAAAATGATGTATGCGCAAATGAATCGATTCAAATTCGGCAGTTTTCGAATACTTCTGTTGTCACTTTTGGTACCCAATACCATTCAACTGACTCAACTCGGTTGTCATTGTTATACAGGGTGTTCCGTTGATCATGTTACAAACTTCTAGGGTAGATAATAAGATAGTTGTCAAATATCTGTCAATAAAATATTGTGTCGAAGATTTGACTAACTGATGATGCTCACTATCTGTACTGAACCTCATTTTCATATTTCAACGTAATAATTGGTTTAAGACCAATAATTTATTATTGATTGGATTTAGCCATTTTCGGAGGAAACGATGACAGATAGCGATTTCCACAAGAGTACCTTTTTTATGTAATAGGCATTGGAGAATCATAATCAGATATAAAAATGGTAAGAAATTGGAGCCTTAGAGGAGTAGGGTCAAATTTGCCCAAATACCCCCCTGGTTTGTACGCCCCTGGTTAAAGGTGACAAAATCCGGAAGGCTCAAATTGATGAACCTACGAACTAGATTTCATGTCCCAAAATTGGTTGCGATAGCTGCAGTAGTACCGAAGCTATAAAACGAAAAGTAGTTTTTGGAGGTCATCTTCTAAGGGCCCTAGCTCCATGAAGAAGCGTCTTCGGACCCATGTTCACATGAACTTTTTTTCTTATTTTCGTGTGTTTTATCTACCCTAGAAGTTTGTAACATGATCAACGGAACACCCTGTATATGTATCATGAAATTCAAAACAGTGGCGTTATATGGAATAAGCTACCATTATCAGTAAGTGATATATAGCTGTCTCTAAGAAAGTGAATGTGACTGAGACAAAATACAAAACAAAAGACAGAGTTTATCTATATTGCTGTAGATATCTTCCAATGGTCAGCCATTGAATTATCAGAAATGAAATAATCATTTGTCCCTTTTCCCTCATGTTTCTAGGAGAATGTTCACCAAGCAGTCAAGCTTTTTTGACATGTCTACTGTATATGAACTATAGGAAGGAATAAAAAACACCCTGGGCTTCCTCCATCCGCAAAATCTTTATACTTTATGTTACGTAATAAAGTTGAACAAATGACGCTTGGAATGGAGTTACGGAAGTTGGCTGGAATGGAACGACCGATACATTATTTCAGTAATCTGGAAAAGTTAACCTTTCCCTTGCAATCGGGATTCCACAAAAAGCTCATTCAGAAAAATCGTACTATGTCCCTTATTGATTGATAATATTGAAGAATAATCCTCAGGTACACATAGACAAAATAATAGATCCACCAAAAAACAATATTGTTGTTGCCAGTCTATCCCAGAATTTTGGAGAAACTGAGCTGTTCCTTGAACTTTCGACCGTTTCAAGGTACCGATGATTCAAACACGCCATTGATGTTATCAGCAAAGTTCTTTCCAAGCATTCGGTTTGCAATATATCATACCCATCGTTCAGTGTGTAGTTTTGAGTGAGCTGAAAACTGCTTCACAAAAACTTCTATTTCTATTTCTATTTCGTGCGAAGAGATACTTCACATCCCAGCAACTACTTATGATCTACAAAGCACAAATTCGACCCGTCCTGGAGTACTGTCCACATATTTAGCTCTTGAACATGCGCTGAAGCTCTCAGATTATATGCATTGAACAAGTATTCGGCTATGTATATTCAAACATTCCGAACAGTCCGAAATACCTTACTGAAGATCTTATTGAAGGAAAATAAAAGATTCTCCACCACGAAATTGTACGAAGAAGCAGATGTCTTCAATATCAAGAAACTTTATATTTATCATTGTCTTCTGTGGAACCTTGAATTTTAAAACACACCCGCATAACACCCGCCTCAACAGATATCATAATATTGATGTTCCCTTTGCTAGACTTCGTTATAATCAGAGATCTGTAACATATATTGGACTCAAACTTTATAATCAATTACCCTCTGAATTGAAGAATATTACCATCAAAAAAATCTTTTTGAAGAATAGTTTTGATTGCTCAAATGCTATACTAGAAAACATTCAATGGCCACACATGTTTGCTTTCGATGAACTAGTCTACATTTTCCATCCAATGAATTGTATCCATATAATCGATGATGCCACATCACAAGCTTGCTTCTTCTCTTTGAATTTGTATCCCCAGCTACTATATTATGTTTTTAACTGGTGTTACGTTTATGCTACTCGATTAAATTCATAACTGATCATTTCCTATTGTGCTCTGTCATATCAACTGAATAAAATTACTGCACATTACTTACATTTGATTAGTCGGTGATACTAGCCATGAAATCATTGACATCTCTAGGACATCCGAAAAATGTAAGCGATCACTTCCTTCATGAACGAAACAAACTTTGAGCTCGACCTTTATTCAATGGTCCGAATCCGCGTTTTCTCCCTTTTCAATAGATTTTTCCATGGCCACTACTTATCGGAAATCTTGTCCTCAATAAGCGATTCCAGGTATACAAATTAGACGATATCAGGCTGCCCATACATACATCGATATAACGGCAAGTAAAAATTTCGAGAAGAATTCCAATATGATGTTCCTCGAACATGAAAACGAAACAAACATAAAATCTTGATGAAAGTTCACAACACGCACTTTGAAGAAATAAAAATGAATTCTCATCGTGGAAATAAAAATGCGCTGCTTTTCTCCTGAATTTTCGTTCGCAGCTTTGTGATTCAGCGGACCAGAGGTTTATTTTCCTATCAGGACGAAAACATCCTGTTTTCTTCGTCATCCCTGCGTCGGATTTTCGCGTCCTTTTTCCCCACGGCTATCTAGATTTTATATGGTCCTTGGCCGTCGTTAAGAGGTCGACGACTCAATCGTTTCGCAATAATTAGATTGTTCACGATTAGGTAAACATTCGGTGAAATAATCCATGATAAGCATGTTTTTTTTTCAACCACTCGCCTGAGAACCTACCTTAATGAACTCTTTTTCAAGAGTGGGAACAAAAAGGAGATGAAGTCGTATGTATTGAATATAACGTATGTTATGAATATAACGTATACAATATGAGTAAACATTGTGTGGTTTTATGAAACCACGATGTAATTGAAACATTTTCCCGGATCGTAGTTATTCAACTGAAAATTCGGAAAACTATTCATTATTATTTATTTATTATTCATTATTCGATTTGGGGCGTTTTTGATCTTCTTGATGATTGAAAAAACGAGAATGATAATGTGAAAACGATAGTGAACAAGAATCCAACCATAAATTTCAATTCCAATCCGTAAGAGTACGGGATACATAATATTTCACAATTGTAAATGTAGATTTGTAGATTTGTGTTGTTGAACATTTACATCAATATACAGATAAAAACGAACAAATACACGGAGTACTTGCACAAATGAGTGCCATTCGCCTTAGCTACTCTGCAGTTTTCACAAGAAGTTCTCAATGAATTCAATAGATGAATTCTGCACAGTGCATCCCAATTTCGTTGAGACTGCCAGGTTTCTCGATTGTTTTCGAAGATGGAGACTTCCGGTTTTCACGTTCCGTCCTACTTTTCCTTGAAACTGAAGATGGTCCAATCAGATTTTTTAAAACTGTTCCTGTTCCAAAGATACAAGGTGATTTTGAAAATTTGTTATTACTATTTGCACCCCTTCTATATCTACGAAGTCATCAGAAAATGCTGCTGAGCATAGATCTACGTCTAATAGAGAATTTCGCAAAGCATCCAGTGGCGTACTCCATTTATTTTTCGGGGTATAGTTTTGGAGATACGACACAAACTTATATTTTTTTCAATGGAACAGCCTATATATTTTATTATCCCATTGAATTCTTCATTCCTTTCATAGTAGGTATGAGGTATAGTATTTCATATTTTCTAAACTATGACGATATGCCGAAGTTAGTATCTAGATAGCGCTTGATATGCCTAAGGTTAAGACCGTTTCAAATTGGCAATAAGTAAGGACACCAAGTATAATACAGTGTTGGGATAAAGTATGGAACCAAATAAATATCTCTCAAACGACAAGAACGATATTTATGGAAATTCACAGGTGAGTGTAATGAAACAAAATGCATCTGATGTACATTTTTTCGTTAATAATATATACTTCCTATTCAACCGGAAATGCCAACAACTTCTTTAACTCAAAAGGGACACCCTATATATCTTTACAGATTTTGAGAGAGCTTGTTTTTTTGAATTCATACATACTGAGTTTGGTGTAGAAAAAATTGTAAAAACGAGGAATAACTCAATGTTAGTTGTACATTTCGTTATTTTAGAATAATGAGGAACGAAATTACTTGCTGACAATATGCCATCCTATTAACAAATTTTTGAGTCACTCTTTCCAAGACTTCTCCACGTATTAGTTCACATTCATCAAACATTCTTTGTCTCAATTCCTGTAAGTTTTTTGGTCGTTTACCGTAAACAAGTGATTTAAGATAAACCCAAAAGAAAAAAATCTAATCATGGTGGGAAAGTGCTCCATCTTTTTGAAACCAAACATTTTGTGGTAATTGCCCATTCTGTTGAAGTCAAGAATAATGTCGTCATTTAGTAGATCCGAATACTTGTCATCATTCAAGTTTCCGTCGATAGAAAATGGGCCTATATATAAGCCTATTTTCGACAATTCTCATCCAAACATTTAACTTCTGTGGATGCTGGGTATGTGCTTCTTCAACTATATATGCTGTATTCCTCGTTTTTACATTTTTTACACTAAACTCAGTATGTATGAAACACCTTGTAATCAGAATTCCTCCGTCTACCAAATTGTCACTGTGCAGTGTCAAATCCGACCTCATATTGAGAAAATTTTGTGAAATTGTGTTGAGAACGGGAGCAGATTTGTTCCCGAAACGTCCACTAGGATAAGTAGAAGCTTTATTCTTATCGAATATATTTGTATACCTCTTGAATTCCTCTTGTATTCCTCTTGTATTCCTATTGAATATATTTGAATTCCTCTTTTAGATATCTAGAGGTTTAATTTCAAGCGCAGTGACATTTTGGGGCAGATCACAAAATCTGTCCTAACTACAAATAACTTTCAATGACTTCTACTTCATTTTCTAGAAACGAGGAAAGAAAATCCCCAAAAAACCTGGAAGATGAATATAGGGTGTCCCATTTGAATTAGAGAAGTTGATGGCATTTATTAAACTCTCCTTAGGATGAACCCCGGAAAAGAAGAGAAAATAGTCGATATTTTCTCGTGAAAATCATCCTTCTCACGACAATTAAATGAAGTGTGATCCAGTGGCCGAACGTAAACAATTGCAGACAGAAATTCCTTGATAGACGTTCGGTGGTCACGTTCTAATCCCAAAGAAAATATTTGCCCCATATATTAGTAGCCGAACGGCTTTAAAACCTAGAAAAAAATATTTGTTCAGAATCGAGATGCGTGAGAAAAAGCGTGAGGTGTGTTCTCACTTCGTATACCGACACATTTTTTGGAAAAAATATCAATAACAGAAAGTTTTATTTGAGAGTGACACACTTGCTGATGAAAGAGGTATTTCCCGTTGTTTTACTAGGAAGCTCCTTCTTTTCCTGATAGAATTTGTCGTATTGATGATCGGAATTGATCCTTGCCATCATAAACTGAGAACATTGATGATGTTAAAGGTGAATGAAAGGTTTTATAGACGAAAAGCACATCAGTGTTTCATTATCATTTTAAAAAAGAATTCAAAGGTTGAATCCTTGCTGAATAATAAGAAAATAGCCTCTATACAGGGTGTTAATTAGGTATGTATGTAGGTATATTTTGAGTGAGTTCAAAACAAAAAGTTCATGTAAAAATGTATCCTGACTTGCTTCGCTTCAAGATACAACGTGTTGAATTGAAAAAAATGATTTTTCGTAATTATTTCAAATATCGTTCGTTATTTAACTCGTCGTTTTAGAGCGATGAAATGATCTCAAAAAACTTTATGAAAATCACTGGAATTATCGTCTGTTTAATTTATTGTGCATATTTAATCAACACCCTGTGTATTGAAATACAAGGTGTCTATAAGTTCCCGATCAAAACGTGTTTTTTCAAGCTTTTGACCTCTCCTGGTGTCTGGGTGTCTGAAATATTCGAGGTTGTGGAGATTATTCAACAAAATTCAAGATAGCTGTTCCAAAATGGTGGACGAATTTTGTGAAAATGGTCCAATTCTCTTCGAAATTAAATTGGTATGTGAGCGTTTTTTGCAGTGGGAGATTTTTGTTGGCACCTATTATATTTTTTCCCGTTTATCTAGAAATACTTTCAGGATTTCTTCCAGATTCGGTAGGTTCACATGCCATCACTAGATACTCACTTCTAATGCCACCATAACTTGTTTAACTGTTCCAGTGGCTTCCTAGAGGGTAGCTCAGCTGATAATATGAGGAAATAATTTATAAATCTGAAGAATTATCATGTTATCTTTATTTCCCCAATCTGAAGATCGACTTGGTCGACAATGATTATGATTTCTATTCAATAATTGATATTGCATCATATTTTTTGTTGTTGATATATTCAAGTTTTATATTCCTTATCTAACCATACTATAAAAAATTACTCGCTTGAAGAAATAAATATCAGAATTTGATGTTTCGATATAAATATCATGATATTTTCGAACCATCTACCCCTACCGTATAAATAGATAGATACTGTTAGGTCACCTCCACAAGAAGAAAATCTCCTAGAACATTCATTCACACGATCGACAATCCATTCACAGCCCACCTCAATAGACACCTCATTTCCCGAATTTTTTGTCACTTTGACAAATAGTTTTTGTCCGAATGTGTCGGTAAAAAGTAAAGGTTTCTACGATGAGCGTTCGAAAACATTCCTCGAACGCGCTTTTGAATGGCCAGGTATACTATCGTCCAAGTCTTAATCCCCTTTCGTGTGTTGGTGACACGATCCACTAATTCCGAATCTCTCACTCTAAATCATATTTTTCCCGAAAACAGGTATTTCTGTCCTACGAGCTTTCTTCGCATTTGCCGGGTCATGAGAATGGACCTGTCCGAAATAACAAAACAAATGGATGGTATGACAAAGTAAACACCGATACATGATCCCATAATGATGATAAAAATGTTTTGGTGAATGTAGTAGCAGGTGTTCTCCCAGAACAGGCACTGTCCTGTATTTCATCTCAATTTTTGAAATTCTCATAAAGTATTCACCGAATGTGGTTAAACGTATAAAGCCTTCCAGGATGATCATTGAAAAACCTCCAATACGACTGCAAAAATTTGATGCATGATTATTTCTCTTCAGGTTATGAATATAATTATTCTCTCTTTTTATAATTTCTCAAAATTTCTTTGGATATTATTTTGAGTGGGAATGTATAGGATAGTAAAACCAAAGGTACAAAAGACATAATTCTCAGCCGGGCTGGAGGGACACACCAACACAATTTTTTTCATCGTTTTTCGATAGCTACAAGATTATTCTGTCTCGTATTCACCTCAATTAACAAAATATTCGTACAACTACCATAAAATCAAGTTTTTTTTGTTGGTATGACCCAAAGATGATATAATATATTCTCTACTAGATCGAGTTAAGAGAGAGAGAGAGGAGTTGGAACGACTATAAGCTAGAGACGCAGCGATGTAAAATCACATAACTGTTGGCATTACCAAAACACTATGATGTGTCATGCCATTGTATTGGAAAATACGACATTTTCAGATATTTTCATTCGAATCGAGTCAATAGTGTAAGATTATTCACTCGAATCTATTGTTTAGCGGAATTTATTGATCCATGAGTGTGTTGAAACAAATATATTCAATTTTACTTGTTGTTTGAATATTAAATATTGGTAAATAATCCTTTTTGGTTCAGCTGGTTCAGCTCATCAATTGAAGGAGTGATTCCAAAACTTTCTTCGAAATGGTAATGTCCTGTTCAGCCTATGGTTGTACTAGAATAGACGGAAAAATATCGAAATATATCATCTCATAGGTAAGTTATTGAATGATAGACCCTAGTTCGCGTCTAGAGGAAGGTGGAGGAATCCAACCAATAAAAACAGCAAACGTGTGAGAGAGGCAACCAGCAGTGACCAGCTGACAAAATTGTAACTCTCTTTGTTGCACATTCAGACGAATAGATAGCTCTTTCTTTTTCTTGTGTTTGATTCGATACTCCTCATAACTCGATGGGGCAAGGGGGTGCATCTAGTAGAAAATATACAATATCATATATTTGGTATGAGCGTTAAGCGCTTTTATATGGAACAATAACCTTTTAGGGCAATTTTTGATAAAAATTTCCACTGTTTGAGACTCGTTAATATAAGACTAAACAAGACAGGGCCCAGAACTGAGCATTGGGGCACACCAATATTGATATCGGTATTATTGGTAGATGCGATAATACCGATAATTATGATAATTATGTTCTTGCTCTCTGTGTTGTCTTTCTATCTTCTATATTGAAAACTGAGAGCGATATTCAATTCATCATCCCAGCCATTCCTAACAATCACCTCAAATAGCTATAAAACTTTGATATGATGGTCCAAACAGTCGAAATCCCGACCTTAATCTAAGGGATAATAATTGAAACAATCGATTTCCAACGGTGCATGTTATTGAGGGGGAAAAAATATATAAAATAAATATAGGAGAAAAGAATATATAAACTTGTGATATTCAATTTTGGTTTTGTATTATCATTTTGTTTTATTGTTCTGTATTTTTGTTTTTCAAATTCAGAATCTGAATACGAAAACTCAAATTTCTGGACTGGAATTTGAGTTCCTAAATGAAAGATGCGAAGATGAAATTTAGCAGATTTCATTCGGAACTGGAATACTTTCTTGTGGGTCTGTTGAATCTGTTTCTCAACTCAAATTTCATGAAGGAAACATCAATTTTTATCATTATTACTATGTGTACTGGAATTTGAGTTCCTAAATGCGAAGGATTCATCTGTTCAACGTCGTGTCATCGAGGATGTAGGTACTATTTTCCATGTATGTACCCACCGATATCTCCGTCCTCTTGGCAACAGCGCTGCCCGCGTCCCGACGTAATCCAGCGTCGCGACGTCAGGGAAGCTGGCGCCACCAGTTTAACGGCCCGGCGCTCGCTATTCTTTCAATTTACGACTTATCGGATATTATACAATCTCTGGAAACGATCGTAGGTAATCGAAAAAGGGGTGATTTCTCTCGGCACGTTGCCGGTTCTACGGCCGGCAAATTGGCGAGGATTATATTGGCGTTTTAATAAAATGCATACAATAAAATGAATTTTCCCTATGATGGCGCAAAAAGTTTATGTTTGCGCTGAGTGAACAAGACGTATTTCTAATTTTGCACGCTGATGCGATATTAATTTACTACAGTTGATTGTGAATAAATCATTTCTCTTTATCGCTCAAAATAACTCATCCGGCCATAAGTGATACTATAGAAGATTCAGGAATAATACGAGACTCAAAAATTACTTGAAAATCTCACCGCACAAATGTAACTTCTATAGCACTGAAGAAATTTACGTTTAAACCTCAGATATTCAGACGAATATTCGCAGAATTTTTCAAAGTTCATCCATACTGTCGAACTTCTGTTATCGATCTGAAATGGTAATGTTTTTCTTTGCTCATAAAACCTCCTTCGTGAGGTTCAAATCAGTATTAGTGTATATAATCGAAGGTAATGGTCTATGTGCTATGAAGTTATATACAGGCTGTTTCATCTGAAACGCACATTAGAAGTTTTCTGGGTAGCAATGATGAATAGCACTCTGAATATATCTGGAGAACCATAATCAATGCCTTGCTGACTAATGGAAATGTTTTCAAGATGGTGGCACTTCTGGTTATGCTCGAAAACAGTTCCGATACATTCAAAAATTACTGAGTTATCGATTATCAACGATGACAGTGCAAACTCAATTTTTTTTCTTCAAGATCAAATATTTCGAAAACGACTAGATTAGGTATACGGAGGGCTGATAAAGATCATGCTGAAAAAAACTAAAGAACTTTAAAATGCTATAAAAAATATAGCATTCCATTTGAAATAGCAAAGTTTGTGTCTACTTCCGGTTATACCGGAAGTGCCACCATCTTGAAAAAAATTTAATTGAATTTGATTTGAATTTAATGAATTGTCAAAGTGAACGAATCATTTGGAACCCAGAAAACTAGTAATGTGCCCTTTAGATGAAATAGCATGTACAGTCATACCATTTTGAGTACGTAGCTACCTAATATATTTCTCATAACTCGATGGTTCTATGTTTGGAGCGAAATTGTATGCCTGCAGGAATGTATTTTGTCCACCTAAAATTAAAAATCTCATTTTTTTAAACCAGTCACTTGGCTTTTGTTTCGAACCTTATAAAATTTGTCCCATATTATATTATTATTATCACCCAGTTCAACACACAATTATAATAGAACAAACAAACTCGTGAAGTAGGTACGTATTATCAGTTTGCTTAACATCTGATATTCGACTTTCTGAAAGAAATTTAACTGTCATTCTGAGAGTATTCGAAACTATTCGATTGTTATCATGACATTCATCTGTTTAACCAAGCTTCCAAAGCTCCCACTTTACTAAAGTATTTATGGGGATTCCCAAATTTCTCCGACATTGTTGTCTATTTATTATCGATAAACTACCTGTTTCTTTCTATTCGGAAGCGTTGGGTAGAAAAAACTATTGATCTGTTATCAATATCGGTTTGACAAATATGATTTAAGGATGATACCAGTTTTAGGTATTAGTACCGCCGATGGGGTTTTCCCAGTTTGCTTGCTCAAACAGGTGTCGACAGGTGCTTCTGATGTGGAAAGTCTCTGATGCTTATTCACCTTCTAAAAGTAACTGACACACAGGGTACCTAGAAATAATTACCATGAAAATCCATATGATAAAATGAATTCAAATCACAAAAGTAAAAGTTGTGCGTCGCAGAGCACATGAGACTATGGAGGGTGTTAAATAAGTATGTATAATAACAATAACCTCAAATTGTAACCATATGTACATCTGAAGATACAATGTGATCATATTGAAAGGTCTCTTCAGATATCATACATGGTTAGTAAACTGATGACTTTTTTCTTCTATATCAACCGAAAACAATGCGCACTCAACCAATCATCCGGATTTATACTGATCCATAGAACGTTGTTAACGTTTTCAAATGTAAAAGCTATAGCCAGTTACCTGCATTGATTTTTGAACTTAGTTATGTGTCATGATTGAATCATTATTATCTCGCATACATCAGGGTAGTGTAACAAATTTCATCATCATCTAGGAATCAAAGTTATATTACGATGTGTCAGTCGAGGTAATTTAATTTCATAGGGGTTAATTACCCCCTTCTTAGGGTGGAACAAATATATTCACGAATTTCATATCATTTGTAATGAAAATGAAACAAATAATAATTCGGAATCAACAATTCAAATAATTCAATTCAATAGATCAGAGACATTGAAATACATGTTTCAAGTCATATTTTGAAACAAAATATTGGGGCATCAAACCACTCCTCTCGCCTTTTCCAATTTTTAGTTGGTAGTGCTCGCAGCGCCATCTGCCAAAATTCAGCAATCACTTATATGAACCAAAACATAGATCTCCTAACTTTTCACTAACCTAACCTAAATCAAGTTATCTTGTCTACTTCGAAAATTGACAGAGGGTGACAAGAGATTGGCAATTATTTGGACAAAATCTTCATGGAGACACATCTCAGGACCAATATCAGGATTCAGTACCATGAGTGAACGAATACAAATAGTAACAGTTAAAAATGACGAATTTTGGCTGAAATGCCTCGGTTGTGCTATCTTTTGGCAAATTGTGGAAGCAAAGTCACCCAATGCCACGAAATTCAATTCATTCAAATTCATTCAATATCACGAAGAATCCTTGTTCGAATCAGATGACTCAAACACTTTTCAATCACCAAAAATAACAACACCCGAGGCTTTACAGAGATAGGCTATAACAGACACATATTTGAGCGGATATAGGAAGCAAGGAGAGAACAATTTCTCATCAGATTGTTTGAGATGAAAGAAATCTATATAAATGAGTAGTGATTCGTATTCAGAGAAAATGGTAGCTCACAGATGGCAATATTATCGGTTATGGTAATTACAGTTTTCTATATTGCCATCCGGTCTATACTAACCTGAAAGATCTCTGCATTATATCGTTGCGTGTTTTGTTTCATGGACAGTTACGAGAAAGTTTACGAAAC
Organism: Gastrophysa polygoni; assembly: GCA_963576655.1. Taxonomy (NCBI): domain Eukaryota; kingdom Metazoa; phylum Arthropoda; class Insecta; order Coleoptera; family Chrysomelidae; genus Gastrophysa; species Gastrophysa polygoni. The sequence continues at coordinate 4,823,650 of OY755082.1, read as the reverse complement.
TATGAACTAGATGGCAGTTCTTATGCAAGTTCGCCAACATAATGATGGTTAGTGGTTTCCTCATGTGACAAAATACCTACTACAAGATACCATATTTTATGTTCGTGAATTATATGTACATAGATAGTGAATCTTCAGAATAAAATTTCCTTTTCAAAATTCACTGTTGTAATTGAAATAAACGCTGAATGAATTTAGGTTGGAACATAACTTGAGCTGGCAACGTTGCAACGTCCTTTCTTTGTTACTTTTGTTCGTTTTAACGTCGATTGCGGTTTTAATGTTCCGTACGTAATACAGGATTATACCGATTGTGATTCTCTTGATTCCTGATACCCCCGCCTCTTATTCCGAAACTTCAAAATCCTCGGTTTATCAATATCAAACAAAATAATAGATAATTAAGTAATTTAGACATATCCGAAGGTCGCTTGAGCCAAGCAACTGGTATCGGGCTCGTTATCTACCAGTAGTTGACTCTCTCTCGCGATAAAAGGAGATGCCTTCGTTCTCCTTGACTAAACACTTTCTGTTTTGCGCGAGGAAAAATGTCGAAAACATTTTCAAATCTCGATCGGGATACTACAGCACAGCGGCACACACGCTCAAGGTCATCGACAGGATAAAACAGAAGAGACAGGAAGCGTTGCTAGGAGGCGGGCAGAAAAGGATAGATACACAACACAAGAAGGTGAGTTGTCATGAATAGTTTTCTTGCACTTCGTGCGTTTTTTCCATTCGCCCAAATTCTTCTCGTGTCTTCTGTCATATACAGAGTATTCAGGTAATGAAATAGGCATAGGCACTTGATGGATCATTAAATTAATTTCAATCAATCTCAATTCAAAATTGACAATGATATGACAATCAAAAATCAAATTGAAAATTATTTCATAATTGAGATTAATTTTTGAACTAATGCCCCCTTCTCAGACGAATGATAGAATCATACAATATATTGTATATGATATGGAGTATGGAATGATTCAATTATTGTCTGAATTGAATAAATTTTTAAAAATTCACAACTACTTCTGATCATATACAGGCTGGAAATATACGGTATATGTTTATCACTATTTCAGGGGAAGTTGACTGCTAGAGAGCGAATAACACTGTTCTGTGACCATGACAGTTTCGTGGAATATGACATGTTCGTGGAACATACTTGCACAGATTTCGGCATGGAAAAGCAAAAGGTATGTATACTTAGTCTCAGTTAACATGAATGTACGTTCTCCTCTTCCCTCGTCCCACCGATTTCATAGGGACAGTATCCCTATTTCCTGATATAATTTGATGTTAGCTGAAGAAGGAAGGATACTTTTAATAATCTCAACTTCTTTTTCTTGGTTGATGTGAAATTTTTCCTCGAGTACCTATCAACTGAGACGATAGATAAAAATAAAATCAGTGATTTTTAGGTTTTTTAGAAATATTTCAGCAACGGCTGAATTTTTTTCAGCTTGTGAAGAGCATATTGAACTTGTCTGAATCACGCAACTTTCGTCTGATTTGATCAACCTCCTATCTTTCACCCTTAAGGAAATAGCAATACTGTCCCTATGAAGGTTCTAATAAGCGGCGTGTTATAATTATAACGACTAAATAATAATCTACTGACGTAGATGTTACGTCCACTGAGTGACGTCTTACAGAAGCAATCAGAACTCAGTTATCACGACTGAACATGGTGTGTCGTAATAACGTTTAGTCAACAATAGTTTGCACCGACCAAAACTCGTAAATTCGTATCTATATCTATCTTCGATGTCACCAATTTCAATTAGTTACATGGTGTACTCTATTGTGCTTAAACATAATATACAGGGTGATTCAAAAGAAATTTGACAAAATGCAGGAGGTGATTCCTCACAATATTTCAATATGAATACAACCAAATAAATATATTCGTTTCCAAGATACAGTGTGTTTAAGTTTTTTTTTCTTTATTCAATATCTTTCGGAATACTTATCTCAATTGAACGAAAATTTGTATTGAGGTGGTTAATTCGAACCTGTTATTATTGCCTTTTACTCGTAGGAGGCGCAACGCACACGTCTTGATCTTTCTTCAGGATTCATAACTTTTTTGAACGTACTAGTAGCACATTTCCCAGTAGAAAAATAGATTTCTGTATCATATCGAAAGTCGCTACAAGCAAATGTTTTCCAGATATTTGAACATGAAAATTAATGAATTGATAATCGATGCATGTTGCATCGATTATTTATTGCATTTTTCACAACATTGCTTAGGAAATTGATTTGACATTTGAGTAAAAAGTTTTGGTAATCACGCGTTTGGTGTTTCGAAAAACGATAATGGGAATAAAACTTCAACACACTGTATCTTGGAAACGAAGCTTCCGGCCATATATTTATTTGGAAAATTCATATTAGAAAACATCCTGAAGTTTGTCAAAGTACTTTCGAATCACCCTGCATAATGACGTCATACACATGATATATTTTGTTAGTCAAATATATGACGTATAGTCTACGTTGTTCTGAAGTCATTTCGATATCCACCTGTTGAAAACATGTCACATACGTACGTGACGTATGGGTAACGTCCACTTAACGTCATATATCGACATAACGTCATTTGTCATATGTACATTGAATGCGCCAATATTCCACTTGTTGAATGCATAAAATCCACCTGTTGAATGCACCGATTCCACTTGTTGCCGTTGCCGCCATCTTTGACGGTTTCGTATTCATTTCCGGTCAGTTTCCAGGCGATTCGGTGATAACTGGACACGGCTTGGTGAACGGCCGGCCGGTGTACGTCTTCAGCCAGGATTTCACGGTTTTCGGCGGCAGTCTGTCGAGCGCGCACGCCACCAAGATATGCAAGATCATGGACCAGGCCATCATGGTAGGCGCGCCGGTGGTGGGATTGAACGACTCAGGTGGCGCCAGGATACAGGAGGGGGTGGCGTCCTTAGCGGGATACGCGGATATCTTCCAGAGGAACGTGCTGGCTTCTGGGGTCGTGCCACAGGTAAAGACAGCGGAAATGTGTCTGATTATTTCCCTCGTCATATAATCAGACACCACTCTTTTTTGAACAGAAAGAAGCTTCCAGTTGAGCAAAACATAGGCCAAGTACTTCTCATTGATTTATTCATTTGTTTAATACACGAGGAAACTCCGTTACATAGCATAGCATAGGATAGCATAGATTAGCATAGATTTAATTCAAACTCATCACATGTTTTTTCCACTTTTGATTCAGCCCAGGTGGATATAGGCTGGTGAAATAACTCTTCAATTGTTTCTTTCCAAAACATGTAGACCTGTCAAACAACCTTACTAGGGCAGCAGCTTGAGTATAGGTGGCGATACGATCGTTGAAACTGTGAAATCAAATCAAATTACTGATACTGATACGAGATGAATTTCAAATTCGAATCATGTTTTCAAGAAAATTTTCGAGATCGACAGAGGTGTCATCTTGTGTCGAACTTGGGCAGGCTTGGTCAGGTATCAAAATTCTATTCAATCAAGTAGGAAACAGTCTACAACTTTTTCTAGTGGCTGGGTATAAGGAGTTGGAACACCAGTCTTTATTCACATCATGGATTCATCGATGATATCTATCACTGTTGCATTTCCCTCTTCTTATGCAGTCTGGGGATGAGTCCGTTTTATCTCTTTGATGAAACCTGCGACACTGTTATGTAATAGGCCTGATTTGCATTTTAGATCCACGTTGTATATTCATTTTTCAGCTTTTTATGGGATTTTCTCTCCTCGTTTCTCTACTTATCTTGGTGGACGTTTCGGGAACGAATCTGCTCCCGTTCTCAACACAATTAAAATATTTTTCTTTTCGCAAAATTTTTCAATGTTTTCGGTTTTGACACTGAAAAGTGATATATGTTCAAAACGTGATGAAATGAAGTTCTTTCTTTGACCTTTTTGATTCTTACTACACTATCAGTCTATACTGATATAAGGCGATGAAAATATGTCAGTATTTTGAATATTAACATGCACATGGGTATCGTGCATATAATAGAGGTATTCATTGACAGTTGTAGGAAAAATACTTTCATTTGATAGATGATCCACGCAGTGTATGATCAAGAATTATATAGTACACATCTATGATATTGAGTTTTACGTTTTCACTTTCTTGCAGATTTCTCTTATAATGGGACCTTGCGCTGGTGGAGCAGTATATTCGCCCGCAATAACTGACTTTACTTTTATGGTTGAAGATACATCGTACCTCTTTATCACTGGCCCGGAAGTTGTGAAGGTATTTCAGCAAAAAATTAATACTCCTCTGATCAGCAACACTTTTATTGAGCAAATATTCCCTATATGATATATCTATCAGAATTGATTCTTAGGACTTGTCAATGCGAAGATCGAATGTACAGTTGTATGCAGTCAAATATATGCAATTGAATTTGCAAATAACTAAGAATGAAGATTCTATCGGGAGGTATCATGAATGATTTTCTAAAATTCAATGTTCTGAAGGAGATACACTATTTATAATATTTTTTTCTTCGAATTTGAAATTCGATTGAAAATGTCGGAGTAATGCCAATTGTTCGGCCATGAAAATCACCCTTGAACCATTTCAATAGACAGAATGCTATGAAAGTTATCAGATGAGACATCGAGGTAGCAATGGATTGAAAACTGACCTCATTACGAAGAGTACTTAATTTCCAATCAATAAATTGTCATTGAGAATGCACTTCATTTCTATTCACTTTTTCGATCGACAAAAAAGTACAGGGTGATTCATCGAAGATGGGCACCCCTGTATTTTCGTTATTTTCTGCTGGAACGAGAAATACAATATACGGAAGTTGAATATGCCTTGATGTAGTACATTCATAGCTCTTATCAGATATTATACGTATTATACGTATTATCGTATATTATACGTATCGTAAAACGTGACGAACTAAAAATTCCTTTTGTTTTTTTTTTGGAACGAAGTGAATGTGATCGCGTGAGATCAGAGATTTAGAAGGTACACTGTACAGATATATTTGAGGTTTATAAACTGAATAGCAGAATATCCCTATTGAAAAAAGGAGAGATTCAACGACATTTGATTTACTTTCGACAAAAAAAGGCAGGAATGCAGCTCTTTCTGAAAATCCAACAAATAAGTGTTTGTTCTATTTGAAAACGAAAGATATTCTCACTTCCGCTAGAACAATCTATTATAGCTCTAATGTGATATCTTCGCATCAATATTCATCACCTCCTTTATTTTGAATTTTATTCAATTAATTTCAGTTCGTTTTCATAAGTTTCGAAGAATACCTCTTAGGGTCGATTGCATAAAGCCTTCCCGTAGAATTATCTTTTCTAACTCATCAGCTTAGGCATACTCTTAAATGTTTTATAACAACCGGCCCCAATTCCTTCAGTTTTGATTTTTTCTTCAAAATCATTATTTTTCTTCGAATCGAAACTTTCAGTCTGTCACTAACGAAGATGTCAGCCAACAGGAGCTCGGTGGAGCCAAAACGCACACTTCGATATCGGGGGTGGCTCATAATTCATTCGAGAACGATGTGGATGCCCTTTTGCAACTCAGAAATTTCATGGGGTTCCTTCCGCAGTCCAACAAATTTCCAGCTCCTATCAGGGAATGCGACGATCCGTGGTAAGTGAGCAAAGTTGAAGGAGTCGAAGTCATCTCCACAGAAAAAGGGAATTTACCTAAGATTGCAAAGATCAAATCAGATCAAATCAGTTAAATCAGAAAAAAAATAATAAAAACCATAGTATTCTTCTATAAAATAATTAAAGTTTGTTTTCTAGCAACTTAGACGTGCCATATTTGGACTCCATAATCCCGCCTTCGTCCAACACCCCTTATGACATGCTGGACGTGGTACTGAGTCTTGTCGACGAGAGGGATTTCTTCGAGGTAATGCCGAAATACGCCAAAAATATCATAGTAGGCTTCGGACGCATGAATGGCCGGACTGTGGGCATTGTGGGCAACCAACCGAAAGTTGCAGCAGGTAAAACATCAGAAAATATCATGAAATTAACAATGAAAAGTGATTACTAGAATGTGAATTGATTATTCGTTCAGTTATAGTTGAACCAGATTTAAGTAATAGCAGGATTTATGGATTATTTCATGAATAAGCTGCCATCATTAAAATCATGAAGAATTTATCTCTCTCATAAACAAATCAACACATTATTCACGTATAGTACTACAATTATAATTTACCGAATTGTCAATGGTATGTATTATTAGAAGCCATTAATTAATAGAAGCACGAACAACGTTTCAATAATGATAATAATAATAATAGAAATATCGTCTTGATTATTTCAATATATCTGCAAGATGATTACCTACATCGATAGTAAAATATGAAATCTTTCTGCAAATCGAACAATTGTTGTTGATGTTGTTGTTGAAAATGTTCTTTTACTCAACTCCTAAATTATTATAATATATTATAAATATTTGAACGAAGAGCTTCGAGGTTTTCTGGTAAGCAGTTGTATAATTCAAGAATTTGATATTTGAATGACCGTCTGAATATTCGAGTTCTGAAAGAAGGAAGTGTGAGCCTACCTAATGTTCAGATTATGTACATCCGTGCGATATGTAATTTTGTTATAGAGATAAGGTGGTGTGTTGTCATGAGTATTTTATGAAAGAAACATAATGCGTGATGTACCCTTCTATTTTCCATATTCAACCAACCGATTTCCTGAAGTTTATATAACGTACAGGCAGGAATATTGTACTTTTTTAATTTTTTTGATTTTTTGATGGAGTCACACAAGAATTTCTTCAATTGAACAACAGAAAATGTCTATTACCGTGAATCATTTCAAAAGTGGCGCAGGCACGTCGTTTTCCTACAACGTTTCCCCACGTTTCAGGTTGTCTGGACATAAACGCCTCCGTGAAGGCCGCCCGATTCGTGCGATTCTGCGACGCCTTCAACATCCCGCTCATCACGCTGGTGGACGTTCCCGGATTCCTTCCGGGAGTGACGCAGGAGCACAGCGGGATCATCCGGCACGGGGCCAAGCTGTTGTACGCCTACGCCGAGGCGACGGTGCCCAAATTGACTGTCATCACGAGGAAAGTGAGTTCCAACCTCCGAACAACAAACCCACTAGAAGGATCACAAAACGAATATTCTGAAGCTAACATGAATTCCCAGAATTATTATAATATTACTACCCAATCGTCGCCAGTGTTGTCATATCCAATCATCAAAAAGTGATGAATAGTCCATAATGTTTAAAGTCCTTTATGAATTCATGTAGTTCAATGCACAAATATAATAATAAATTTGGGTCATGACGATTATAAATCAGTTCTGATTAATAGAAGATTGCTACATCATTCTGAGATATAGCTATTTTACTTTCTTGGGGGCTCGAGGACCAGCATGGGTAACGTGAATTCTTTTTGCTCAACGTTGCAACACCGCAATGTGATATTGACAGTCGACGGCGATTATTGCTTTGTTTGGTATCTGTCATTATTTACGTTTTGATTATTCGATATTATTCAACTTGTGTTCAGTTTTGTGTACTCAGAATTCCTCAGAAACTCAGTTTATTTCCTGTTTTGGTGATTTGATATAATGGTGAGACGTTGTGAGGTGTGTTAAAGACAATTTGAACCGGCGATCAAAACACGTCATTCCATAGGTGAGTTACCATTGTCGTATCATTCGAGATTTTCAAGCATTTTCCCAAATGGAATGGATAAAAATGAATTTAAATTGAATTGATTAGATTATATTGATTATACCCATGGGTCAGCTGCGACAGTGTCTTGTCATTGTTCATTTTCCCACCAAGAACAGCTGAAAAGTACTACTGGAATTTTCAATTTGGTTTCATCATGAATTAATAATAAATTCGACCTCCTCTGACAACACGGCACTGGTGCTGGGAGAATCAGCTCTTGCTATCCTTGTTTAGACAACGATAGATACTATAGATGTTGCTTCCAAACAAACTGTATTGCCAGGGGTGTGGATTACTTATCTAGTCTGTTCAATGATCGAAGGTTCCAACGGTACCGTCGATCGAGCGGGTGCTGGCCCTCCGGGATACCGGAACCTTCCCGGTGGGCCGTCATTGAAATTACCAAAAGGAACCTCGGCTCAAATCTTCAAATCTTCTCATTCTTCAAATCAAATGAAATCGAATCAAATTTTATTAAATCCGTTTTCCTATCATACAATGGGTTGGTCGTGTGTAGTGAGGTGTAAAACTCACACAATTACAACAAAAAATTACTTCTAATTACAGGTTGAAAGATCATTTACATTGACAAGATAGAGTATATACAGTGTGGAACAAATTCGTCAACAAATAAATGAAGAGTGTTGGGAAAAACGCTCGGACACGTCGATTTGTAGTTATGAATATGCATTCTTGTAAAAAAAATTATATAGAGTGTGTCATGTGACAGTGGCCAATGCCAACTTCCTTATTTCAAATGGAACACCCTGTATTTCATTCCATTTCTAAATTCTCACTGGAGAGCTGATTTCATCGATACACCACACTTGGGGTCTAACGGTAATGATTACAGAGATATAGGGTGTGATTTTTTGTGTCGAAACTATGCATTATTAGTCGAAACGACTCACATGTCTCTATCTTAATTTTCGATATACTTTCTACTGACATTTCTTTGGGACAGATACAGGATGATCAATCGTCTGAATTCTGTATCACCCTATATTTGTTTCAATCAAATGACAGTAGGTAGTGAATCAAAAGTTAAGACAGGGACATGTAAGCCGTTTTGACCAATGATGAATAGTTTCGACACAAGAAAATCCTAGAGTTGAAAAATCTTCATTTTTCATTTGGTGTATCGATGAAACGAACTCTTCAGTGAGAATTCAAAAATGGAATGAAATACAGGGTGTTCCATTTGAAATAAGAAAGTTGTAATTAGCCACTGTCATATGACACATTCTATATAATTTAATTTCTTTGAAAAAAATGTGCATTCAAAAATATAAATCGACGTTTCCAAGCGTTTTTCCCAACACACCCTCATTTATCTGTTGTCGAATTCATTCCATTTTGCTGTTCCACACTGTATATACACATGAATGAATATTGCATTGATGAGGATGGAACATTACTATCGCTCAATGACATAAATATATAAATAAGTATGGAAATATAAGGCACAATAAACGCTATGAACTCAGTTAGCACTGCTAGAGTGTGGAAGTCATCAAATTCCCTCGAGCTATAAAAACAATGATTTATTAAGATTTTCTTCAACCTACTTTTGAAAATTCCGTGGGTATTACTAGTTTTTATTCTGTCAGGAAGCCTATTGAAGTAATACGCTCCAGTCATCAGAGGGGATTCCTTATGGAGAGTGAGGCTCACTTTTTTTTACAACAAGTAGTTCTTATGCCTTGTGTTATGGTTGTAAATACAATGAATCACAAACGGATATATCATGAATAATTAGACAGAAACAAAGATTTTTCATCTATTCACAAATGATTCGAGAAAAAATTCAACTACGAAAGTAGTGAATTCCACAAAAAAAAATTAACAATGAAATGTAATGAAATGAATGAAACCATTAGACAAAAGAAAATATTATGCATTCCGTACTCTGATACGCAGACTGAGATAAAAATTGATAGTCTGTCTTGTCTACTGTTGATTTCACATTATCACTACCATTTTTCAATTATTGAGTTGAGATTGGAAACGCGATTGTAATACCATGAATCGAATAATTTTCCGGAAATTTTCAATTAAATGCCTACGATCCAAAAAAAAGTTTCACTTACATGTTTACTTGTTCCATAAAAGCACACAATATTTCTGCCAAATAAAATTATTCTGAAGTGAAAGTAATGTTTTGAGGAATCGAAAAATTCCCAACACAGTGTAGATGTTTTTTTTCCATGAACGAGTATTCTTGGCTACTATATGATGGTGTTTTTGATAGGGTTACGGTGGAGCCTATGACGTCATGTCTTCCAAGCATCTGAGAGGTGACATCAACTATTGCTGGCCCACCGCAGAAGTGGCCGTGATGGGTGCCAAAGGAGCGGTCACCATTTTATACAGGGGGAAACCTGATATAGAACAAAAGGAAGCCGAATATATCGACAAATTCGGTAGTCCTTTCCCAGCTGCGCAAAGAGGTCAGCCGATTTTTCATATAATCAAAGTTCCTAGAACTACGTCCATCAAGTTAACACTTGACAGATTGAAAAACTTTTTCAGGCATCTGCTGATATCAAAAGAAAGTTATTTCATCTTTTATTTGACCTATATGTACTTTTTCCAAACTACGCCCATGCATCAGAGGAAAAGTTTTTTCATGTCACTGTTTTTTTCAGGATTCATCGATGACATAATCGAACCGAGAACGACCAGATGGAGATTGTGTAGAGATCTGGATTTGTTGGAAACGAAAAAATTGGAGAATCCTCCCAAGAAACATGGCAACATTCCCTTATAAAATGAAATTATATTTTTGTTTTACGATATTCAATGTTCTTTGAGTTCTCTCGCGAGTTTCAACTCATTCGTGAATGTTTGACATTTGACGTTACGCACCACTCACCACTTAATTAAAATACAGTGATTTCTCATTCTCGGTCTGAATGTTTTTTTCGTGAATACCTGGTGATTTCCCAATTTTTAAAGGCTTTTCAGAATTTCGTTTGTCTAGAGTCTAGACTCATAAGCTTGTCATGCAATGAAATATTCTTTACAACTTGCGGTTCAACAGGAAATTCTATCAATTTCTTGAATCAAAATTGAACATCCTGTATTTTCAGAGCTCTCGATGAAGGCCAATCAGAATATGTACTGAAAAACGCTGAGCTAGAAGTAACAGGATGTTTAATTTTAATAAAATTTTCGATGTTGGGGCCAGTTCCAGTTGAATGAAAAGTTCGGAAAAATAAATTGGGACGTTATGAGAGTTGATATGAAGGAGTTGAAGAGAATCTAAAGTTCGAATTCAATTCAGTTCAATTCATACAGACATAGGGACATTTTCCTTTGAATATCACTCGGTATATATATATTGATTGGCAACGTATGGTTCTATCACTCATAATCAACTATGATGTTCAAATGTGAGGTAATGAAAACATACAGGGTGGATGAAATGGAGAGCTCTTGAAAGGGCTATGTACGAATAAAACAGGATGGATACTTTCAGTCTTATTTAACAACTTACAACAATTTTTATTACAATTTATAAATCTTCAAGCGACCAAAATCTTTGTTAATGTTATTGTGTTAAAAAGGATTAGCATAAACCATTCAAATCAATTTCATGAGAGTGCATTTTATATGGCCAAACTATTCGAAAAAATAGTGCATCAAGACTAGCAGCACAGATATGCGTCATTTGATTCGTCAAAAATCATTTTTTTTACTGCCTCCCTGTATAATTTCAAGTGGAGCATGATACGGACATTTCAAGGTAAAACAAGATGTTTCAACCCATTGACGGATTCCTCCATGGAAGTCTGTCCACTCGTCTAGATACACTCTGTATACAATTTGATTATTTCAAAATGGTTTTTGTTATGATTCCACTAGGCCAGGGCTCTATATAACTATATTATATCTATTCTACTGTTACAATATATTATCAGTATATATCACATTGGGATTTACAAATGTTTAATTCACGCCAACATATAGGGTGTTTTGTAATTCTATAAAATGGAGATGTATTTCTCTTTTTCTGTAAAACCAGAAAAATGTCTATTCTATAACTTATAACACTTTGCATATCGACTTCCAATGCATTTACTCATATAACACGTATTTACTACAAATTATTGTTGAAAAATTTACACACTTGAAAAACTCTACTGGATGCTACTTATTTAATTAGAAAATTCATAAATAAAATCGGTCCATATCTGACATGCACTAAACTCAAGTTCTAATGATATTTAATTTCCTTGTAATGAACAACATCTGGTTAGATAATAACAAACTGATTATCTATTTAATTCTGGTTGTTACTAATTTTTCCAACTGTATAAAATGATAGATGAATTTCCGCCTGAGTAGGGCCCTGTGTAAAAAATAAGAATTTCTACTTATTTTTTGTGGGCTATAACTGGACTTCCTAATAGGACACCCTGTATAGTGCTTTCTCGACGAGACATTTGAGTTTGAATCGACTTTTCATTGAAAATAACAGAAGCGTTAGAACCGTGTGAACAGTGCTTGATAATGACGATTATTTTTGATGAACTGTATCTTTATGCATCTTAGAAGGCCATGACTTGACTGCAAGAAGTATGTGAGCGCAATTCCATGATGACAAAAACTCTGAGGTGGCTTTGGAGCGAACAAAAAATTATTGACAGACACCGACGTGTTTTATATTTCTTGCGTTCGAGCGCGTCCAATATAAAAACTCATTTGTATTGGTTTTGTGACGATATTAGAAGTATAGAAAGATTGAGCAATGATAAATCCGTGAAGGAAGGTGAATTGTAGTGTCTCAATCGCTATATATTGAATCTACATCGGAAATAGTTGCGTGTTTTCTGAAAGTGTGGTTTCGCTGATAAATTTGTGAAATTGTGTTCTCCTTGACAATTTGTGTCTTTCGGGATTGGCGATGTCTTCAGAAAACCAAGTAAGTTTCTTCTGGTTGTTTGAGTGCTTGTCGAGCTTCATGGTGGAGAAACTATTATACAAACGTTACTTTTCATCTCATGAAGGAACATTTGGATTGTTTCAAATATTTTACATATTCACACTGGGTGCTGAGTATGAAAAATATCAACAATCTCATCTATTTTCAGGTCAAAATGAAGTGAGAATTCATCAAATACTCGCTCGAGAAAAAGTATGGAGACCCCTCCCTCCTAATGTTGCACTTATCATGCGATTTTTTTTTATTTTTTTTTGTAGTTACGTATTTCAACCTCAGGAACTCGAATTCCATGATGAAAACGTGCCCAAACCTATATTTCTCGAGATAATCTGGGAAAAAGTGTGAAAATTAATCTGTTATCGACCCGTTTTGGGTAGACATCATAGCCAATCGGAGTTTCATTACTAACACAGGATACCTTTTATTGCTTCATTATATATTCAAGAAGCCAAAAAAAAAAGAAAAACATCCTCGAAGAAGTGCATCGTCTTTGACATCCTTGATGAAGCCTTCTCTTCACTAGTTCTGCAGGTCAAAATATCACAGATTCTTATTTGACAGGGCCGTCCATAAGGAAAAAGCTGGATCCACTTTTCCACTGAATTATCTCGGAAAATATAGGTTGGCGCACCATTTTATTGGGAAATTCGGTTTCACAATAAAATACGTAAGTACCAAAAAAAGTTCTGAAAATACCCATCGATGGTACAAATTCAGTACTGAGCGGTTGTACAATCTGACATATTCAGAAATGGTATCGACGACGTTGCCAAATTACTATTCTTCTGCGCAAAACATAACTCTTTTTTCAATTCCAAACATTAAATAAAAAACAAATACATAGTTGTGCTACGAACAGAGAAGTGCCTTGTTTGAAGTCGCCAGATCGATTTCAGAGGTATTCAGGGGTATCTATATTATTTTCCAAAAATCATGAGTCGATCAAATTGTACTGATCATATCTGAGTTATCAGGAAAAAAATGTTGGAGCAAATTTCAGTTTCTCTGAGTGTACTCAGAAATAGACAACTTTTGCCTATCCGAACATGTTTCTATCTCAGAAGCTCCAGAAGATAGAAATAGTGAGAAACCAGGGAATACTAACCCTAGTTCTGATCATCATCATGCAAATTGTTCTCCTTCACGTCGTTGCCAGACCGATATTTCGACTGTTAACGTTGATATAACCTCCTGTTTTTGCCGTTTTATGGCAGTTCATCTATACAGAGTGTCCGCACGAGCCACATAATGAACATATTGAGCCTGCGCATCAAAAATCTACAGTAAGGGCGGCAAAAACGTGCCGGAATCCGTGAGATTCGCGCTGTCGACCAGCTTGGCCTTGACCTTGTCGCCCTTCTGCAGGACGCCCTTGTACGACCTCGAATGGCTGCTGCCCGACGTGCTGCTGGAAGAATGGCTATCGTTGGCAACGTTCGCCTCCGAGTGGCTGTGTCTGAGCTCGCATTTGGGCGTGGGCGCGAGCCCGCACTTGGGCGTGGGCGCGCCCGAGAGGATCCACGGGTGGCGCAGGGCTTCGTCTGGAGCCATGCGCTTTTTCGGGTTCCATCTGGAGAGAAAAAGGAGATACAATGTATTTTGAAGGATGAAATTTTGTTCGAATCAAACACACAGACTCATTGAATATTGAGATTGAATCAATGAGGATCTTCGAAGTGCTATCGTTCATTTCAAACCGAAAGAATCTCTCCATTTTAAACGTTTATCGATTCTCAAACACATAGATTCTATAGGTATATCTATGAGCTAACGCGATCTAGATATCAAGAAATCATTGAGAATCCAACTGAAATATCTTATTTGTTGTGAATCTCACGGTTTCTCCGGAAGTGACGTCATCTTTGTTATTTTCAATTCGACACCCTGTATTTTCCTCTTATGATTCTGATTCGAATACATGTATCATATCCCATACCTAAAATGAAGTTCTACATATGAACCGCCTAAAATTTTGAATCACTCAACATGAACCATATTATAATCTTACAGTGAACAACTTTAATTCATTTGTCGATAGATATGCATAACTTACTAGGAAAATCAAAATTCCAGTCATTATGCAAAAAGTGATATTATGGAATATCTCAGAAATCATTGGTTTTGGGCATAGGGAAGTGATTTTTTTTATCTGTGGACAACACGAAAGGGAAACCTATAATGTTCGAGGAACATCGTGTTAGCCATCGATGGAATTTTGGGAGAGAAGGAAGGTGTTGGAATTTTTCTTGAAAGTTTGGAGGTTGCGAGCATCAGGAAAGACTTCACTGGGCAAAGAATTCCACAACTTTGCCGTTCTATTGATTGATGATGCTTGGTATAGCGATGTCCGACAGGTCTCGAGCCTGACAGTGTAGGGGTGACCAGCCTGAGCTCGTCTGGATTGTCTACTAGGAATCGCACGAGGTGGCATAGTAGATGATATTTCCGTTGAGCACCGACCGTGGAAGTATCTACAAAAAAGGCAGAGATCGCCGACCTTTCACGTTGTTCTAGAGAGGTCAATGATTTGGTGAGTGTTGTATAGCTCTCTTCTGAATTGAATCTAAGAGCTTTAGCGTATGTTTGGGGGCTGAGAATGAGAAGAATACGGATAAAAAAATTAGTTACCGTTTCGGATTAGAAAGAATTGAAATTGAATTTCAAATTCACGAAATAAAACATTTCTAATCTTTGATATAGCTTTGTAGCATAGTAGGTAGGTATCCCATCGGCAAACTTTCCAAAGTATTTAAGAAATCATTGAATTCCGATAATTCTTGAGCGTTTTGCCAAAGACACTATCCAAATACAACAGCTGATCACGAAAATAATACTTCGAAATTCACTCTATAACAACAATCAGCTTGACACTTCAAATGGAACTAGAGGTCATCGGTCCTCGAGCATCAACTGTTAACAAGAATGAAGTTTTGAACAACCATTGTCACTCCTTCTCAGTTTTTTCTTCCGAAAATGATACACGTGCATGCATTCGAAAATCAAAGCAAAGAACGAGGATACGAATAAGATATTAAAGAAATTAATTGACCTCATGAGATCTTCAAGGTAGATTTTGTTCTTGTTACCGATTGTTTAGTTAGATTCATCTTTATTTTTATGCTCGGATTCTGCATTTCTCAGCATTTTGATCAAGTTGGCAATACACGGAGATCACAAGAAAAAGTGTGCATCAGTCTGTGTGTGTGTATTTTGCTCCTCAGTGGCTCATCTCTGGGGTATGGGATTGCTCTAAAATTGTATGGCATTTTCTATGATCGAAAAATTTGCATTCCGTACAAGTACACGTTTTTTTTACATTCTCATGTGAATCACCCTGTATATATTAGATTAAACGATATACAATTAACAATATTCAACCAATTAGAAAGTATGAAAAATTTTCCGTTGAATTGATTACTATTGTTTATATTTACAGGAAAAATATTTGGATCGTAATAATGATTTTTTGAGTTCCTGCTAATTGAGTCAACAAAGAATTGAACTCACTCTAGACATCTAGTGACGAAATCTAAGAAAATGGAATCGTTGCACCGGAGCACAACAGCCAAATTCTTAGATCCAGGTTTCCTTTTCCTGCCTTTGGAATTGGTAGTGCATCGAGGATTGCCACGAGAATCTGAAAAACGAAGAAAATTTATTTCTATAATTCGGCATTAATTTAATATGTATCTTCTCAAGAAAAGTAGTGTGACTACATGCCGTGACTACAAGACTTGTGGAAGAAACTAAAAAATATCATTTATAAATCTGTGTACCAGATTGGTGGTGCATGCATTGTTATTATAGAAGCTACATTCCAGAACAGCTATTACATTCAACTGATTGAATCTCGATTTTTCAAATAATCACGAAATACCTAAATGGTGTATTTCTGACGAACCCCTGAATCTCGGTTATTTGAGAACATACGGTATTGATTGATTGTCTTTATTACCCCGATAAATTATAATAGGGATACATCAAAAACATTTAAAAATACACAAATATCAAATACGGAAACAATGATAATGTAAATAGTTAAGAAGAATCATACCTATCCATTAAAGGTATTTGAATATGAAATGGTAGTTTTCGAAGTCTCTTGAGCATATTTTCCTCGCATTGATTTTGTATCTTGTTCCTTTCCGTATATTTTCCAACTCATTTGGTAATGAATATATTTTTCACAATTGAAATGTTACATAACATAAGTTCTTACATCAATTTAAGTATTGAAATCAGATGATATTGATAAAAAATATTTAGCAAAATTGAGTTCGAACCTTCTTGTTTCATCTTTATTCAGGACTCACTTAGTATGAGTTATATGAAATCATTCCATTATGGAATACCGGTTGTCTGCCAATGTTCGACTTGAATGTATTTGTTTCCAAGAAATTTATTTGTCTAGTGCCGTAATTATGGACTGTTGTGACTTCAGTGGAAGATAAGTTTGATAATTTCAATTTCTTCCTGATGGAATGAATAGAGCAACAAATCTGGAGTTCATATAATTGAATCATATTCAGAAAATCCTCAAGTTTATATGAATTTCCAGTTGGCCAATGAGGGTGAATTGAAAAAACATTCGATTATATTTTATTTCGTAATCTCATGAGTGGATTCAGATATGAAATATTCGTGCTCCCTAAGATAGATATCAAATAATGAAATTTGAGTGAAAAAGACAGAAA
Organism: Gastrophysa polygoni; assembly: GCA_963576655.1. Taxonomy (NCBI): domain Eukaryota; kingdom Metazoa; phylum Arthropoda; class Insecta; order Coleoptera; family Chrysomelidae; genus Gastrophysa; species Gastrophysa polygoni. The sequence goes on along the minus strand of OY755082.1, from coordinate 4,806,283 downwards.
TAAATGTGCTCTTTAGGATTTTCGTTCGATGTATATCGACTGAAACTCACCGAAAAATAGCCTTCTTCTAGTGGCAGCACTGATCAGTTCGTCAGGTGGTGGTCCCAAAACTTCCATCAAACAGGCGAGTTGTTCAACTTCATTTTCGCCCGGAAATAGAGGATATCCCGTGTATAATTCAGCTAGAATACAACCTGTGAAATATAAAAACTATGCAGTTGATACAGTTGAAAGATCAATAATCTTGAGAGTATTCACATTGGGGCATTGATTATTTCGTTTGCGAGGTTTTGGTATCTCTCAACCTCAATAGAACATTGCAACATCTATTCAAACTCAAAAAAAATGCAGACCAACTCATAGTTTCTCAGACCTCGTACCAAAAATAATTTGCATTCATTCGAAAATTTTGTTACATCCCTTTCTCCAGTTTCTATTGAAATGTCGATCTCAAATTGTTTGAAGAATATTTTTCAGTATTGATTATGTCCAATAATGGGCTTCAACTGATTCTCATTCGATTGATGAAGTAGAATTATTAATTTTCTCCGCTTACACATTTTTCATGATACTCGTATTGTTTTATCTTATGTCTAGAAAAGATTCATGCATTTGTACAGTATTTCTGACAATCTGCCACTTATTATTATCTTCAAATCATATACCGGCTGTCCCAAGATCCATCCTTTTTCTCATTCAGCATCAAAGATAAATGATTGAGACATCCTGTATACATAATAAACGTCACCTTTTGACTCCCAATGACTACGGAAGTGTATTGATATTTCGATCATGGAATAATAGGTGTCCCATGCAAAATTCGAAAGTTGCCGAAAAAGTGGAAAAAACAATTATTGATATGCCGGAGAGTAGGACGTTTACTATGTATGTATACAGGATGTTCCAGATCGGAGCGTATCATGATCCTGGGACTTCCGGTGCAGGGTCAAGATAATTGAATTTTCTCACCTAAACTCCACATATCGATGGAGATTCCGTAAGTGAGTCCCAGTATGACTTCAGGAGATCTGTAGAATCTCGACTGGATATAAGTGTATACTCTTTGATTGGAGTAACAGGAACTTCCGAAATCTATCACTTTGATCGAGCTGCTGCCTCGTTGCTTCAAAAGGACATTTTCCTGCAAAATCAAACAATAATGTGATGAATATTTCGGGAAATGACAATTTGAAGAAGCAGCGTGAACTTATAATACAGGGTGCATAATAAATGATGTCCAGTTCCAGGTGGTGATTCCATGTCAGATTTTATGACGGAAGTTCACATGAACATTGTCCTAAGGATCGTCGTTTTCCAGTGTGTCGGTAACGTTACTTCTCTTGTACTTGAGCGTTTGCTTTAGTGTCAACAAAACTTGAAAAACAGTGGCGTACAATGATTTTAACCCTCAATACAGATCAGGTGATCCTGAACTGTGAACAAGGGACCTCCCGCAAGTGAAAACATTTGCTCATTTGAGATTGTACATCTGATTGATCTTGGTGCTTGATTACTTATTGATTGTTTTCTATCCTATGATAATTGCGCTATGAACTTATTCCTCACTAGTTGCCATGATAACATGTGAGATATAAGATTTCGTGTAAAAAGTGTTGCGTATTCAATGATGTTAATAACCGTAGAAAAAGTACTTTCAACAATTGGTTTGAGATTTAATGATGAGTTAATCAGTGATAGCCATTTCTTTTTGAATTAGACAGCATGGCTTGAACGATGTAGGCTTGGTTGGATACACCATAAATTTCTACAGGAGCATACCTTCATTCGTTTTATCATCCATGTTTATGACCCTTAGCAACAGTCCTGTGATAAATTATTTATCACACATTTTTTGAAGTGATTTTAGCATAGAACTAGTGATAATTGTATCATAAATAACTATCGAGTGAATGTATGATGTAAAACCGAATCTTTGTTGAAACTTCGATTTCTTGTTTATCGGGAAAGGAGTTAGTCAAGACCAAAAATCACTGAGATTGATGACAATATCAAACGAATAACCTGTATACCTTTCTAGAACACGTCCAATTCGAGAAATCTAACTCTCCTATTCGAAATGATCTTCTGTCGAATAATTCATCCGGAAACTGTACGGTGTTCGTCGAGTTAAAACCAAGATAAAAGCGTACAATGAATAAGTAATGATCCACATTAGGCACTCCTTCAGTATTTCTCTGGTTTGACATGGAATTGATGGCCGCGATAAACGAATAAATCGTTCTATTCTTCGTTCTGAACTCGTCTGGAATATGAAAGTAACGAAAACAAAATTACCTACCTTCTGTGCGAGATGTGATCGATTAGACTTAGAAAGTGAATGATATTCTGTAATGTTAATGATAATTCTTCAGATGCATATGACCGATAGCATGAGAAATCTATCGTACCGATCAGGTTATTGAAAAATGATCTGTTTCCAATGAAATAACAGTAATACATATATCTAGTGATGAATAGTAGTTATCAAATGAACTATTTGAATGAGTTATTCCATAATTTTCTCGTTATCGACGCAAACTCGTAAAAATTTTTGTTGCATTGCAACAAACAAGCAAAAACCTTCGGAATGTTCATCGCTAACGTCTTGGCAACATATTAAATCTTCAATAAAACTGTCTTCTAACATTATTCATCATATCTGGCGAAATCGACCTAATCGCAAGCGTTATTTGTTCTTTCAAGTTATTTAAATCGAAGTTTTGTACATAATGCTCTTCACATATCCCCATTTGAAGAAATTTAATGATGTTATATCTATATGGGGTTGTATCTGTCATTTGAAGGGGTTTGAATTCGACGTATTTCGGGATTTTTCATATATGAACAAAATTGTCACTTTTCAACCAACATTGGAAAGTCTTGTGAAGAAAATTGTTCTAATTGTGCTGAGAACGGGAGCAGATTCGTTCCCGAAACGTCCACTGGGATTGATAGAAGTTTTGTTTTTATTATATATTTGTATTCCCAAATTTTTCAAAAAAAAGGTGTCACTGACAAATAGAGAATTTCTCTTTTAGGTATCTAAAGGTTTAATTTCAAGCGCAGTGACATTTTGGGGCAGATCACAAAATCTGCCCTTACTACAAATATATTGAAATGATTCTTTATAACTCCTACTTTATTTTCTAGAAACGAGGAGAGAAAATCCCACAAAAAGCTGAAAATATACAAAAATCGAAATAATGAATCAATACCATTTGCCTTTCAGACACTGTATACGTTTACCTTCCCAACTTTCCACTTGATTATAGGAAAATTTTCGGAAATTTATTTAGTTGCCATGGTAATGAGTCAAAATGAGGGCATCTCATTGAATTCAAAGTGGAGTTGTGAAATTTTCAAGGGAGTTTCAGTGGAAACCATAATATTTGTGACAATAAACAAGCTGTTATTGAGCGATAATGAGTTGAATGAAAAAAGTGCGAAGTAAGTAAGAAGACGAATATTCCCTTATTTTTCCAGCCATTTTCGAGATATTATGATAGTAAACGCGTTTCGCAAGATGGCTACTAACACCGGAAGGGAGTGATGCCAGACTTGTCAAGTTGCTTATCTGTGAATGGAACGCAACATTGAGAAGAAATGCTCAGCATTTTGCAATAAGGTCCTGTATTGACTGTGCTGAAAAATAGCAGGACACATCGAGAATGTGGCAACGAAACTTCAATATCAGAGAGGCCCACGAAAGAGGTCTAGATGGGCCGATCTACAGATGGTGCCTGGACTGGAAGATGATGATTAAAATAATCATTCATGCCCACTCCCAATAAAGCCATAGAGTAACTTCGTCGAAATCTTCTCTCATGACAATACATGGAAATTTCTAATAATTATTATACTTTCCTCTACTAATTCTTCACAAATTAGTAACACCCACAGGCTTGTCCAGCAATTCTTTTGTCTGTCGGCGTGACAGCCGAAAATCTTTTGATGCCTAAGAGATGCCACTATTTAACGTCTAGCAGGCATTCGAATAAAACTTTTGTGTAATCCACGGTACTTGACCTCGGAATGAATATGATTGATAAAAATGACTGGCGAGGTCGTAGAACTAGCAGAAGACAATAATGATGACTATAAATAAAAATACAGGGTGTCTCAGCCAGTCCTTACATCGCCATGCGATGTTGGCACATTGAAAAAAATCAGGTTTCAGAATAGTTGTAAATGTTCAACCCAACGTGTTTCCGATACATTCTGTGAATCACTGGGCATCCGAAATTATTGAGAAATATTTTAGCAAAAAATATCAAATCATTGGAACGTTAGTGAAAATTTACACTTCTTGAAAGTTCGACAATCTCTATGCCATTCGTTTTCAGCCAACTGAGTTCGGAAAAAATTGAAGGTTTGATTGAGCTTCACGAGAAATATCCAATTATGAAAATATTTTGAAATTCCCAATACACTGTGTATAATTTTCAAGATATCTGACGCCAAATCTCTATTTTCTATTTTATATCGAAATGTTTTCCATATTTCGTAGATATTGGCGATAACCAACTATCAGCCACATATCAGATGTCAACTCATACGCATAAATAATAGCTGGCGACAAAAAATAATCATTGGTGGAGTAAATTGTAATGGGACATTTTTCCGCGATACCAATTTATTTGAAATTATATCGAAATAATCTGAATCTCATGAAATTGCGAACTCATTTGATTTATCATGTTCACTGATCGACGTTATTGAGTGATATTAATAATTTCAATTGATTTTACGAAATTGAGAGTATTGCTTTATTATACGAAATGAATAATTAGTATCTCGGCAACTATAAATGTTCTATTACATATTTTTCCACTATTATTTCTAATTCTTCTGTTGAGTGTAATGAGATTTCAATTTTATTTTGACGTTATGAATGAAGTGAGTGCAAATAAAATGCATTTTGATTCAAGTACTTATAGTTATCAAAATAGAACCAAGCACATAGCCTTGGTGTATCCCATGTTTGACCATATTGTAATCAGGTTTACTCAGGTAGGACTCCTGCTGTACCTCAGTTCTGATGTAACGCTTATTTTACCCGTGGTGAACAAATAGGAAAAATCCACTCTGACGAAAGATTCCCTGTTTTATGAAAGTGCCAAAGTATACAAACACCTTCCCAATACTATTAAGACTACTAATACTACTGTGATAAGTTTTTACTAGGCTAGAATAATTTGGTGTATGTATTTTTCATTATATCATATTCATTATATGTAGGTACTGCGTATATTTTGGTCGTCAAATTCGTTTAGAAATATTTTATTCGGAATATATTCATTTATTCATCTCGATTTATTCTAGTTCTTCATTTTATTTATTGTAAATTTGACGTCGCATATATGAACATGACCGAGTGCGACTCATCATCCATGCTTTATCAACAAGACTCACTATCTTTGTATCTAGTATATCGATCTATATCTAGTATAGAAAGTGACATATTTCGCACGAATAGATATTCAGCACGAACCATGGAGCGGCGAGTGCGGAAATGTAATTAGTGCATGAAATACACTTTCCAAAGAGTTATGTACACTATTTTTTCTACGACCATAAATATTTGAATCATTATCATTCCATGCTTCACCATGGCCATTGATTGATTGAAATTTCAAGAAATGCGCCCACTCGAATTCAGACAATTCGCTCATCAGCTACCACGTGAACCAAACTACAGCCCGAGAGACCCATTTGATAGTTGGGGAGATAATCGTTTTATCAATTTCATGAAATGTGTGAGCCTATGAATTGATATCAGTTCGGTAATCTTCGGAAATTTCAGCTATCATCTTTAGGTAACCAATTTCATCCAACTCAACGTCAACGTGATCGTGAACTGTGTTGTTTGTCATTGTCATGAATGTCAATGTTTCCTGATTCTTTCATTTCATTTCGAAATTATTATTGTAATGGATTTATAATATCCACAGGAATCGAAATCAGAAGGGGGCGAAGGTCATGTTAACAAAACCAGACGCATCACAAAGAAGGAAGGAAGGTGGTAGATTCAATTGTTTTCCGAAAGGTTAGGATGCAAGATCAGCCTAAAATATAAGTACCATACGTGACGATACCATCAGTAAAGTCTTCAAATAAAATAATCCATCAATCACGGCAAGCGTTCGTTTTTCAAATATTCCCACACTAGCGCGATTTACTTTCGCATTTTCTGTTGCCATAGTAAAATAGGCTACTTTCTAAATATCGAAAGAATTTTGCTTTCTAGGAAAAAAATTTTAGCCCTCAGCGTGTCCATGGGAATTTATTTCTATTTGCTTTATCATTTCCGGACATTCTGTATCATGATGAATCGATAAACATAATACGAATAAACTTATGGTATCCGCCCCAATCAATGAGTCAGATCAATTATGTGAGTGTGAAAATCAGAGTGAAAAAATCAGTAGCGAATAATGAACTATACGATTATGTAAAAAAAACTTACCGGTTTGAGATCACAATGAATGATATTCTCTTTCTGCAGTAACCTTAAGCATTTAAGGAGCGAGTTGGCGAAACGTCTGATTAGATTCAAGCTAAATCCCTGGTAGTTGTTTTTCTTTATTAGTTCGTAGAGGTTGAGACTGAAACAAAAAAAAACATAGTAATTAGATTCCAGAAGAGAATATGGACTTTGGGAATTTATCCAGTTTATTGATGCTAATCAATGAGTAGTAGATTAATCCATAATATGAACAAACATACATGGTATACACGTATACATACATACAAACATATACACAGGGTGTTTTTTTTTATCTCGTACACTCCGAAACAGCTGGAGGTATTAGAAAATGCCATTCGAGATGCTTTCACGGACTTGCCACATTTTGCAAGATTTCTGATATATTGAGGAAGATAGGAAAAAACCATAACATGGTTATTTGTGTAACTGGGGTAAAAAGTTGAGAGCTGCAACCATATTAGCGCACAAATACTTTTCGTGATGGACAAATTTCTACGACCAAATTTGATGTTCAAGATATCCAAAATATTCCAAAACGACTTGAATTCCACTGGAAATCATTTCTAAGAATTGACGCTGGATATATATAGATGAACTATCGTTTCTAGACGAGTTTTCTATAGCCACTGATGATTGATTGATTTCGTTCAAACAGTAAAAACTTCTGACACTGTTTACATTGTAAAAATTGATATAAATCACCAGAGAATCATTTCAATTCTTGGTATTAAATTGTTTTGCTGAATCCCATATCCAAAGATGCAGGACGTCGAGTCAAGCCTAAAGGGATGGACCACCCTGTATGAATGTGGAAAGTGGATGAATGAATGAACATTATCGAACTATTTCACAAATTTGTGGTAATTATTGTGAAACTGTTATAGATAAATGCTCAATTAGCACTAGTAGCAATTTTGTTATCAACATTAGTCATTAATTACTAATGTTTCAATCACGAAAGTGCAAATTAGTTTTTCTAGAACAGAGAAGAGGGCATCCAAATCGTGAAAACTTTCGAACTTTCAAGGAAGTGACATTTGAAATTACGTTACTTTCGAATGATTATTGAAAATTTCATAGCAGAGCAATTGTACTGTAGTGCTGAGATATATGTTTATATATATATATATATATAATATATAATATATAATATATAATATATAATATATATATATATATATATATATATATATATATATATATATATATATATACATATACATATATATATACAGGGTGTCACATTCGAAGACAAACATATTGTGACTCCATACATACAGTGTGGAACAGCCAAATGGAATGAATTCGATAACGAATAAATGAGAGCGTGTTGGGAAAAACGCTTAGACACGTCGATTTGTATCCTCAGATGCGCATTTTCTCATGTTAGTAAAATAAAGATATAAATCGACGTATCCAAGCGTAAATAAGTGAACAAAATGATTCATTTGTGTTAATTGTCATTCATGTGATTCAGGAAGTTCAATGACTCAGTTCTTTTTTTAATCTCTCAATACTAACAATATTTCACTTCGAGAATATTGTGGCGCAACATATTTTTATATTTCGTTATCAACTCTAGTCACCCTCTAGGAAGTCACCCAAATGAATTCTAGGAAAATTGATCACTGATACCGTTTTTCTCGAAAACCTTAGAACCGTTCATTTAAAAAACTACGGGTTCTTTGAGAAAAAGTTTATATGAACTATTTCCTTTTTTCATTTATCTACACTAATCAGCATCGAATTATTTAGTACGAGTGATGTATTGGTGACTAGAAATATATCGATTTTTTTATGGATGCCGCACTAGGAAAGAATATACAGGGTGGCCCAATGAAAACGAAACAAGGTATGCATTCTACTGAGAAATCAAGGAACTGACGTTGAAATAAATGATTCTTTATACAGGGTGTCCTTAAAAGGTCTTTACAAAAAGCTACCACATATTCTTCAGACCAAAACAATTCGATACAAGCAAACTTACCTCAGTAAAAAGTTGCTTAGTTTGGGCGCTAGACGGCTCTGAAGTTGAAATTTTCAAATCGATTTTGCTTCATAACTTTTGAACGGCTCATGAGATTTTTTTCAAATTTGGTACGTTGGCATAGACTCATCGGGCAATGAAACTCATATCATAATCATAATGGCGTAGAACTTGATTTTTTCAGTAAATAAACATCTAAAACTCCTACGCCAATGGAAAAAAAAATTAGTTTCAATATGAAATCTAAATTATTCAACTCATTCACTACAAAAAAGGTACTCCTGACAAGAGTCGATTTCTCTCATGGTTTCGACAAAATTTTAATTTTAGTGATTTAGAGCATAATTAATAATAAAACGATTAACAGATATTTCATGAAAATTGTTCAAAATGTTCACCATTTTCACGTATACAAAGATTTATACGACGCAAAAAGTTGAGATGTACTTTTTGCATAGGTTATTTCTATTGAAAATAAGTAGCACTGGTTTTTTTTTCTGAAGACTATTATTATCTGCTCGAAAACAGTGATATTCACATTCTTGGTTTCCATAGTTTCATCTGTGTTGATTTGTCGAGTTTTATTGACGTTGATTGTTGATATCGGACTTTTCTGATTTATCATGGCCGTACAATACACCAATGAAGAATACACCGATATGTTATTGGTATTCGGATATTGTCAAGGAAATGGTCGAGAGAGTGTGAGGGTGTATTCGGCAAGGTTTCCAAATCGTCGCGTACCAAGCCACCCAACCTTTGCTGCAGTTGAGAGACGTCTTCGGGAGACCGGTCATTTTGCTCCTAGAACTGGTGATTATGGAAGACAGCGTTATGTAAGGATTCCCGAAGTCGAAGTAGAAATTTTAGACCGTATTGAAGAAAATCCAGAATTGAGTACTAGACGGATAAGTGATGAACTAGAAGTTTCTAGGAATGCCGTTCATGAAGTACTAAGAGAACAATTATTATACCCATACCACAAGACGCCAGTTCAAGATTTATTAATCCATGATTCACAAAGTCGTCTGATGTTTTGTAGGTTCATTAATTTGCAAAGAGAAATGAATCTGAACTTTGGAAAGAATATTTTGTTCACTGATGAAGCCTGTTTCACGAGAAGAGGAATAACTGATTTTCATAATGAACACGTTTATGCAATTGAGAATCCTCATTCCATTAAAATAAACCATTTTCAACACGAATTCAAAATCAACGTTTGGGCTGGAATAATAGGAAATTTTATAATTGGTCCTGTCATACTTCCACAAAGATTAACAGGAGACATGTATTTACAACATCTACGAAATACGTTGCCAAATTTGTTGGAAGATTTACCACTCCAACATCGGGTAGATATGTGGTTTATGCACGATGGAGCTCCACCACATTTTTCGGTGGATGTTAGGAATTTTTTAAACCAACAGTACCCAGACAGATGGATAGGTAGAGGTAATGATGCACCCGTGAATTGGCCACCACGTTCTCCAGACTTAACACCGATGGATTATTTTGTATGGGGTTATCTCAAGTCTACGGTTTACAAGACCCCTGTGAATACTGTAGAACAATTATGGCAACGTATCCAACAGGCGACGAATAATCTTACAGGCGATGAAGAAGTTATGCAAAGAGTACATTTCAACTTTTTACGTCGTATAAATCTTTGTATACGTGAAAATGGTGAACATTTTGAACAATTTTTATGAAATATCTGTTAATCGTTTTATTATTAATTATGCTCTAAATCACTAAAATTAAAATTTTGTCGAAACCATGAGAGGAATCGACTTTTGTCAAGAGTACCTTTTTTGTAGTGAATGAGTTGAATAATTTAGATTTCATATTGAAACTAATTTTTTCCCATTGGCGTAGGAGTTTTAGATGTTTATTTACTGAAAAAATCAAGTTCTACGCCCATGGAATGATATTCATTATGATTATGATATGAGTTTCATTGCCCGATGAGTCTATGCCAACGTACCAAATTTGAAAAAAATCTCATGAGCCGTTCAAAAGTTATGAAGCAAAATCGATTTGAAAATTTCAACTTCAGAGCCGTCTAGCGCCCAAACTAAGCAACTTTTTACTGAGGTAAGTTTGCTTGTATCGAATTGTTTTGGTCTGACGAATATGTTGTAGCTTTTTGTGAAGACCTTTTAAGGACACCCTGTATAATGTTGGAAAGGACAGGATTTAAAAAAAAAACACATAAGGCACTTCTTAAATGAACATCGTTCCAACTACAAAATGAGAAATAGTGATGAATGGGAAAAATCGTTACTTTCCATCACTAGCCGATTATTTTCATGAACGTGTTTTCTCGAGAACTACTGCATTGGATTCCAAAAACAAGGAAGCGTTGGTCAGAGATTTCGATTACCTTCAAAATGATGTATCACTTGACCCAATTGAGATTCAAGTCAAGTGAAGTGAAAAAGTTGAAAACATGCGCAAAATATCTTCCCCTCGAAATAAAAATCGAGCGGCTCGATCGTTTTTTTTTTCTGAGAACGATGACTATGTCATATCGGCCTCGTTTAGTTTTCATTGGGCCACCCAGTATATATTCAATTTGCTACACACGATCGTCACGTATCGTAGTATATAGCTGGGAAAATTTAAAAATAAAGTCCAAACGCCGGATAAATAAGTGAAATGAAATATATCAATATACTTTTTTGATGTCAATATTATATTATCAATGCTCATTTCCGATCGATTGATTTTTAGCATAATTTTTCGGAGGAAACACCAATCATTAGCGCTTCTCAGAGATGCCGTGTGTGCATTATGAGTTCGGTGTGCATAATATTTCGACATCACATTTCGTCACGTACCCGTGAACGCATGTTCTTCATTGTTCTCTACAGGAAGTTGCGTTATTTTGTATTCCTCCAACGCACGATGGGAGTAATGTAACTTATTGTTTACACAGTCGACAGATATAACGATTTATTTTTCCTCTTCGATCAACGGATTCACTGACACAGAATTATCTCAAAATGATGGGTTTTCACGAATTCGAATCAGATGCAAAAAACTACATTTTTGGGAAATTGGAAAAAACATCTTTAATCGAATTGAGTAGTTTTTTTGGCAGCAGCTGCGACAAATGCTTCATATTGGACATCGGAATTGTATTCTACGAGTCATTTTGAACTCGAAATCAGTTTTGAGCTGACACGCTTCAGAAAAAATCGATATGTGCCCTTTATGCAAAGTATGTTACTAATTAGACTCTATAAATGATATCATGCATGACATATATTACGAAACTATACAGGGTGTCCCATAAACATACCGACAAACTCTAAGGGATGGTAGTGGACATCAAAATAAACATCTTTGCTCGATAAAAATGAGTCCGGAAACTCTTCGTTTTCGAGATACAGGGTGTTGAATATTTTTTTAAAAAATCAAAATTGGTATCTATGGAATTTAATTGTGAAAACAATGTTTGTTCCCGACATCAAACGTAGTTAAATCAAGAAACGTAAACAAAAGTCAGTGGTGTTCAACTAAACTGAGAGTCAATTTAGTTATTTTTATTTCATTTAAAACATTTTATTGCTTTAGCACCCTTTATTTGTCGGTATGTTTTGGATACTCTTTCCAAGATATTAAAAATTACGAATATTTTCCAATTAAATACAAAACAAAAAATGATTGAGTCATTATTGATAATAAATGATTAGTAAAAAAAAGTCAAGTCTCATTAGTTTTTCAATATTTCAATAAATGCATTGGTGAAATGTAAAGTACAATTTCGAAGCATTTAATTTTTTTTTCATAGATGGTTTTTATTTTTTTTTTCTTCAAAACGTAGATACAGAAAAATTTCAAGGGACAAAAAAATTTGCAGTTTTAGGTGTTCATTTGAAAAAAATCATCAAAATAACAAAAAATCTACTGGGCGATATTTTTTTGTGCAGAAACTATCCGACATAGCCCGTGGGCACGGCCCTGAAATTATTGGGCAGATTCTAATTGCTCCAAAGGATACCTTATAAATGTATCAATAATCTGTAAAAATTTCATTGAATTCGACCAAATCGTTTTCACGATATTAATAAAAAATCGATTTTTCATGTTTATCGAGCAAAAATGTTTAATTTGATGTCCTCTACCATCCCTTAGAGTTTGTCGGTATGTTTATGGACACCCTGTATATGCCAAACGCTGCAACGAAACACTCGATCAAGTATCATTACAAATTAAAAATAATGAGCTCAACCCTACTTTTAGGTCTCCATGTCGGTATTGTTAGTGGCTCAGTCCACTGGAGATCAGCTTCAAAAAAACTGGTCTTCGGCTTCATTTTGTCACCAAAAATCAATTGAACGAATTGATTCATGTACCCATTCTTCTGCAATTCATGTAGTAAATACGATTGGCTATTTCATGGGCATATGTATCTTTTTTCATGCATTTTTCTGTTATCGGTCATCAGTAATCTTTGCAGAGACGCTTCAATTTTGAGTCATAATTTTTAATATCAAGAAATATAACGATATTCCTGCGAAGTGAAAGCTAAAATTTTAAAACTCAGTCACTGTGTCAAAATTGAGTTCTAACTACTCCATACACTACTGAAGTTCGGACGGTGGTATTGTCACCGAAAAACAATTGAACAAAAACAATCAAGATGCGAAATCGTCTGGAAAAGAGTGAATTTATTTCTGAATTTCATATCGAGCTGAGCGAGCGAAGCTTCAATAACCGAGGTAGCCTCTTGGTTGTAAAAAAGGATTCTTTTCTGCAGTAGGCACCATTGGCAGAAAGCTTGAATTCTGCGTCAGAGCAATTACAGTGAAGCACATTGGCATCAGTTTGGAGGTTACAGTACGAATAATTATCATAAAATACATCGGATCGATCCCAAATTTCAGTCACTTTCCCAATGGAAGACGTACCCACCATTTTTTTCCGCATGGTCAGGATAATAACCCTATATAACTTCAAGTCCCATTGGATAAAACAAAAAATCCCATCCCTCACCTCAACAATTCGAAGCTGATGCACAGATGGTTCCTGAAATAGAAGTACTCCAGCATATGGATAACATTGTGGTAGCTATCCTTGTCCTTCTTCCTCAGATGGTCCAGGATCCGGACTTCGACGAGAGCCTGGTGATGGAACCGTTTCTTGTTCCTGATGATCTTGATGGCCACGTGTTTGTTGGTCATGTGGTCCAGCGCTCTGATCACCTGGCCGAAGCTGCCTTTGCCAATCACCTCAAGGATCTCGTAGCGGTAGCAGATATGGTCGTGTAATACCTGCGAGAAACGATGAGATTGGTGAGAGATCTAGAGGAGTCAGATCGGGTGAACTAGTTGGCAAAAAGGACAAATCTAGTGGAGTTAGGTCGGGCGAACGAGCTGGCCGTAGGGTGATGAATCTGTTGAAGTTAGATCTGGTGAAGTGGCTGACTAGAGATCGAAAGGCCATTTCTCCCATTTTCTGCCATGCAAAAGAAGATATTCCTGTTAAGAGCCTGAGATTGAACGTCAGCGTTGGGATGAGGAAGAAGCTGGAACGGAATTTACCATAGTTTGTGGTATCTAAAAGTAGATAGTCACAAAAAAATTCAGGTCGGTTGAACTAGATAGCCAATTTTATTTGCCAGACTATTTCCCATTCATGTCAGAGTTCTAACGTCAGTGTAGCTGATAGAAGAAATTGTTTTCATAACGATATAATATTATTTTTTCAAAAATTGCGGTTTTCTTTTGATTCTATATATAGTCTATTCTATATATAGTCTGATCTATCGCTCACTGTAGGATATCTTCACGGCAGAGACAATTAAATGTATCACATCGTGAATAACGTGACTTTCGACTGAAGCTCTGCAAGTTTGTCTACACATGCCTCAGATTAGTGGTATATTCAGGGTTACATTTTTGGAGATTCATCAATGATCTTGCAATCTCATGGTTCGTTCACACTTTCGATGGAAAATAATTAATATTGAAATTTTATCAGTTTCAGATAAGGAAAATGTCACGAAGGGGCATTTTCCGAATTATATTCTGAATTTATTATCACTATCATCTTAAGATATTTGCTGGTAAGAGTTAATGATGTCACAAAGTGGAGTTGAGTTGTGGTAGAACAGTAAAACTCTGAGTGAATTAATTTATAGGGGTAATCATGTACTTGTACATAAAATGCATACTCAACGGTGATGTGGGTTGTATATCAAAGTTATGCAACACAGATTAATATCAATCGTTTTAAAATTTTCGATGAGCTGAGTTCAATAGAATACTGTTGAAGGGAATTCTTCTTACCTTGAACTTTCCAATTGAGACAAAATAATTTTGAAATCCTACCCATTATTTGATCAATCGATTTTTTGGGTTTCTGATTTAGGTCCTTTCAAATTAGATGTATTAATCTCAACGCTAAGCTTAACTGATGTTGATTTATGATTCTAATTAGTAATTTCGATCCGATATACTTAATTTTCGATGAAAAAATATTGGTATAGTTTCCAAGCTCTCAGAAATCCCAACCAGCAGGAATATAATAAGTCATATTTGTGACAATGCAGGTTTGATTCTCACAATGCTGAATATTTTTGGATAGTTATTCACTTACTTTGTTGTAACTTCCACTGTCATCATCATATCCTCCATTTTGGGAAGACCCTTGTTCTCCATGAATCTTACAGGCAGTTAATCCGAGATACCAGATCTTTGAATATTTTTCTATTTCAGTCTTTTCATAGTCTGACAGTCGATTCCCATACAGCCGCATCGCCTCTGAAAAAAAAACATAACATGAAGTCACTTTGTTTGTGGCCAATGATGATGGACAATGATGTTGAAGCCGAATGGAATAATGAAAGAAGTTTTTCTTGGAATGGTTCATGTCACTCATGGATCATCTTGACTGTTGTTGACTTGTCACCCTTGAAATTGATTCATACTATTCCTAATTTGAATTTAATTTCATTTTTCGTTTCGTTATCAGATAGTCAGATATAGTTTCTAACATGATTCTATATTCTTTTTCTTGAGTATTTTTTTTAGTTTTAGTAATTGAGTCCTGCGATGTAATGTCACGAATTTATATTCCGTTCAACCTCGACGACAACGAAGAGATTATCTTTATTATTCATCCTGACTTCTGGAACTTACTGACTTTTTTTTTCTCTGGAATGTGTTCGGGTAAGCGAGATGCGACTCTGTGACCGTAGTCGTGTGTCAGATTTCCTTTTTCGACATTTTTTGATCCACCTGGCTTGAAATTTTGTAATTGTTAGTGGATACGAATCTTATGATTTTGGGTTAATTTTTCTTATTGTCACTATGGCCACCGAGATTTCCAGACTTGATTCCAATTGATGTTTTTCGGACGGTCGAAAGTTATATACTATAAGAAACATCGTCTGCTATAGCCAGAGGTACATCGAACGAATCGAAGTGGAAAGTGTCATTTTTAATTTCACTTGTGCAAATAACTGTTGTCATGCTTTGCTGGTAATGGCAATCTGCGACGTGAGATATTATATGCTCTGAATAACTAGAAAAGACGTATCGATTCTAATGCCTTTTCACTTTTACGAGCAGTATCATACAGACATACATGATATTCTATGAATATGATGTAACATTTATATTTTTTTTAACTGTCTGTGAATTATTCGAGGAGGTGGTACATTCACCTTCGTTGACACAATTCGTATATTTTATCTTAGCATGGAAAAAAATTTGCGAAGAGAAGATATATGGATTGTTGAATTGAATATACAAAGTGTTGAATATGGGAGCAGATTCTTTCCCGAAACGTCCACTAAGAAACGAGGAGAGAAAATTCCACACGGGAGCTAAAAAATTGATATTCTTTATCTTCTGACAAAAGGAAACATGGGGAAACATCGTGTGAGCTGGCGGTAGAATGTTAGGATAGAATGAGGGTACTGGAATTTTTATAGAAAATTCGGAGCATCAGTAAAAATTTGCAGACACAATATTGAACAGTACTTCAGGACAGGACAAATCTGACCTTTGTAGGTCATGAGGGTGTGGAGTAGCCCTTTGCGCGGAAAAGAAAGCCAAGTTTTTGAGGAGCAGTTGCAATGGATCTCACCATGAGAGAGCGCTGTTGGTAGCAATATCGATATTTTTATGGTGAAGATACAAGCTTGAGCTTTTGTTGCATTGAATTCTACCAGATTTTCAGATCATTTTAAAAGTCTTACCCTCATTGGATGATATCGGAATTGGAAGATCCGCGAAGCTATGAACTGGGCAGGAGGTCTCATCCAACACATCGTAGATATGGAGCAGAAACAGAGTTGGTGCCAAGACAGATCCTTGTGAATCACCAGCATTGATAGTTATTTCATCAAATGAGACTTCGTCTACTATTTATTCACCTTTTAAGGGTCCACCCAATGATAAAGATTCCCAAATTTCAATTTTCCTAATTAACCTATCGATTTCCTAACTGTACTTGTCTCAAAACATTTCAGGTGGTATTCGTAGTAGCGAATTTTTATACCTTATATATTATAGGAATATGCGAATCTGTTGAATTTATCTTTATTAGCGGAAAAAAAAGAATTTTTATTTTCCAACCTCAAAATTATGGTGGGAAAGTAATTTTTTAGGACGAGGGTTTGACAACAAAATTCCATTCTACGTGTGACAGTAGAAGTAGCAATAATGGTCATTTTATTGAACCATTGAAAACCTTAAAAAAGCTATAGGACAAGTGAAGAAATACATTACCATGTATTCCTGATAGAATTACAGGGACAAAAAACGTGAGTGATGAAAAAGTTACTCAAATATATGACAAAGACGAAGAAAGCGACTGGCCAAAAATGTTACACTCATAAAGCCCCTAAACTATATAACACACTACCAGACTATATCAAAACTGAAAATACATTGAAAAACTTCAAAAATCAACTGAAAAGTTTTATTTTCGGAGAAATGATTCACAGAATAATAGAATGAATGAAAATATAATACATACATTGTCCTGGTTGGTAATACTAACACCTACTTTATTTTTATGATGAGCTTTTTTGAATGCACTTCAGTGAAATATCGACTGAATTTGTTTATATGATTTACTCCATCTGTTCTAGTCTAATGGACCCCTCACCTTATTTCATTTTACCTTAGTTTATCCATTTTATCAGTCGATTTGATTAGTTCGAATGATTATATTATTTTACTTTAGTTTATCTATTTTATTCGTCGATTTAATTAGTTTAAATGATTATATCATTATTCCTTGGTTTATTTATTTATCATTACAGAATACTTACATAAATTTTGTAAGAATGAAAAGAACTGTCAATTGTATTGGGCCTCATTACATGAACCAAGTTTTTGATTTCAGTTTTGGAATTTTTCTCAGTACCTGCGTTTTTCATAATATCAGGAATCAGTTTATATGCCTCCAACAGACTCAAAGCAAAGAAAGAGATAGAAACAATATTATTAAAAAACAATAACGTTGCTATCCGATGGATCACACTCACCTGAGGGGGTCATGGGGAAGTCATGTTCCTCCCTGTTGTTGTTGGAGACCGCATGCGTCGTACGGGAGTTGTTGTTGATTGCAGGGAAAGTATCAGATGCAGGAGACATCGGCGTGGTGGTCAATTTCCCGCTCGATTGCTGCTGATGGTGGTTCAAGTTCAGTCTGGAAGTTGAGTTTGTCGTCTCTACCAGTAGCAGCTGCAACATATTATTTTCGGGGTGAAATAGGGGCTGTTATTGTATTTGCATAGGTGGGGGTAAAATTGATTTTTTTTTTAATATTTTTTCAATTTTTTCCACTCGAAGTAAACAGACGCTTTGAAGATTTGAAGATTTTGAAACTAAAACATTTTTAACTACGTCAATATCATGGTTATGAATACTTAATGACATATTCAGATAGGAGTGATTGCTTGTTGTTGCGGTTAATTTTGTGAGCGAGGTCTGACGTTGAAAAGGTCTGTCTGGTTTTGAAAAAAAAAGTCCGACGTTTAGGGCAAAATGTACGGGGATGTTTGGGGAAGTTCGGGGAAGTTCTGGGAAGTTTCGACGCAAAGGAAGTTTGGTGTCGATTTTTTTTCCGCTGTGATATCCCCCCTTGGCAAAACGTCTGAACATCAAAATCTGACATTGCAATCGGTAATAAAAATAAATTCATCGTTGTAATCCAATGAAGTTTCGATCAGTTAGTTAACCTCAATTCAGTAATATCGCAACAATATAATTGCATGTCGCAGCGAAACATCCGCAATATTTTTCTTCATGAATACTTTTTTTTCTGACGACAACGTCTTTCTGGAAGACCGTTTTTCAGCTTGCCAAACTTTCCGACATGCAAGAGCTGTATTTTGCCAAATAATCGTCGGGCACGTGAAAGGAAATACGGTATGATAAATTCGAGTGAACTTTCGTTGACATATTTTGAAATAAGGCTACAGGGTATTTTATCGGAAATTCGCCAGAATTGTTTCTCTGACCAATATTTATTCGCGATATCAGTGGAAATCAGAAAATCGTTGATTGAACGATGTGGAAAAAATGGTGGACCTACTAGGTATTTAATTCTTACGTCATGCTAGTCCTCGAATTGAAAAACAATTAAACTTCAAGTCGGTACCTGAGGTTCTCATGGTTAACGATATATTTCACTGGTATTGAGAACTTTGCAAGGTGTCAGAATGATGCATCAGCCAACAAACTTTTAATTTTTTTATTTTCATTTTTATTTATTTTATTTTTCATTTTTAATTTATTTTATTCTATTTTAGTTTAGTTTAGTTTAGTTTATTCATTCACCCATTGAAAAAGAAAAACATAGTGTACAATTCCATAATGAAATAGAAGAAATACATGGTAGTGATGTATATAGTTGCCTAATAAAATAAAATAGGGGTAAATATGGTCGCCAAAATATCTCGCCATTTGCAAAATGTGCTCAAAACTAAAAAACCTACAAAAAAGTTAAAAATAAAAAAAAAATCTAGAAAATGGAATAATACATAAGTTCAGTACTATCAAGTTTCAGTAACTTGTTGTATTAGTAGAAATTCTTTTTTTTTTTTTTTGGAATTCAAACTATCATTTTTTATGCCATTTGGCAACTCATTCCACATCCATATGTGAAGGATGATACGAGGCTGCAGTTGCTGTGATGTCTTGTATTGAAATTATGCATGTTAACGACATTTTGACATTCACAACTGAGCAATGTCAAGTAGATTAGGATATTATAATATAGTTGAAAGCTTCTGAGCAATTGAAGAACCTTATGTTAGTATTTAAAATGAATCGGTTAGTTGACGTTGAAAACTGAAAATGAGAATCAATTCAAATTATGGAATTTCGAAGGTATCAAAATTGATCATGTAAAAAATTTGATATTCATTCTTATATGCTATAAATAACGTGATTCAACTCAAGCTCGCCTGATCAGAGTCATCTGGTATAATGCGGAAAATTTTTCCAAAAAAATCGGGTTCTGATGTTCATAATTTTTGGTCGGACATTTTTGTTATCGATTGTAGTCATGTTTTGAGATAGTTTGGTCTACATAAGTAGGTTATGAGTTTCTCAAAGAGAATATGACAAAACAGCTTCAGTGATAACTTCTCAGGGAACTAAGTATAATTTTTTTTCTATAAATATTCTTTTCATTTGATGTGATTTTTGATAACTCTCAGAGTTTATCCTCGACTGATTTGATGACCTGACCAACTTTTTGAAGACACTCTTCATTGTATATATATATATATATATATATATATCCATATTTGTTGATAGCACATCATCGCGGGATATCAGTGATCGACTTGACCAAGTTGCTATAATACACTTTTTCTTACTGATACTCGAGTAGCTACAGTTTTTCCTCGAATTATACGGTAGTTTGAATTACTTTCCAATTATTATTTCCTCAGAAATTTCTCAGAACTAACTTATATTTATCAATACATGTAGGTATAATTCGCGTGGGTATATTTCTAGTGCATTTATTCGAAATGTGGGCGAATCACTATTGCAGATAGCCATAAATTATCAAATATATGCAATTATGGTCTTATAAATTCTTTCAATGAACAAAATATGTAGGTAGGTACAGAATAAAAATCAACTGTATGAGAAAATACAAGTTACCAATTGGAATGCTCTCAACCTAGATGATACGTTTTTCACTTTGTTGGTAATTTCGCTAATACACATTACTGCCACAGCATGAACTCTCTCGAAATAGAAAAACCAATAAAATTCCTAAGTGCTCGTTTGCATTTATTTCGGATTATAAATCGCGCTTACATTTTGGTTTTTATGAACTCTCTATTCGATCGAAGCATTAAAAATGTGCTAAAAATGTTTCTGAAGAGGAATATTCGCAAATGATTTTCATTCCTTACATCAATGTAACCGATAATGCACATATTTATTTTATTCGGTTACAAGATAACAGTTTATGTACAGTAATAGAATGAATGACGCTAGGAATGAATATGAAACTTGAACACAGTGTCCTATTTGGCAATATAAAGTTAGGGCAGATTCCGGTGAAACCAAAGTTCATGAACGAAGGCGAAATATGAAATGAAAATTGTGAAATTCACAATTCTATACAAATTCTGGATCACTGAGATTCATAAAATCACTGTAATGAATCTGAGGACATAACCTAATTTAAATACTGCTGGTAATTCATGACGGAGCCTAAGGCGACATCTGTAACAGAAGTATATCTAATTCGTACAATGCATTGGTAGTTGCACAACGAGATATCTTGATGAGAAATACAATGATGGGTCGACTTGGGTGGGTCAGGGTGTGTTGAAATTCTCTTGAATTCTTAGTTTTGTATTTGTTCCTATGTTGAAACTAAAGCTGTTGAAGATTCAATGCCAACCTATTCTGCCAACCTATTCTTACTAAATGAACGTGTTTTCCAGCCAGAATTTCCGTGTTTTACAGAAAATAACAGTGTTTATGTTTTTTTCTGGAACAAAATCATTGAGAACCTGAAAAGTTTTTGACATCCACTAAGGTCTGTGGCATTTACATGCTTCACAGATTTCTGAATGTTGAAGTCAGTTTGAAAGCAGTTCGGTATATGAATAATAGTTATATGACTTCCTCCACCTTGGACATGAAATTTCAGTACGATTCAGACCATTCCAATGTTTTTGGTGTTTGCCAGATATTATTCGACTGAATATCAACGAAACTATGTAACCGATGATATACACGAACACAAAATTAATAATTCTGTCTGAATTCATCATGTATCGTTGAAGTAAGCAGCCGTAAAGTAGATGCGACAGTGAAGTAAAAGCGACTGTGAAGTACATAGTTAAATTCGGCGGTGAAATGAGTACAAAAACGTGACAATTCATGAACTCTTTCGAATCTGTGGAAAATACATGTGTACCTATGCTTATTCAGTTTCTCAAAATTTGTACCTCGTGTCTTTGAGAAATGCCAAGATGGAGAACAGATGAGGTACTGAGTTAGAAAGATGATAAGATACTCACGTCTTTGATGATATAGGAAGATCTTGAGATTCCGTTGTGACACGACGTACTCAGCGGTTTGCTAGATGTACTCGTTGAATGTAGATGCGACGTTGATGAGAAGTCTTTGCTTGATTGTACAGACTGAAACAATAGGAGAGAATTAACAGAAAAGTTGACAAGCAGCTCATTATGTTAAGTTTTCGTCTGACACAGCAATATACAGTACATTTCACTCAGTTAGGATAGTCCAATGTTTTTATTTTATGTTGAAAACTGATGAATCTCCTTAATTTTGTGTACAGACATTCAGATCAATTACCTTCAGGTATGTGAGCGATGCTTTAGAAGTCAATGGTCCATTGCGGGAAGATACTTTGACCAAATGTTGGCCCGGTTTGGAAGAAATCACTTCTTTCTGATGGTGCGTGGCGGGACTCTGCAAAGAAAGAAAAAACAGTGGAATTATCGAAATCAACTGATGATGATGATGATGATGAAGTTCTAAATAGAAATTCGGAGATTGTATGCCTGATGAAACTACACGAAGAGAAGATATTTGATTGTAGAGAAATTATACCTCAATAATACACAGTTGATATGCTACACATGTGAAGAAATATTTCACAAAGTTTTCGAATTTAGCTATTCGTCGTTATCGAAAATGATTCTGAGAACATCTGCTTCGTCGATAGAAATATAAGAATAGAATAGAATAGAAAATCTTTATTAAATAGGAAATCCTAATATACAAATACGTTACATAAATAAATTGAATACAAAATATATATTTAATTACCTAACTTAACCTATCCTAATGACAAAACACACACACACACCATTCACTATGACATACATCCTTTTCCATTAGTACATGAATATAATAATAATAAAAAATACTTTTGATTATTTACCTAGATAATATTATTCCCAATATAATCAAGTAGCATTGATTTAAATGAATTGAGTGTTGAACATTCTTTTATGTGGTTTGGAAGTTTGTTGTATTTCAAAAGCCCAAGGTGAAATAAAGAATTCATGGTTTTACTATAATTGGTTCTCATTACATAGAAATCTCTATTGTTCCTAGTAGCATAGTTGTGTATTTGATAACAAAATGTTATATATTCTCCAAAGTAAGCAGGACATAAATTATGCAATATTTTGAAAATAAATACCATTGAAAAATAGAACAGTCTATCCTTTACAGATAACCAATTCAGTACATTCAGCATCAGTTGAGTAGGTGTATACCTGTTACATCTGAGAACAATACGCATACCTCTATTCTGAAGTTTTTGGAGAGTAGCAATATTATTATTACTCATTAAGTAGAGCAGGCTAGCACAGTATTCATAATGCGGTTGGATGATTGTTCTATAAACTGTTATAGACGCTTGTATACTTAAATGAGATGTCACTCTAGACAGGAAAAAAAGTTTTTTACTGATTTTTTTTGCAGCATAATTAAAATGATTATTTAATGACAGGGTATTATCAACCATGGATCCTAGGTATTTCATCTCTGTCACGACTTCAATTTTCTCATTATATATTTCTATATTAGTCTGGTCTAAGTCAATTTGGTTATATTTATATTTAGATGTCATTATCATTGCTTTAGTTTTTTGCACATTCAGTTTTAATTTATTAATATTCAAATATTCTGATATGTTGTTCAAAGAGTTATTAATCTTCTCAACTGCCATATTTAGATTTTGGTCACTTGCAACTATTATAGTATCATCTGCAAAAAGACTTATAAACTCACATTCTTTGACGTAACTAATATCGTTCAAGTAGAGAATAAATAACAATGGTCCCAATACGCTACCCTGCGGTACTCCAGAGATTACTGATTTCTTTTGTGATATTACATCGTTTACCTTTGTTGATTGAAAGCGATTAGTAAGATAGTCTGTAAACCATTTCAAAACATAACCGTCAAATCCATAATATTGCAGTTTCTTTATTAAAATTGAAATATATATAGTTTCAAATGCCCTTTTGAAATCCAAAAAAACTATTACAATATATTTATCTTCGTCCATCAATAATTTCCATTTCGAAATTGTTGCTTGTAAGGCTGTTTCACAAGAGTGGTTTGCTCTAAATCCCGACTGATAATCCATTAGTAAATTATTATTCTTTATATAGTTATTAATTTGTGAGTATACTGCCATTTCAAGTAGTTTTTCCATACAGGGCAACGTATTGGTCTAAAATTTTGAGCCTCTGTAGTGTTAATAATTTTTGGAATTGGTATAACTGTACTAGTTTTAAGTTGTTCTGGAAATTTACCAGTTTCAAGTGAAGTATTGATGAAATTCAAAATGACATGACACAGATTTGTTTCCACATAATCATATTCTGCAGTGTCTACCTTATAGTTCGCAGCAAATTAGGAAATTTGTGGGTATTAAAAATTTCACATCATTAAATGTCGACATTTAGAATATTGCAATCCCTCATAATTTTTTCATCAATTCCAGCAGAATTATTTCTGAATATATTCAAAATATTTACTTCAAGGGAATGTTCTGAACTTAGTGATAACTGAATTACTTGCTGGCGAATTTTTCAAGGAGCTATGAACCATTATTGTAGTTTTGTATCAGTTTATTTAGTTTAATTAGTTGAACCAGTTGTGTATGAGATGATGTAGATATTCTCTACAGACGTAGAATATTGTCATATATAATAATATCCATCCATCTATCAATCAAGGATAATTGTCGAAGCATCGAGACGAAACGCAGATATAAAAATGAGAAAGAAAACAGTTGAAAGGTTTTACATGATGGTATCAGAAACAAAATATCTGGATAGAAAATATACGGAAAGAACATACACAAATCATTACCCAACATTGAATCACTAAATCTTTATAAGATTATTCTTCAAATATAGAATAAGCACTCATTTGAATTAGTTTGCATATATACTAGATTTTATAGGTAGGTTTTTGAATTGAACAACCTTTTTATGGAATAAACTCCTCATTGAATTTGATTTATTATTTGATTTCACATACAAATTTGAATAATTTGATGATCTTGTGAACCTTTCATGCATAGCTGGCTGATTAAATAATGTGGTAGAGTGTTATTCATGATTTTGAGAATGAATGTCATGCTTTGAGCATAAAAATTCAGCCAATCCAAACATCATAATATTTTCTGTGTAAGAGCTTCTTCGAACAATATTATTTTGTTGCGAAGTTCATGTATTGATGAGAATTGATTAGTATGAAAATATTTACAATTTACAATATTTTCTTATCCATTCATAATAATTTATATTTCTGCTAACAATTCTCATATTGATTCTTTTCCAGTTCCTTCCATAATTTATTGTCATATATTGTACCAAGCATTTTGGTGAAGTATCTACCACACATTTCCCCGTGTATTATGAGTTGTTCAAGTATAGTTGAAAGGACATTCCTTTGCATACCATAAATATTGGTACATCCATAAGAAGTCGCATGAGGAAATCTTCATGAAATTTCTTGTTCTTATTTTTGAAGGTGGGTACTTTGAAAAATCACCGAGTAGATTAATCGACATAAATATATATAGGACTATGATTATTATTTGTCCAACTGTCATGATTCCCTAATACACCAAATTAAATGGATGAAAGTGTTTTTTTCTCTATAAGAATAGTTGTCTTTTGGAAATCCTATTTTCCATCAATTCTCGACTCTCAATCTCAGGCTGGAATGTAAAAGACTATGTAGCTGAAAAATCTTAGCATAACTGGGGAAAACATGACAGAGGCAGAAGTCCAAGCGCAATGACATTTTGGGGCAGATCATATATCTGTCCTGACTACAAATATATTGAAATGAATATTATAATTTCTATTTTCATTTTCAGGAATCTAGAGAAGTCAATAAACCTTTTCCTCGACTAATTCACAGACGGATCTATATTCATATCACTATCAGATGTAAACACAGAGTTAGGTGTTTTCTGTTGACATCAAACATAGGTTGAAACGTCACGAATGCACTTTAGAGAACATTTTTCGTTGCAAAATATAGGGGTAACGATGGAAAGATGTCATGCTCATTATCGGTAAATGCTCCTCAAAGCTGGAAATTTTCTTCAAATGACTTTCCCTTCACTGATAACGTATGTAAACAAACCTTTTCGAAACGTGAGGTATTCAATATTATTCTTATCCATAAACTGATTGTGATCTTGACTTCGATTCCACCTTCCCCTTTTTCTTGCGTCACTCGATTTTCAATTGGCGAAAATAATTCCCGCAGACATTCAAGTGCTTTCAATGGAAAATCTAATTTCGCCGAACAATGTTTCTTCCGCCTACGCAAAACTCGTTTCCGCATCGTACTGGAAATGAAAGGGGTGGTTGGTGTTGATATTATCCTTTTTGCTTGGTATAATTTGAATAATTCTATCCATCATGAATTTATTGTTTCATATTATACGGACCATTTCAGAAATGATTAGTTACATTGTTCTCAACTTTGAAAATGATGATATGAATTATCAATGATAAAATAAGTGTTGCCTTCATTGTTGTTATCAGTGTCAGAAATGTGTGGAGTTACAGTACAGTTTCATGTACTACGACTGCCCTCTTTATCATATATTATGACTTGCTAAATTACCATTATACTTTTCAAGTAGTATTTCCGAAAACGTCAACTGAATATCATATTATTCGCTTATATTACAGGAAATATCAATTGAACTTCTAGAAAATTGAGTTTCATCACGGAATGGGTCAATTATATTTCAGAATGGCAAGTTGAGATTGAAAAAGTGTCAGTTCAAAGAAGAAGAAGAAGAACATACAGATTTCCAAAAAATATATACAAATGGATCAAGAACAGAGATAGGAACAGGAAGTGCCTTCGATAATGGCTAATTCCTATAACTGGACTCTCTCACCTAGATCTAGTATATTTTAATAATTTTTTAGTATAATTTTCACCGGATTCAGCAGATTCGATAAATTTCTGATTTGCACGAATTTCCTGCGTTCATTTCAAAGTATTATCCATTCTCGTAGTAAAAATCCTTCTGCTAGTAACATAGCAAGTCTTAATCACGATCTTCAGCAGAGACCTTCGATCATTGAACAGACTAGATAAGTAATCCACAGCCCTGGCAATACAGTTTGTTTGGAAGCAACATCTATAGTATCTATCTTTGTCAAAATAAGGTTAGCAGCAGCTGATTCTCCCAGCACCAGTGCCGTGTTGTCAGAGGAGGTCGAATTTATTATTCATTCATGATGAAACCAAATTGAAAATCCGTAACAATTCCAGTGGTACTTTTCAGAATTTCTTGGTGGGAAAATGAACATCCCTATACTTCCTTCACATTGTTACGAAAAATTCGAATACATACAATCCTATGGTGATTTTTGTAACTTGCTTGTTATCAATAAACTTATTATGACCACGTCACAAGAAAAGTTCAATTCTCAACGCCATATGAAACAATATACTTTCTATTCGGTATACAGTTGTCTACTTATACTTTATCATAAATAACGTTCAATTTCAATAATGGCGATCAGTGACAGTGCATGTAAGTATATTTACGATTTCAAAGTTCAGTACCTACTAGTGGAAATAATTTTCAAAAAAGTGAAAAACTCGTTTTCAAGGCAAATAGATATGATTGCATATTTGAATGTAATTTTCAAATCTGAAGATAAAACTTTTTTATATCATTCCACGATATCGCCAAAAATGAAGGAGGTTTCATCTTTAGCAGAATTCATATATTTTGACGCAAAAAAATGATGTCTGATTATTTCATTTCAGGTAGATAGATGAAAATCGATAATGAATATGTGTTGACAAGTATTATGACGAAATGTTATATAAACAATAAAATCATGACTCATGTGAGGATGTAGCAAATAGCAGTGTTTCTTATTCAAAACAGGACTGAAATGTAGAATAACCATGGATAATCACACAAATAATTTATTGATTTTTGAATAGGATTGTTTTTGTTAACATACTTCTTACTCTAACTTCCGTTGAATCTTTCAATTTATTTGTCTCATGATGGAGTCTTACAGTGAAATATTTCTCCAAATTAGTTTGACTAGTTCCAAAAACAGTCAACGGTAAATTTCTCATTGTTGTGTGTACAAGAAGTATAGAAATATCCTTATTTTTATCAAACATATTAATTGAGTCCATCATTATTCTCAGTGATTTTTCAGCAGCTTCGCATATTCTGACTACAAATAAGGAAGCATTTATCAGTGCTACATATTTCACCACAAGACACTGTCGCAGCTGACCTATGGGTATAATCAATTTAATCTAATCAATTCAATTTAAATTCATTTTTATCCATTCCATTTAGGAAAATGCTTCAAAATCTCGAATGATACGACAATGGTAACTCACCTATGAAATGACGTGTTTTGATCGCCGGTTCAAATTGTATTTAACACACCTCACAACGTCTCACCATTATATCAAATCACCAAAACAGAAAATAAACTGAGTTTCTGATGAATTCTGAGTACACAAAACTGAACACAAGTTGAATAATATCGATAAATCAAAACGTAAATAGTGACAGATACCAAACAAAGCAATAATCGCCGTTGACTGTCAATATCAAATTGCGGTGTTGCAACGTTGAGCAAAAAGTATTCATGATACCTAAGCTGGTTCTCGAGCCCCCAAGAAAGAAAAATTGCTAAGTCTCAGAATAATGTAGCAATCTTTTATTAATCAGAACTGATTCATAATCGTCATGACCCAAATTTATTATTATATTTGTGCATTGAACTACATGAATTCATGAAGGACTTTAAATATTATGAACTATTTATCACTTTTTGATGATTGGATATGACAACACTGGCGACGATTGGGTACTAATATTATGATAATTCTGGGAATTCATGTTAGCATCAGAATATTTGTTTTGTGATCCTTCTAGTGGGTTTGTTGTTCGGAGGCAGAGACAAAAGAACATAATTTTTGTTTGGACACCAAGTCACATTGGTATAAGGGGAAATGAGACGGCCGATAATGCTCAAACTCTGTAAACGTCAAACGACAATATTCCAGAGACATATCTCTGTCCTCTCACACATCCTCGAACAATAACTCATACTCTCCGATATATAAATGACTGTCCTGAAATTCTATTGACACTTTCTGAAATTCAACAGGAAAAGGTATATTTATTTATCATATTCTCCAATCGAGATTTTCATGGCTGAGTTTGGTTATGGGATGTGTGGGACATGTTTCAATAGTTACCCGGAGTTTTTGTTCGGTAAAAGCGAGATTTATGAAACACAGAAGGTAATGCAGGTTGTTTGTTTTCTAATACATACAGTATACATTACCGACGAGCATTCCAATCGAAAATAAACAAACGAATACCTATAAGCAAAGCCGCACGAGGCACATGCTGTAATCTGTTGACGATGTGATTTTTAACTTCTTCAGATTAATTTACTCAGTATCGCTGTTATGTGTATACATATAATTAATATACGCCTGTTCCCACGGCCAATGGGAATGAGATCTCAAATGTGTTTATAAATGAAGAAAACTGTGCGATCATTGAGAAAATAAATAACTCTCAAAACTTGAAAAGTTCAGCAAGGAATATTCTACTATATATTTTGAACTTTGCCAACTTGCCCTGTAAAGACTCCTTCAAAAGGACAAACATTCGAAACAATTTTATTTTCGTTTTGAGAAAACTAAATAATAAAGTTTTCGCCAGAAATATGCATGTCTCACCTTGAATTTGTGACACTATACGGGGTGAAGAAGTGAGTTTTTTTATCATTTCAATGTACCTCGCTAAAATAAGTTGTTTGGCTATAAATTAAAACAAGGAATGATACAGGTAATTTGAGGTTTAGTGCATTAAAAACCTTTCAATGTACGAAACGGATCTCAGAAGATTTATTAGAGGAAATTTGATACCAAATATCACAAAAATTGTTCAAAATAATCCCCATTTGACTGTTGCTCGACCAATCCAAGACCCAGTACAAGGTTTCAAAATGAAATCTTGGCGTCCTCGATTTGTTTCACTCGTATTCTGGATTATGTTACATAACTCTCTCAAAGTATCTAAATGTTTTATATATAGTAAAAGTTCTCTCGAAACCTTGAAATACCTGTAACTCCGTTATCTTAGATTTTTTATGTGAACAATTTTTGGGCAAACAACTCATCATGGCGATAAATATATACATATATGACTTTCAGATTCACCCTGTTTATGAAATGTAACTAAAATGCATGAGATGAGTGGAATTATTGATCAAAGATTGTAATCGATGATAGACTTGATTGATTGAAGTTTTTTGATTTGATTCATCATTCATTTATGGGATGTTTTCTTACGAGTTTTCTTCTTTATATAACTAATCATCACTCAATAATATTTTCTTGTAGTTGATGTTAATGTCTATTGGAATTCAAATTCAAAGTATTGGATTTCATGGACATGCCATTTTGTACCTTTTGACAACACGAAAGGAAAACCAATAATGTTCCCAGCGGTGGAATGTTGGGAGAAAAGGAAGATTTTGTATTTTTTTTTTTCGTGAACTTTGGAGGCACTAGACAAAGAATCTCACTACTTAGGTACATACGGTTGGAGAATTTTAAATTCGTTCTGATCATACGAAATTGAATTTACATATATAAAAGAAAACTCCGACAATCTAGACATTGTCATAAAAGTGTTTACCTACTCCTCAATCCCAATTTCACAAAAAGGGATTTTGCTCCTGATAATAGTTTTCGCCAGATCGATACCCGGCTACGGCACGAAATTCCTCTTTCCAATGCCATTACATACACCTATCGATAATTTCAGGTATAATGCAGCAGAACAACAAAAAAAAACATGAAATTCATAACGTACGTGCACCTGTACTATGTAATTGTTTTAATAGCCACAGGTTTTGCCTGACTGACATCAGAGATAGAGGTCACGAAAGTTTCGGAACAGTTGAATGACTCGCATTCACATCATGCCAACTAGGAGGTTCAGACGGTTCAGTTATTGGGAATGCACATAGTTTTCGGATCATTGAATAATATAGCTGGAAAATTTCGACAGAACGTCCGAAGATTTTATGCCAGTTGGTATTTTTTTTTATCTGTGGACAACACGAAAGGAAAACCTAATGTTCGAGGAACATCGTGTTAGCCAGCGGGGGAATTTTGGGAGAGAAGGAAGGTGTTGGAATTTTTCTTGAAAGTTTGGAGGTTGTAAGCATCAGGAAAGACTTCACTGGGCAAAGAATTCCACAACTTTTCCGTTCTATTGATGAATGATTCTTGGTATAGCGATGTTCGACAGGTCTCGAGCCTGACAGTGTAGGAGTGACCAGCTTGAGCTCGTCTGGTTTGTCTACTAGGAATTGCGCGTGGTGGCATAATAGATGATATTTCCGTTAAGCACCGACCGTGAAAGTACCTATAAAAAGGCATAGATCGCCGACCTTTCTACGATGATCTAGAGAGGTCAATGATTTGGTGAGTGTTGTATCATCGATTAGGCGAATAGCTCTCTTCTGTATTGAATCTTTAGCGTATGTTTGGGGGCTGAATTCCAAACATGTGAACAGTACTCCAGGACAGGTCGAATTTGTGCTTTGTAGATCAGAAGCAGCTGCTGGGATGCGAAGTA
Source organism: Gastrophysa polygoni (assembly GCA_963576655.1). Classification (NCBI taxonomy): domain Eukaryota; kingdom Metazoa; phylum Arthropoda; class Insecta; order Coleoptera; family Chrysomelidae; genus Gastrophysa; species Gastrophysa polygoni. Next base: position 4,774,625 of record OY755082.1, on the reverse strand, counting down.
TCTCTTCGCACGGAATAGAAAACCAAGTTTTTGTGAAGCAGTTTTCGCAATGGACCTCACATGATCGTCCCATGAGAGAGCACTGTTGGTGGTGACACCCAGCAAGGATATTGACGACCTCATAGGAATAGTGGTACCCGACATCATCAAATTGGGCATTGTGTGATCAGCCTTCTTGGTGAACATACACGCTTGAGTTTTAGTTGCATTGAACTGTACTAGATTCTCAGATCCCCATTTCAGAATTCTTGTCAGATCCTCATTTAAAGCATCAACCTGTCTTCGCCTTGCACCTCTGGCCTCATTGGATGATATAGGGGCTCTAGAGGAAAAGGCGGAATGAAGTGTACTATCATCCGCAAAGCTATGAACTGGGCTGGAGGTCACATTCAACAAATCATTGATGTGGAGCAAGAACAAAGTTGGTGCCAAGACAGAGCCTTGTGGAACACCAGCATTGATAGTCATTGTATCAGACGATACCCCGTCTACCACCACGTAGAGTGATCTATCTAACTCTAATTCATGAGGAAATAGTTCGAGAAGCATACAAGATTTGAGTTTCCATTGAAAATTGATTTATATCATTCAATAGAGTAAGCTGATGAATAATTTGGCAGATTTTCATGAGGAAATAGTTCGAGAAGCATACAAGATTTGAGTTTCCATTGAAAATTGATTTATATCATTCAATAGAGTAAGCTGATGAATAATTTGGCAGATTTTCATGAAATTTACTACATTGAGCGATCTGACAGAGACAGTTGTCTATACTATCAGTTTTGTGATTCTGTAAAGCCAAGTTGAATCTTGATCAACTTCGCATGAATTTGTCAATATGAAAACATATTTCTGAATACTTGAATTCATTCGAAAGATTCCATGAATTCAACAACGTTGGACAGCCATATTTTCGAGGGGAGTTTGAAGGATTCCATTGTCGGTTTAATATGTAGGAAAAATCTAGTTAGCTGTATGTTCTGGTCTGATCTGTCATTCAGTCGAGTGTATGATCATGTGAAATCGAAATCGTGTCTTATTAGTATATTAGTTTTGTCGTTTCATTTGATTAGTTTGTATTTCGGTTACGTTATTTTGCTTCACTGTTTCTGACTTTATTTTCTGAGTTTCATTCTGATTATTCGTTATTATATTTCCACCTATTTTTGCCTTACCTTTTTGTTCATATAGAAAGTGTGAAACCGTCTCCATTCATGGATTTCCAAGAGATATTTCTTCGCGACATGAGTGGATACATTCGATAGATTGTTACAGGTAGGATAATCAGAGACCTGATCAAAAGCTAATAATAATAACCACTCATGTGAGTGAACAAGCCTTTAAACAATATACAGTGAGAAGCTATTCAATGTGAGATATGTCATAAATTATGATGAATGATATTATGAATTATTTTGAGCATTCCATTTGAGAAAAGTAGCTAGTTGTGTTATGGACAATAGGTGTAGATTACGAAGATCGCTCAACCTCAGCCAATCAGAGGATCGAATTTAGATATGTATCTCTTAAACTTAACTCGAGAAGGTCGTAATTAGTCCAGATTCAAATTAATCAGTGACTCCTCTGATCTAACTGATCCTGTCTAGTTTCTGAAATCTCAATGGTGAGAATCGAATTCATGACATCCTATAGATCGACAAACTAATTGGTGTTGACTACAACTGCTGAGAATTTGAGAATTCTTTTAAAAAATGATTGTAGGTACCTGGCAAGAACGAAATATGACCCAAACACCATCACACACCATTTTTCCGAGCTACAACTCTACTAGTTTCAATAAAATTCAATGATGAACTGCAACGAAAATGCCCGATATCTATCTAATCGAAAACGTCTATCATGATTGCCTATCATGGATTATTCAAGACTTGACTATCTCATTGGCATATCAATCTACGAACCAGTTGGAATAATAGAATTTCTTATGCACAGGCGAGAATGTCGATAGTTCATGCAATGTGGATTCTGAGTTCGAGTAGCTTGGTCTAGTTCGACTTTTGTTGGAATTGTTGACATTTATGATTGCAAATGCCATGTCTGGCAACATGCAGCTGGAACGTATCGCGGCAAAGGTTATCTGGGGCAAAGTTTCCTTATTGTTAATATCGAATTGACTCGTGACTCAACTCTCGCGATATGCGATAGTAAGTAAGCTCAGTGTCGCGATTTCATCTGTTAGACACACGAATATCGAAAACTATTTAAGGAAAAATAAACAACCTTGTTGTCTGCCAAGACGTCCTCGTCTAGAATGTACTTCTGCCCTTCCTCGAGGATCTGGAGGACTGAACGTTGTCTATCACCGGTTCTTTCTGTCGACTCATCGGTTCTCTTTCTCGACATGACTAGTGAAACAATGAGGTTATTACTCATTGAGGCTGTTGGGTGAATGAGGTTTAGACAGGATCTACTTTGGTGTTTTCGACGACGTCATTGAGCATGACAGAGCAGTTTTTGACAGTTTGATACATTGACACAAATGATAATTGTAGTTATAGATCTCAAAATGTGCCTATCATGTGTCTTCGTTTATGATTGCAATGAATTGCTTATGCTGTCGAGAAGTTGATATGTCATTTTTCTAAACTTTTTTGGTTTTTCTCCCCTCGTTTCTGAAAATTTAAAATATATGAAATGTTTCAAAATATTTGTAGCAAGGACAGATGATCCACGTCAAAATGTCAGTGCGTTTGACATTCAATCAAATTGAAGAGAAATTTCATGCTAATAGTTGGTGACGCCAGTTCTCTGGAATTTTTGAAAATAACAAATATATACATGGCTATTCACCTTAAAATACAGAGAAAAATGGTGTATCAGTCCCACCACTTGTAGTCATGGTCCATAGTGATCTGAGCGAGTGAACATTATAATGAAGAGAAATATGATAACGTAATTGGTAACAAGAACAAACTCACCCTGCAAGTCTAATGAAGTCAGTTACTTTTCTCGATAACCAAAAATTATTCTGCACGACAAGGCGTTGGCAACAGAAGTTTTTTGTTCATTATTCGTTGTGTTCTTGCTGCTCGTTGTTATAAACTGAATTTTCAATAATTATTATTTTCATATTAGTTGTTACTCAATGGTGTCCATATGCAAACTTGTACGTCGCAAGATTGGTCCGAATTGAATGATTTCATGAATTCGTTAGATAGTTCACCTAACGAATACCTTCGTACCACGAGTAGACAGTTGTGTCTATGCTAGCTTCTACAAGCTTGTCTCAAAGTTAAGAAATGTTTCCTTTCGTGAATACGTCAGAAAAGTTCGCAGACAGAATACCTATTTATTTATTTTTCATTCATGAATGAATATATGTATTCGTAGTTGAACCACCCTACATATAAATGATGAATATTGATTTCCACTATTTTCTGGCATTCGATCAATAATGATCCTCTGCGAGAAGCCAAACATTCATTAATTTTGAATTTGATTTTGTTATATCACATTTGGAGATAATAGTGACATAGGATTTTCTGACCAAATTTCATGAGAGCAGTGATAAACAATCACAATTTCATCAATTTCTCCAGCTTGCCAAACAAAACGTGCTTCCTGAAACACAAGCGTGATTCTCCTGAATGAATTTTCTTATTATGCACAACCTCCAAACCCATGCTCTGCACTAATTCTGTTGAGAACGATATATTGCATGTCTGCATCTTTCTGAAGAAATCCATTTGATAGTAATGTCAGCGAATTGAGGGACTCTAATAATCATTCATCATACAAGAAGTGAGGTAATTAGGGCTCCATATAGACGTAGAACCCGTTCTACACGATGCGACAGGATGTCAAGTTCAAGAGAAAAAAATACCAGCCAGCATAACATGCACGGTAAAGTATAGGTATCAACAATTTCTTGGGTATGCAAGAACAAGATCGGTAAGATGCAAACTGAAGGTAACATCTGCATCTTTGCTATGGTTACTTCCATAATCTATAGATAATGCGATATGGGAGGTGAGAGAAGAACAATTTTTTAACAGATCTGCTACTTTCTTTCCATTCAACCCATGCATTGATTCGATATTGAATAACACGGTAAATTATTGAGATTATTTTTCACAACTGTTGCATGAATCTTCATCTTCTGATCCAATTTCCAATGTGCATTATGAGCGATTATGAGACCTGAGTAGGTGTTCTATCATCATGTTCCTAGTTAGTTTCGACAGCTACCACACAGCCCTAGATGTAGTAGTCAGGAACGAGAATACCCGAGCGGCGACCCGTTGCATGATTTGATAGACAATACCAACGTTGATTTCATGAAAATGAATGTGTGTGCAGATAAATTCATTCGACTTCGGCAATCTTCGGATATTTTAGTTGTCATAATTGGTGACCAAATTCATTCCAACTGCCTCAACTGTGTTACGTCATTGTCAGGTATGTATCCGCAGTATATTTTCGAGATCTATAATATTATAATCTATATTTTCGATATCTACAGATAAGTACCATATGTGATGATACCAGCAGTAAAATTTCTTATTGAAATATCATTATATTCATCAATAAATGCGAGCGTGCGATTTTTGAATATTTCAATACGTGTGCGTTTCACTTTCCACTTTTGTGTTGCCATATGAAAGTAGCACCCCTTGTAAAAAAGTCCAGAAATTGTAGCTGAGGAAATGCATTTCCCAAATATTCATAACTTCGACTTCATGGATTATTGTGTATACAATGGAATGAAAAATTCATATTATTCTTTTATCTCCTATCCTTGACTGCGTAATTTATACGGAAGTTGATTTCGTACTCAAATTTGGAGAGCTTTATCTCATGAATTAGCATTTGTATTCAATTTTTCTTGAAATTTATGAACTTGAACTATTTGCTTCCCCAGAATTCAGAAGCTTGATTGTTTTCCAGTTGAAGAGATTTTGCAACTGGATATTTGATTTGTTTTTTTTCTGTCATAACCAACCGAACGTCTTATCGGATAATCAAATAAATTTCGCTATGGATAGTGACTATATAGTTTCTATATATATAGTGTCGAATTTTCCATAGTAAGCTTTGATAAAAGGCAACCCATGATCGAAAAATTTTATGCCTTAATATTTGTTTGAAAATATGTTAAACATGGAAATCGAAAATTAAATTTCTTCTTAGAGATCCTGTATTTCGATTATTATCAATTTTTCGACCGCCAATTGAACTTTCGTTTAATTTTTGGTGTTCATAAAAATTATTATCATTCCCAATACAGATGTCGCTGATTAAGAAAAAAAACTCCAGTTATTTCGATTCATCCTGTATATGAATTGGATTGGAAATAAGTGTTCACTATATTATAATGAAGACGATAAGACACCATAATTGATAAAACTCATTCTATTTATATATCGTGCGCATCATGTCATTGTTCCCAATAGATATAATTGACCCAATCGAAATGATATTCTCTATTTGCATTTCAATTTGCATAAAATCTTACTTACATTGTTATGTTCAATTCGAATCGATTAGTCCGTTTTTATTGGTCACGAGTGTCAACGATGGAACGAAAATGCAGTATTTATCGTTCGACACAAAGATATTCTCAAAATAGAATGTCATTTTGGGAATTGGTTTGTGGAGTTATCTATTTTGGTCAAATGTTGTTCGACCAACACAAATCTACAAATCCACATTTACAATTGTAAAATACTATATATTCCGTACTCCAATACGCAGATTGAAGTTGAAATTTATAGTTGGATATCTTGTCTGATATTTATCTCATATATTATCAGTCCCATTCTCCAATTTTATTAAGTGAAGATTGAAAACGCGATTTTAATACCCTAAATCGAATGAATTTCCTGAAATTTTCAGTTGATTGCGAAGTTGAGTGTCTCCGATCTGAAAAAAATGTTTCTCACATGCATGGTGGTTTCATAAAACCACAAAATGTTCTTGAATTTCTTTAATCTGCTTTCTGCTTGTATGTTCTATCCATGGTTTTCTATATTCATATGTTATGCTTTCATTCTAAGGTGTGTAAAATACAATCATTGAGTTGAAAGTGAGTCTCTCCGTGGTGATTGATAATGATTAACAATAAGCTGATTGTTATTTTAATCATAGAAAATAAATAGCGTCAATGAATACTCGGCAATTGAATTGTGGCTGCCTCGGATATAATTAAAAACACTTACCAGGTATCGAGACCGTTCTGGGATCTGAAAAAATATTCCAATTAAATAAATGATAGAAAAAACCCAAAATCATTTGTTTGTTTCAAAATGAAGCGAACTAATTACTGGAATATTATTCTTATAGTCGCAATCAACAGTATTAGTTGAAACAAAAAACAAGTCGAAGAGAAAATACAGAAGACATATTCCATCATAATTACATTCAGTTAGGGTTGGTTCATCATGAGGAATTCAAGTATATTGTAACAATATTATAGTAGTAGCAACTGTTTTCATCTTCCTATATCTTTCTTCACCTGTTCTTTTAATGGAAAGCCCCATCTCTCAATACTTACTTCTACTTTGAAGAAGTTATTGTAAGGCGAAACAATTAGTATCAATTTAGTTAAAATCTCAACAGTTTGAGTGTTTTCATTTTCCTCAAGAAATGTCTTCTTCATCCTGATCGAGATCTATACAATGGAATATATTCAACAACAAATTAATGAGGGTGTGTTGGGAAAAACGCTCGGACACGTCGATTTGTATTTTTGAATACGCATTTTTTTCAGAAAAATTAAATTATTTAGAGTGTGTCATGTGACAGTGGCCAATACCAACTTTCTTATTTCAAATGGAACACTTGTATTGCATTCCATTTTTGAATTAATAAAGGGTGTGAAAAATCGAGATTTTTCCATTATTGGTCGGAAGGACTTACATGTCTCTATTTTAATTTTCGATACACTATCTACTGACATTTCTTTGGGACAGATACAGGATGATCAATTTTCTGAATTCTGCATCACCCTATATTTGTTTTAATCGATAGTAAATCAAAAGTCAAGACAGGGACATGTAAGCCCTTTCGACCAATAATGAATAGTTCCGACACAAAAAAATCTTGAAGTTGAAAAATCTCGATTTTTCACACCCTATATCTCTGTAATCATTTCCGTTAGACCCCAAGTGTGGTGTATCGATGAAATCAGCTCTTCAGTGAGAATTCAAAAATGGAATGAACTACAGGGTGTTCCATTTGAAATACGAAAGTTGGTATTGGCCACTGTCTTATGACACACTCTATATAATCAATTTTTCTTGGAAAAAATGCGTATTCAGAAATACAAATCGACGTGTCCAAGAGTTCTTCCCAACACACCCTCATTTATTTGTTGTCGAATTTATTCCATTTGGCTGTTCCACACTGTATTAATCAAATCATTCATCACCGCAATTTCAAATGAGGAAATAATTCAAGTCTAAGATCATTCTCAAGAAAAGTGCTAGTGCTCTAGATTCAGGAGCACTTCTCGAGAGTGCTAGAAACTTTTTTTTTTCAGTGCATTTTTTTTGCCTAGTACATATAGTTCATTTGTATGCAATAAAGAGGGGTGAATCTAGATATCATATATTTATGATTACCCCAACGATTGTATACGTATACAGTGTCAATACATTTTGGTCTATTATGAATAGGGAAATATGATCTTGACCTATTTCATAACATGAAAAGTTTGGAGAGGATCGAATGTTGGATTGCAGACAGAGTCATCCTCATGGAATGCGTAGGAAAAACGATGTTGTGGATGAAGTAGAGTACTTGAAATATTCATAAGGCGTTAAACGAAATAATGGTTACAATTCGGTGGATATATACAATACATTATGTATCTGTCTCGAGGATCATGAGAAGGAAAATACACGAACAAGAACTATCGTACTGAATTATTCACGAGGCTTATGTGAGGTTATATGAATTCCATTACTCGGATGTTCCAAGTTATCATAATCCGCAATTTCGACTTCTTCAGTGTTGAATAACCGCAAAATATCATAAATACTGTCTGAATATTCCGAGGTAGTAGTTTCATATTTAAAATATGATTATTCTGATATATTTGCAATCTGTGTTTGAAAATGGTTGAGTCAAGATCATTAAAAAACACCGGGTAACCTACATTTCTGTAACCTAATAGACAAAAAGTATTACAGAGATTTTTTACTCCATGTAACGTCAAACTGAGCTCTTATTTATTACATTGGTAATACAGCGAGAATATCGTATCTTCTTGCCTTGCCTTCTTTCATCAAAATTGACAAAATACAAGGGGACATATGTCTCAGAGCAATTGTCCATCATCATCCAATATATTATCATTTACTTATAGTACTATAAAAAATATAAAAACAATGGCTATTGGCACTTTATCTGAGAAAAGATAGACACTTGAGCATAAAATCGGAGTAGAAGGTTTCATTTTGATACAGAAACAAAAATTCTCGCGAGAATTGAAATGGTACTATTATGGAACGATTTTATGAAAATGTTCTTCGATACTTGCCAATTAAATAGTCGATTTTGAGTCCTGAAAATGAAAAAAATAGTCACAATAATATTCAAACGGTGCAAGAACGGTTGATTAAGATGCCTAGTTGCCAAATGTCCAAATTCATCTACGAATCTCAGAATGAAAGGAAAAATAATTCATTATTTGTTGCTTACTTCATAAATTAATATTGTGTGATTCAACTGAGGTAGATTCTTGAACTCCTACAATTTATTATTGATGTCCACTGATCCCATGCTAGAAATGGATACACATATCGTTTTTGAAACGTGGCAGCATCGTTTATAGGCCAGCAAAGAAGACATAAGATGATAACTCCGAAATTTCTGTTTATGTCATGATGTTGGATGTCGACTTCCTACGTTACTATAGTCAGATCAAATGCAATAGCTGCTATATAAAGGACTGTAATTATGCCGTCAAGCTGTCAATTCACTGAAATTAGAAAGTGTGAGGAGGATTTTATCATCCTACGTCATAATCGTACAACGTTGGCTTGTTTGAAATATCTAATTTTCAACAACCGTATTATCACATTACGAGAAATTGGAGAGACTGTATATTTTTGTTATATTGAGTGTTTTAGTGTGGCAAAAAATTGGATCCTCTATGTTCTTTTTCAAGTGATCTTCTCATTGAAACCACTATCTAGGAAGAATTATCTATAATGAGAACCTCTGTTTACGTTGAATCGAAATATAATTCTGGTTTTTATATCAGGGTCAACTACCTTTTCCATTTCATATTCAGTCTTCACTTCTTGTTGTTCGCCTCACGTAATATACTTATTCTAGTCATTTTACATAATATCCATATGGCCGTGAAATGAAAATCGAACAGATATTGCATACGATAGAATCTCGGAAATGACTAGCTATACTGTGTAATTATTATTATATTGAGAACTATTTGATTCGAAGCTGGTTTCCACTGGAAGTTTGTATACTTATTTGATACGGTTCACAACTCTTGTAGATTATCGGAGCTATTTTAGGAATACGCTGTGTTTTCTCGTTACGTTTCATTCAAAATGTACGGACATTATTTATTATTTCTTGTAGACAACTGTAGTTGATCATAAAAAAAAATGTACTGGATATCGACATATTCATTTTATTCTTCTCATTTTGCTTGCTGCGAATATCAAGTTGAAAAAATACGTCACCTTATTGACATCGCATCAACGAAATATTATGTTTTCTTTTTCATTCACATTGGCAGTTGTTTTCGATGGAGAAGATCTACTACTATAGTTTCATTCTTGGAGAAAATATTAGTTGATGAATATTAACTATCAATTTATGAAATTTTTCACCTCTTTATAGTGTTTTTGTGACCTGGATGATTTCATTGTATAAATAAAGTAAAATGGCGCCAATTAGGTAATAAGTCGCTGCGAAATAAGTATTAATGATTCAACAAAAAAAAAGAAGTATCAACACGCAACAGAGACCAGTTTGCCAAAAATGAAGGTGAATTAGTTATGTAATTCAATTTTGATGAATCATGTGAGTCGTTTATTGTCCAACCAACTGTGCCAGCGCCAGTCAGAAGTAGTCAAAACGGTAAAAAAAAGTCCGTAATGATCAATAATCGACTTTTCGACTAACTTAGTCTTTGATAATCCAGCGATTTTTTTGATTTTCATCTATTTCCAACATTGATATGGCCTCGTGAGACTTTTCACTCAATTTCACCCGATGATTTAGACGATTCTCATAGATATTTTGAAACATGTCAAATTTTATTTCTCGAGAAATCATGATGAAATTTTCATATTTTGGGACCGTTGATGATAATCAATGAAAACTATGATCTGAACGAATTCCCGATCGATAAACATTAAAGATGATAGGCCATTTGTACATTGCCCTCAAAGGAATTTATTAATTTCATGGAACACCTTTTGGGAAATTTCTAGTGAAATGTGAAATGAATTGTGGGTAGCACGATTCATTCTGGCTAGAAAAGTTTACCTCATCCAGAGGAAACATTGCAAAATACTTGTCTGTTGTGATACGACAACTTAAGAAAAGTTTCCAATTGGAAATTATTCAGAATGCACATGGAAGTGACAGTGTTGTTATATTAAGAATCGTTACATACAAAAAAGGTTCAAGGGGTCTTTTTCTACCTCTTGTAACCGCTGGAAATGAAAGAAAAATGGCCACTGAGTATGCCTCCAGAGGTGCCTCTTGAATAGCAGATAGTGTATATTCATTTTCTTCTCTCCTAAAATAGTCATCTCAATATATTGGTAGTAATGAAATATCATATTTTTCCAAAATATCACTGAGTTTGAATTCCAACTTTCAGATATCTACAAGAGAAATCAGTTGACGTAGTCTGAATTTTAAAACAAATGAATATTCATATCTGCCTATCTTTGTGTAATTATTTTCGTGGAATAAGCCAGATACATTATTATTAAAAAGAATATAACAAGCAAAACAAAAAAATCAGATGATCTACTTGCATTTTCCTGAATGGAAAGAATATTTGGCTTTCTGTTCAGTTGATATAGATAGAAGAACTTGTCTTCTCCAATCTGAGTATGAAAATGGTGAATTCAATGAAGAAACAACCAGTAACCCACATTGCCAACTAGTCACTGAGAAGTGTCAACCAGCAGAAAGAGGAAAATTCTTCACAAGGAATTTTTCTTTCGGGTATCTTGAATTTCAAACGTATATAGTGACATTTTAGGGCAGATCATTCATTCGTCCTTACTATAATTATATTGAAATACTAATTTTGATTTTTTATAAAAGAGGAGAGACATTCCTATGAAGTCTATAAAAATCAACATACTACCTCTTCGATTAACCTACAAACAGTATTTAATCTTTCATCCGTCCGTCAATATCATCACCCTCAGTATAATCTCCGTCCACATCGTCAATAACCAGACATAATACTGAAGTTTCGACTCAACTTCTGAAGTTTTCGAATGCAAGGTTAATCCTCAACGGAATATAAAGAAATGCCACAACATGCAAAATGAAATATAAAGAAAAATAATACGTTGCCTCCCATTTACCCCCATCGTACCGGTGATTGTAGACCGTCGGAGGGGGCGCGCGACCCCCTGCCGTTCGGGTACGTGTGGTAGGCGCACATCAGGGCCCCCCTCGACCGGAGCGGGCCATCGTCGTCCGGGCCCGAGGAAATAGGCTCCGGGGGTAGACTCCGGGAGAAGAGATCGCGGACTGAGAGATGCTGCGAGCTGAGCGTCGATGTCAGTTGCCGGAGTGGAGCGATCAATAAAACGGGGGGACAGGGACGGGTCTGAGGGATCTACAGAGTGTGCGGAATCAGATGACAACAACTTGCGATTTTTAACCCGATGAATGATATACAAAACAAAAATTCTGGAATATAGTACTCGAAGAGCTTTCTGGAGATGAGATTGAAAAATTTGAAAATACCTCACATAGAAGCCCTATTCAAAAAAGAGAGAAAAATGGCTCCATAAACTATAGGCATATCATGATAGATTCTAAAAATAACGGAAAATGTCCACTCGCCGTATGTTCAGATCTCCCAAAAGCATTCGACATTATTGACCATGAAATATTGTGGAATCCAAACCACTGTGGCATTTGGGATAGTTCTATGTAGAACTTCATAATATAAATTGTACAGTGCATAAAAAAAACCAAATCCAACGGCCAGCCAGGAATCGAACCCACGACCTCATGATTACTATGATGTAGCTTGACCATCTGGACCATCTGGCCCCCTTTTCCTTTACATAATTGGAAACGTAGGTGAGAAGTCAGAAAATGAATAACGACACCATCCTATGGGTTCCGGGACATACAAGAGTGGAGAGAAATCAAATAACAGACAGACTCGCGAAAAGAAAATGAAGAACCATTCATTGAACCAGAACCCTTCTGCGGGACTAGTAAAACAGCAATCATTGAGAAACCAAACAAAGAAATGAATCATAAAAAGGACAAACACTTAGAAGACCATCAAGGAATGAGGCAAGCAAATACTATTCCGGGAATCTATAACCAGAAGAGATCTACCGAATGTATCAATCAACCTAAGTAAAAACAAAATTTCATAATAACAGGAGTACTGTCATTAAATTGTCGATTGAAAGGGCACCTGGAGAGCTTTGGTATGGGAGAGATAGTGGAGAACAAAACCTGAATAGAAGAGGGAAATCGTCATAACCTGAAACCGTCCAACATCCTAAATGTTCTGAAGATAATAGGACTAGAAGACGAGCTATGACTTGACTCTCATCACCCCATACATAGATATATACATCAAAGACAGCAATGTGTGGTTGGAAAAGATGAAATTATGTATGTGATCAAATCTGAATTGGGGGTGATAACGAAAGTCCTGCAAGGATCAATACCAAGCCCTCTTTTATATATTCTATACAACTCCTTCGAACTTCCTGAGACAAATCCAAGATTATGTGCACCTGGCAACGTCGAGAGATTAAGTTTTTCGAAGTGACCTCGAGGTTTTTTAAAATGGATGGTACATGAATTGATCTTTTATGGATAACGAACCACTCCAGAAAATTAAACTTCAACACAATTTGAATGAAAATGACCAAAGTGAGCTCCTGGAGGGTTTTGTTACCTGCAAGTTTTCTTAGTACTTCACGAACATAACCAGCCTCACTGAGTCTATCATAGAGCAGTGCTACAACAATGAATTTCGTAGAGTTGGCATGAGATATCGATGAGGATATAGCAGTATGGTTCAAGTTCATGTCTACTGAAAACATAAAAGTGTTTCTGCTGTATGTGCGAGAAGAATGCAATAAGTTACACTGTTATTTAATGGAAGAAAGTGGTCATGCGAGCAGTTGGAGTCTTGAGAAGTAACATCTGCACTTTTACGACTCATTTCATAAGCGATTTTAATATTTGTATCATCTGCGTAGTTTTTAGTAGAGTAACAGAAAGGCAATTGTCTACATCAACCAAATTATTCCCATACAGAATGAATATTGAATGGCCAAACATCGAAAATAGTTTGTGTGCATGAGAAAACATTTTTCGCACCATTTTTGACTCATTCACCGATCTATTGGTGAGATGAGATGCAAACCAATCTGTGCTGATCTATAAATATACATCTTCCATAACTCACTGATAGGTGTATTGTGGTTCACACAGTCAAAAGTTTTTGATGAGTGTAAGAACCATTATCTCAGAAATATGATATTCTTTCGCTTAGGGCAAAATATGGCGGTAATAAAAAAAGACCATGCTCAGTTCGAGTATCTGAAGCAATGTTCGGAATCAAAAATGGAACCAACTTCTACACAACATAATTCACATATAATCGCAATTTTCAACCTAGTGGAAAATCACTACTCTTGAATGATTCATCCAAAATATAAATCAGAGGATCTATAATGTAGTGACCAATATTTTTAAGTAAAACATTGCTATTCCATCATTCATTTGATGCCTGATCCGATTCTGTATTGTACTCGCGCATGACCCACAGACATTCACGTCAGACATCACATCCCATCGTGGCAAGTTGTCTGGGATGATTAACTGACAGATTTTAAAATTGAGCAGATCCTTTGATGAGGCAGACTGGCTCGAGCACTCACACAACTTTCCCCAGAAATAGTTCGTCCGGTTAGAAGATTGAACTAGAGCCGAATACATCATGCACGTCAGCGCAAAGATCAACAAGTTGGCGCTGGAAATTGGGTCAGCTTCGTGAAGGACGTTCTGGAACGAGCTCGGGCGTGTGCCCTCTAGCAAAGGTAACTGGGGCCGAGGGTCTCGGCTTCTAATCAGGGAACAGAGGTCAGGAAATGATGATAATAATAATAACGATGGTAACAATGATATCAATGATAGTGACAACATCTGGTCTTCAGAATTGTCGGGTGAGGACAAAGTCGCTGCTACTACTAACATCTTCGCCTTTCCGATTCCATACTTTGCTTATTTGGAGCAAGGAAGTGATCGCAAGTCGAGCTGCGACAACTTGACATAGTACTTGCAAGGTGATGCTTCTCCATAGGAGTCTGCATGTAAAATCTCCAGGTTTTTTTTATCTGTGGACAACACGAAAGGGAAACCTATGATGTTCGAGGAACATCGTGTTAGCCAACGGTGGAATTTTGGGAAGGAAGGAAGGTGTTGGAATTTTTCTTGAATGTTTGGAGGTTGTAAGCATCAGGAAAGACATCACTAGACAAAGAATTCCACAACTTCGCCGTTCTATTGATGAATGATGCTTGGTATAGCGATGTTCGACAGGTCTCGAGCCTGACAGTGTAGGAGTGACCAGCTTGAGCTCGTCTGGTTTGTCTACTAGGAATCGCACGTGGTGGCATAATAGATGATATTTCCGTTGAGCACCGACCGTGAAAGTACCTATAGAAAAGGCAAAGATCGCCGACCTTTCTACGATGATCTAGAGAGGACAATGATTTGGTGAGTGTTGTGTCATCAACTAGGCAATAGCTCTCTTCTGAATTGACTCTAAGAGCTTTAGCGTATGTTTGGGGGCTGAGCTCCAAACATGTGAACAGTACTCCAGGACAGGTCGAATTTGTGATTTGTAGATCATAAGCAGTTGCTGGGATGTGAAGTATCTCTTCGCACGGGAAAGAAAACCGAGTTTTTGTGAAGCAGTTTTCGCAATGGACCTTACATGATCGTTCCATGAAAGAGCACTGTTGGTGGTGACACCCAGCATGGATATTGACGACCTCATAGGAACAGTGGTACCCGACATCATCAAATTGGGCATTGTGTGATCAGCCTTCTTGGTGAACATACAAGCTTGAGTTTTAGTTGCATTGAACTGTACTAGATTCTCAGATCCTCATTTCAGAATTCTTGTTAGATCCTCATTTAAAGCATCAACCTGTCTTCGCCTTGCACCTCTGGCCTCATTGGATGATATAGGGGCTCTAGAGGAAAAGGCGGAATGAAGTGTACTATCATCCGCAAAGCTATGAACTGGGCTGGAGGTCATATTCAACAAATCATTGATGTGGAGCAAAAACAAAGTTGGTGCCAAGACATAGCCTTGTGGAACACCAGCATTGATCGTCATTGTATCAGACGAGACCCCGTCTACCACCACGTAGAGTGATCTATCTGCAAGAAAACTCGATAGTAAAAGACACAGTTGGGGCGGCAAACAATATGACGGAAACTTCGCTAGGAGGCCTTGGTGCCAAACTCGGTCAAATGCTTTGGAGATATCCAAGGCAACAGCCAGAGACTCCTCATGTTTCTCTATTGACACCTGCCACTTATGTGTCACATAGGCAAGCAGCTCTCCAGTTGGCCTCTGGTGACGAAAGCCATATTGCCGGTCGTTCACGATTCTTGAGCTCTCTAGATATCGGATGAGCTCGATGTTGATTGCTTTTTTCATAACTTTAGAGATCACAGATAGTAGTGCAATCGGTCTATAGTTGTTAGGGAGGGTTTTCTTGGCCTTCTTTGGAATCGGTTGGACCCTAGCTTTCTTCCAGTTAGAAGGAAATACGCCGAGTTTGTACGAAAAGGTGGACAACCTGCAAAGAACTAGTGTTAGTTCTGGGGCACATTTCTTGAGAACAATAGGCGGTATTCTGTCAGGCCCCATAGCCTTCTTGACGTTGAGGCTAAGCACGGTTATATCTCCCGAGAGATCAAGGAGGACGTGGACTTTGGAGTGGAGTGGAGTTTGGAGTGTTTCCACAGCAGAATGGTATTGGATGGTGCCTGTATGGTGCAAATGGTCGAAACTCATCGAATTGCAGGAATTGGAGCATTTTTATCTAAGGCAGCGTAACGAGCAGTGGATAAATTTCATCTGACGCTCGTTATTCTATTATCGAGCTTGAGCATCCATCCATCCTGAAGAAATATTTATCTCTAGAATTTCGAGTATCCTTTATGTCAAGAGATTTATATATGGATATTGTTTGAATTAATAAATCTCTCCAAATATTGTCACCCCGAAGTTGGGAAAAATATCAGAAGAATTGCCCAGCACTCAACCCTAAACACCCTGGTATGGAAACAATATGGAATAATTGCAAAGATAAGATATAAAATATTGATCTCATTGTCAAAGTAACAGACTTTTTCTAGTCTATAAGATGGCAAAGGATTCTTGCAAGTTGAACATTGTCAGTGATGGATATCATCAATATCACTCTTGAAATGATAGGTCTCGACCTATGAAACCTAGAAATTCAATGCGATTGGTCTTCAACTGATGGATGATATATTCTAGTCTGCATAATGACTTCAACGATATATGATGAATCATGATCAAATCGATACGTCAGTAGATACTACCTACATGTAATAGATGTGTTCGATAATTAAGAGAAACTAAATCATATTTCAGAAGGGTTAAAATCAAGATGACATAAATTTAGCTCGCACGTATAGAAATCATATGTCTGACCAAATTCTCATCTCGATCGTAATTGTTAATTTGAATTTATAGCCTGATGTTCGTCCACTCCCATTAGGAAATGATGAAGACACAGATAACGATGTGATGAACGTCAAAATCAATTAATACCCTCGATTCTAGTTTCAGATTTCGACTCATTAATACTTTCTACGATAACGGATCAATTTCAGTTCTGATCTGACACTCGTTCGTCGAAAAAGTACGTACGTGTTTCGGGGTATGCAATTTTTTCGCAAATTAGCTATATACTTTCCTTATTTGTCCCAACCCAAAGCTCTCTCTTGAGCCTCCCAGGACGTTAATTATCAGAGATATCAGATAATCGAGAGAAGATTAGATATTTTCGATTGAACTGGACTGGTCTCTCAGTATGGCGTTTTCACTTTTACGATGAATTACGGTTTCTTTCTATACAGGGTATACTCGATTTCAAGAACTTTCTCAAGTAGTCTCACTAGTTTTTCTAATATCGTTATCGTCAATAACATTACATCACAAATGGGAGATGAATGGTGTTTATTTCCCTACAAGTACTGTTCCTCAGGAACAGGTACCAATGGAAGGGATCAGCAGATTAAATATCCCAGTATACAGAGTGATCCAGATAAGGATGAAAAGCGGAGATCTCACGAAAGTTGCCGGATCCTAATTCGAGTGGATGGAAAAAAAAATTGTGCATTCAGAGGGTCATTCCAACAATCTATAAAAGTTATCAAAAGCATTCAAAGTTTTTCAGTAACATCAAAAGAGATGAACTTTTCGAAGGATAGGAATAGAGAAAACCTGAAAATACGTCTTCATAGCAACTCATAATATGTTTCAACGTTTCGTCTTCCTGAAACCATCATCAACTTAATTTAAAAAAAAAAAATTAATTTCCAATTTCTTTCATTCTGGCTGCACTAGAGAATCTGAAGAATCAGAGTTGAAAATTTGTAATTTTCGTATTATTCTGAATTTGTCATGATATTTTCTTGAAATATTCATCTGAATTGATCTATCACTTGTAAAAATTGAATATCGTTGATGGGATCCTCAATTATTTCAAACAAGTTCCATCAAAATAACAACAAACAATACATTGATTATAGTTTTGATATAGAGTTTTTGAAGAAAATGGTGATGTTCAAAACCAGGTCAAAACACATTCAACCCACTGTGTATAATACATATGTATAGCCAGAATGAATAGAGCTTTCAGAAACTGCGAAAACATAACGAGGACCAGAATTGAAAAAAATTGAGCTGATGATGGTTTCTCGTATACAAAATATCGAAGGAAAAAATCAATATAACCAAGTTGAATTAAATAAGAAGTTGCTATGAAGAAGTTTCAGTTTCTCTCCATTCCTAATAATACCGTAGAAAAATAAGATGGAAGATTTTTCAATCATTCACTTTTTTCGATATAACTGGAAAATTATGAATAATTATGAAAGTTTTCAAAAACTGTTGCAATGGCCTTCCTGCCATTCGATTGAATTTGTTATCTTCCACCAGTTCCTCATTTTGGACACCCTGTACATTTAGTGTTTGAGAAATGAACGAAATATATGGCGATGATTTTTTGAGAACATATTATTTTGTGCCTTTGATATATTCTCCATTTCAACAGTCTTGATTAGTCATTAAACTGTTTGTATTGAGTGATTTTTTCTGTTCATTCTTCTATCTTTAGATGACATCAATAATTCGAGTTTGTTTTGATGTAACTGTCTATAATGATTTGCAACTGGGCTAGAGTATTCAGAATAGTTAAAATAGACAATAAAATCACTACAAAGTGGGACAATTTTCTATGTTAACGGCCGGCGATAATCATTTATGTCCTGAAAATTACTCGCTTTTCGTTAAAAGTCATGCAGTTAATATATTCCTCGAACACGAAAACATCCAGTGACGATAAAGCAATTCCAATTACACCGAACTGATAATTAGTAGACCAGCTACTAGAAACTAAGTGGAGCATGTTTCATTGTGACAGGAAACAGGAAGCTTTCGTATTCTCTTCACAATGTCGTCGGTACAAAGAGATATGATCGAGATTCAATAACAAATTTGTAATTTCATGAAAATAATTTCTTGCCAAGAGTTGCAAATTGGAAAATACGCACGATGTGGCCGCGTAGCGACGAGTGCGTAATTGCATCACAACTCGAGTCGTGTACTATAGTTTTTCAACGACCACAAGTACAGGGAGTGTCAAAAGGTTTGCGCCTTATGGATAACATTTTTATCATCGATTCGTTGAAGAAAACTTACACTTAGATCGTCAAATTTCTGAATTTCAAAATGGTATACGAGGGAGAACAAAAATTGAAATTTGTGAACAAGCATCATTTTCGATATTATCAGAAGAGTTTCCGAGTTTCCAAAAAGATGTTTTCCAATTATTATTATTATTTATTAATTATTTATTATTTATATTATTTATTATTTATTAATTATTTCCTATTGTGTCGATACTATGATAGTAGTACTGATCTGACAGTGAGGATAATTGTTCAAATTGGAGCAGGTAGAATTTTCCAGGATTGTCTGGAGATAGCTATATTGTCATGTTTACCGAACTCAAGACGCATATCGCTCTCACCTAATCTATCCGATACTAGACCACCATGAATTGATTGACCTCTCTAAAATATCGTAAAATAGTAGGCAATCTGTCTCTTTTCTATAGACATTTCCATAATCGGTGCTCATATGAAATCTCGTCTATTATTCCACCACAAGCAATTCTAGATAGACAAACTAGAGCTCACCCTTACATTGGTCACCCTTACATTGTCAGAACGGCAAAGTTTTGCAACTGGAGCACTGTTCACATGTTTGGAGCTCAGCCCCCAAACAAACGCTAAAGCTCTTAGATTCAATTCACCTAGTCATTGACCTCTCTAGAACATCGTAGAGAGGTCAGCGATCTCTGCATTTTTCATAGATACTTCCACGGTCGGTGCTCAACGGAAATATCATCTATTATGCCACCACGCGCGATTCCTAGTAGACAAACCAGACGAGCTCAAGTTACACTGTCAGGCTCGAGACCTGTCTAAAGTCGCTATACCATTCATCGATAGAACGGCAAGGTTGTGGAATTCTTTGCCTAGTGAAGTCTTTCCTGATGCTTACAACCTCCAAACTCTCAAGAAAAACTCCAACACCTTCCTTCTCTCTCCCAAAATTCCACCGCTGGCTAACACGATGTTCCTGGAACATCATAGGTTTCCCCTTCGTGTTTTGAACAGATAAAAAAAACCGTGTGTAGTGAAGTATTTTCTGTTACTGACGACATCCAAACTCCCCAGAAAAATTCCAACACCTTTCTCCTCTACTAAAATTTCACAACATTTCATAATCTACGACATTCACAGGTTTTCCTGTCGTCTTGTCAAGTCAAAAGATGATGTTGGGCGGAACGACCACATTCATTTTAGTTCCTCCATGATACTTTATGATGAAGTGTAATGACGTTTAGTGTTTAGGCGTATCGTATTTCCGTGAATTATCTCATAATTCTATATTCAACGGGTGCATTCGATAGCTAATGAAACGTACATTACAATTATTACAGAACGAAATTATCTATATTATACAGCCTGTTACGAGTTCGATTGAATGCATAAGGATATCGGAAACCGTTGAAGATATATCAAAGTTCGAATGAAAGCAAAATTACGTATTAGTTACGCAGGAACATAAAGCTTTGTGTTTCCTCTCACTTGGGGAAGAAATGGAAGAATAAATTCAAAATGTCTTCAATCTTCCTTCAAATCTACAAAATAATACTGTCAGCCACTCGTGACTTAGTTACATATGAACCGAATCAACAATTCGAAAAAATATGGGGTGGTGATTGTTTGAGAAAATTATACTATCCTTTGTTTCTGATATTTCCAGAAAAATAAACTACCCATCATATATTTTCAAGATCGAATGGACATCAATTTGCCCAATGAAATTCTACAGAATTCAGATTATTTTTGGAGATATACCTAGAAACGAAAGCGAAAAGAGAAAAAGACAGCTGATGTTTTGGGTTCATATGGAAATGGAATAAAAACAATATTTCACATTTTCACTAACACTTTTCATGATCTGAAAAATGACCGTCTGATTGGGACTCTGACATTCCAACTCTGTCAGATTCAGAAATTTCTGTTGTTTTTTTCATTCACCCTGTATTGAAATCTGAGGAGTTTAGATAAGCAGTGAAACGGTCGACCAAAAATCAGTACAATTAAAGTCAAAAAAATAATTATTATGACCCATATTTCTTTGGGAAATATCGATAAAAGAAATTGATTCAGACGAATATTCTCTATTTTCTGAGCAATTTCGGTGAGTATTTGTCTGTCATTCTATTTGTGTTTAACTTTTATAAAAACAAAATGAGAAGACAATTCTTATGGAGATATCAACTTTCAGGAAGTAGCAAAATTGGAATTTTCGTAAAGACGTTAACCTTTGAAAAATAAAAACTACGAACGTTTAGCAAGGAAAGTTCATTTCTGGGGCCCTAACTACCGAACTGAAATCGAATAAACAGCCTTTGTGTATCCTTCTGCCAACACGGTATTATTTATTAGATATAATTAACAATTATTACAAATGTTACAGTAATAATATAATCAGTAATTAATTTACCCACGAGCAGGTTATGAACACGACAACAAAACATTATGAAATTCAAATTAAATGAATGCGGGAGGGGACTTTGAATGAACGTAAAGATATCGCGTGGGACTAACTGGGACTGAAATTTGTGGAAAATAAACGATAAATCCGCCGAAATGATCAACCGTGACAGTCTAATGTTTTCGGAAAGCTTTCTCGAATACTAAATGATGGACAATCGATAAAACAACGGTATCTTGATTCGGATGGGACTGACTGTCGTCATTGTCGTAGACAGTGAGGGGCGATGGTGGCCGCTGCCCCCTGTAATGTCCGAAAAACAAATGAATGAATATGTTCATCTGATAATTCATTTATTCAGAGTACGAAAGAAATGACCATCGAAACAATTGAAATCATGAAAAAATACAATGAGACGAATATAAAAAATACCTTAAATTATTAGGCAATACACGGTCATGATGGCAAACATTGACCTTGCGTCGGCAACTGCCGATATGTGATGTAGGTTTATACGGTAGGTTCACATCGATATTGATTCGAAACATTGTTATTTGGTAAGTAACATTTACTAACGTATTCAAGAAAGGAAGCATTCCTCAACTTTGATACAAGCGTATACAAGCATATTAGATCGAGTAGTCAACACCGGGATATTTTGTGAAGGAGAGTGCATCAGTCTGTGTTCCGAAAGGGAAAGTGATTCCCCTCTCAGATTTTTGGTGGGTTCAGCTTGAAAAAAATCCATGAATTTACTCGGAAATTCTTCTGGCACTTTTTTCAATGCCATGCAAAAATACAATTTTTCTCTTTGAATTCTCAGTTGAATGCAAGCATATACTAACGATTTCATATGTTTTCGAGTTCACAGAAACTTCTGAATAGTAATAAGAGATATTCATATTCAGAATTATTCTCACAGGAATCATTGATACTCAGCATGATTCAACCATGTTCATAATTGATTTTCATGATCATATGCTGAAGAAACTGAGATTCTTTCAAAATGGTTGAAAATTCGAACTCATATAAAAATTCCATGTTTTTCATTGGAGATGTCATTCTATTGAAATTTCAGAAACTGCATTTCCATTGGAATGAAATGTATTTCTCTTGTTAATTCGTAAATTCCAGTATTTCGATGAATGTGTTGAATATTCGTTTGGTAAAAAGCATTTGATACAAAGTGCTTCTTATCAGTATTTTGAGAAAAGCCACAACCCCCCAAGGAATATTCCTACATACGTCAATGTCTGTGCTATTTAGAGAAAACGTATTTTCGTTCCAAATTCGTAGTATTGTTTGTAAACAATGCTACAATATCTCTCTCTTCTAAGAATGTTGACCTGATGGGTCAGTGAATTTCAAGGTTGCTCATTGTCCGTTTAAAGTTTGAACAAAAACATACTTTATCTGGAACGTTTGCGGAATCCATGTTCAATTGTTTACTGACCATGTATAGGAATTGTCTAGTCCTAATTTCACCTACCTCAATAGAGCGATAATGGCCAAACCTATTTTTACCTCCCAGTAGTACTCGATGAAATTTAAAACAATGCCAGAGGAGATTTAAATATCAACTGATAGATCCATGCCTGCACCAATAGCGAATATAATATCAGACAATTTGATATAACTGCGAAAAATGGCTAACTTTTCTAATGAGCATTGATAATGAATCAACGGAATGAGTGAAAAAAAAAAAGCATCTTGCTTTCTCAAACGAATATAGCATGTAAGGTACCTATCCATCTTCAATTATTACTTCTTCGGCATATTTAGTGTGAATTCATGCATCCTTTCCCCTAACAATTATCAAGCTACATCCATCAATTACCAATCGACTATCATAAGTTTGATTCAATGATTGTTTTTATGCAAACAATCAAAAATTATGTAATCTTTGTAACTCCAATTGAACCAAGTCTTAGAACTCAAGACATTTAGTAAATATATCCTTACTTTTTCAAATGTTCAATTGTAGGGACTGAAAATGACTTCAGAAAACACAATTGATCATAACTTATATCGATTGTTCATCCTATAATGATTGATAATTAATGCTGCTTGAAACCACACTTATTCATGTTCAATTCCATGAAGAATCGTAACAAAATCGCAAAATTATGTCAACAATCGTTTGAAGCGATCGAAGGAAATGTGCTGGGGAGTAGTTTTGTGTTCATATTTCTCAAATACATCATCATTTTTTTCAATGGACACTAAATTGAATGATAAAATTGAAGCTTCATTGTCATTTGACAAACAAGCACTGGTGATTATTTGATTTTATTTAATTTTGATTTATTGTCACGACATTAAAACTATCTTGTGTATTCACCCCGAAAATGCTTTTATCAAAAATAATATCCTCGACTCGAGAAGGAAATATTATCATAATTTTTTGAAAACATCATCTCTCTCCTCTGTCGTCTAAACAAAAGTATAGCAATATATACAAATCCACCAAATGAATTTATGATCGTCAAACTGATATCGATCAATCATTCAATCAAATAATAAAATAACACATAAATGAAAATGTACATTTCCGTAGATACTACAGCACCAGCCGCATCATTAACACTTCTCTATCAATTATTGTTTCAAATTAATTGTAACTGAGAGTCGTATGCTTTTCCATCTGTATAATCTTCACGTATGTGCAACCTGCAACAGTTCTCTGACGTCATCGAGCATGATTATTCCACCACATGCAAGGCTCAAATTTCATAGATGCATCACTCCACTGTAGGTCCCACATTTGGACTGACACAACAGTTTCTGTGAGAAAATTCTTGTTGATACGGAACGCAGCCACGAATATGAGATGGTCATCATCTTGTTTATATGCCACATTAATTGAACTGGCTCTACCATCATCAAGCGGCTATTTCAAACGAGTGAATATTAATACTTAAATACTAACTGTATGGTGGTACATTCATTTTTCCAGCTTTTGTGTGAGATTTTCTCAAATCGTTTCTAAAAAATGAAATGAAGTTATTATAATTACTTCAATATATTTGTAGCAAGGACAGATTTTTGATCTGCCCCAAAATTTCACTGCACTTGGAATTAAACCTTAAGATATCTAGAGAATATAATTATATTTCTAATTTTTCCGGAATCACGGCGTCACTGACAAATAGAGAATTCCTCTCTCAGGTATCTAAAGGTTTAATTTCGCTGAATTCTTTCCAATTCAGTGAAATTACTTTTAGCCTAACTGCTTATATTTCTAGTTGTGTGACAATATTGTAATTGTAATATTGTAATATTGTCATGTACTCTCAATTATTGTGGTTTCACTGGTTTCGAATACTGATGAGCAGAATTCAATAGACTTTGACGGTTTTGAACAGAGTTCGTTGGATTGCTTGAATGATCGAAAAGTTTGAATTAATTAACTATTAATTATGTAGTTCCTGTTTGAAGTGACTGAACTCTGAAGGGTTTTAACTTCAATATTTCAAACTAAATACACATAAATTAATAAATAAACTGATTATGGAGATTACTCGACTCAAGGAGAGTTTTACTTCAAGAATGTGTTCATATATCTTCTCGAAATGAAATGTTTTGTATAAAGAACGCTCAATTAAATATGCTAATGCAAGTGGATATATATTTTTATAATGATTCTCAAATCAAATTTGTTCAAATTTATTGGTTCAGTTTGATCATTGGTTCAAATTACTAGAGCCACATGCCTCCTCCAGATTATATTGAATCAATGTAAAAATTTCGAAATACGATAAATAATGATTGTCACCACAGAAGAAACTTCCTACTTGGGTAACAATTACACTTGTGGAGTCCATAAATAACCATAAATAACGTCATTCGTATAATTATTCACAACTAATGGAATGAATCCTATATTATTTCAACAGTTGTCATTTCATACAGACGTCAGTCAGTTTGCCAAATTTCGAATAGGGTGCAGAAGGAGTTGATAAAAATTGAGTTGACTGGAACCATTAGTTTTTTTTGGTATTTCTCGACTATATAGCAAATATCCTAGGAACACTTCATTTTTGAACCTCGGGATTTCTGTTAGCTACACAACATGTATGCTGCTTTTCAGACCACCAACAACTGATTGTAAAATTCGTTGCATGCGACACACCTTCCACTATACTCCTCCTAGTGTCGTCAACCTGCGGAGAAAAAATCCCATCAGCAAGTTCAGTTCCTTATTGCATCTAACGGTGATCTGCTAGAAGATTCTTGTGCTAAGGAAGAGGAATGAGTTACATCCATGACACAGTTTCGATAATGATGGGCTCGTTGTGTATGGGAGCAAAATTGATTGGTTTTCCAGTAGGTTTAGGTAGGTGAAGTGAAAACATTGCGATGAAGAAGATTACGATACTGATCACTTTGTAGAGGTGCCACCATCTGATAAAATTGTGAATCCGAATGAATTTTATCTCGAATGCTAATGTAATGTTATAATTGGGCTCCACCAGTTGAGGCAAAAATCGCTTTATATCGCAAACAGAATAAGAAATTAGCTCGTTACATGGTTGTTATCCATTCAATTTTCATCGCATGCTAGATGGTACGGTAATAGAAATCGTACATCACGATAAGTTGCTCGTTAGGTCGCGTCTTTCAATTTTCCACTATAATCACTATAATTTGTCATTTTTGTTCGATATGCCGCATTATGAAGTTACGAGATGTCTTCATAATGCATTTTGCATATTACATCGGAACTCATTTTGTGTTAATATGCTGCGTTCGTTTTCTAAATACCTCTAAATTAACTAATACTTTTCCTCAACTACTCTTTATATCATGAACGACCGATTTGTATGGTTGAAATCCATTCTTCGTGAGTTTTTCAATGAACCCATATGAGCACGACAGATGAATTTGTATTTTTTCGTTGAAATATGTGTTCAATGACCACATTGAATATCGAACAATTCAAAAAATTTGTTTGTCACACTGATGAACTCTCTATTTGATAGATGAGGGTGCTTCATCAAGATACTACGTCTTATGATACTTCATATCCCCAACGGAAAAAATTGAATAGTAGCATTGAAATGAATTATACAGGGTTGGGATAGACTATGGAACCAAACGAAAGAACGATATTTATGGAAATTTGCAGGTGAGTGCAATGGAACATAATGAATCTGATGTTTTTGTTGATAATATACTTCCAGTTCAGCCAGAAATGCCATCAACTTCTTTAAATGAGACACCCTATATATTCCCACAGATTTTGAAAGAGCTTGTTATTTCCAATTCATGCATACTGAGTGTAGTGTAGAGCAAAAAACTATTTAGATGAACTCATTGATGTTGTTTGTATGCATAGTAATAAATAAAGGAGTACGTCTTTTGTTCTCCAAGAGTCAAATTCTAATTGACGGAAATAAATTTTACAATCACCATAATCGATCATCATCACAATTTCAATACGCTCTTTTTCACTTAATTGAACCATTCTAAATTGTACGTTTATTTATTACTATGCATACAAACAACATCAATTAGTTTATCTGAAATTTTTTTTCCCTAATCCAAAAAACTCAAAGGAGGTTGATTAGAGTGCTATATTCCTAGTTTTTACCATTTTTTACACTGAAATCAATATGTATGAATTCAAAATAACAAGCTCTTTCAAAATCAGTAAAACTATATCGGGTGTCCCATTCAAATTTAAGAAGTTGATGGCATTTCCGGTTAAACCGGAAGTATATTATTAACGAAAAAATGTACATCAGATGCATTCTGTTCCATTGCACTTACCTATGAATTTTCATAAATATCGTTCTTTTCGTTCAAAAGATATTCACTTGGTTCCATACTTTATCCCAACCCTGTATTTAGATACGTACCTATTTGCGTATTAAAATGAGTTCAGGAGTAATGAAATCATTTTTGGACAATACAATATGTGATTTCATTTTTTGAAACTTATGATTTTCATCATTCCCTCCCAATGTGTAATATTTTCATAGCTTTATATCCTATTTTTGAACACTATTGTTTGATCAGGTTACCAAAATAGCACCGCTTGGACAAATAACTTTTTTTCCCTGACTCTTCATTTGTTTCGATCTGAGGAGAAAAAGTTGTGGCTGAGAGGTTGTAGGAAAATAATTTATATAATCACGAGTAAATGGGTAGAGAAATATCAATACCGGGACTTTTGGGTTTCCAGATACAATCTCGTATTGTTCGGCACTCATATAGGCGATTGATAAATCGTTAATCAAACATTCATCTGTTCGACTCATAAACCTGTCCAAATACAGCTATCACTTTCTCTCGGATTCACGTTCAAGTGCAAAAAAATTACGAAACGTTTCATTTGTGTTCGTTCTCCTTACATGATATTTTCTCTCGGACCTTGACTTATTCGATATTTTCTGTTTTATCGGTATCTACCTACTTTCACTAGACGCTTGGTTGTTTACGTTGATCATCATCGGTTGATTTGGCAAACCTTGAACATGGGTGGAATCGAAGAATCGATAGTTTGAACCTCAAACTGAGAAAAAAATCAATATCTGTATTCATTCAAGTGTATTTATGTGTACATTCTATAGTTTTCCCAAAGTATTTGACTCATATCATGTTCTGATAGCAATTTGTCTCTTCTCATCCTACCACTTTGTCAATAAGAGTTTCTATTCTTCAGACAGTAAAGTAATTTTTGATTTGATTTGACATTTTCAATGCTTTGGATACTGGCATTCGCATAGGCACGAATATCCTAGCGAAATCAATGGCAATATATCACAGCCGCCTCTACTCGAACAAGCCTGGAACTACAAGTGACGACGCAATCATCCACAATCCTGCTAGCAAGGATTACTCTATCATAGCGTAGGATTGAAGATCTCTACGCCTTTTTGATTTCTTTGGGAGGATGGCAGTTTGTGGATTTTTGTTTTTAGCAGAGCCGAACACTGTAAATATAGTCTGTACAATGGACTTGTGTTTCTATATGTCTGTAGGTTTTATGTTGAACAGAGCCGTGTGTTGTTGGGTACTAAAAGTATCTGTCCTTTACCGATGCCTCAAATATTTTCCAAAGTGGAAGAAACATTACTTTTGGGGATTGTTAACTAGATATAGTGAGTCAAAAAATCAGAAAGATAAGAAACCTTCGCGAATAGCCAGTCATACAATATGAAAGATAAGATGATATACTCATAGTATTGGCTATTCCACCAATCAACTGAAGTATCATTGTTCAGCTGAAGGGAAAACCCGCATTCGATACATCGGAAGTACATAAGACACGGTTCAAGAATCAAAAAACTGGAATGAAATATTGACAATTCAAATATAGAGAATGTACAAGCTGTAATTTACTATGATACATAAACTGAATTACGATTCAAAAATACAAATGTGTGGGAAAGTTCTTCCACAATCTATACAGAGTGGATTTTCACGAGAGAATACGTGATCATTGTTAGACTGTTGCAAGAGTAAGTAGAACTACGATAATGTTGTCAAGTCTACCTTCTTCCTGGCTCGTAAAAGTGGCTGTGGCTATATGAAATCACAGTGTGTCATTGTTTGTCAGTATCCAATTGGAAGTTTGTCGTTTTAGTATCAGAAAAATAATTGCGTGGTCGGTCAAATGAGTCTCGAGGATTCATACAGAGTGTTCGCTTGATATTTGAGAGAAAAAAAAATTAGTCAATTCATAGTGAGTAGATTTCATACATTTTGGAGAATAACAATTTTCGATCCTTAATGAGATAGAGAATGAGTGAAATTAGAATGACACATGAATTGAGTCACAAAATAACGATTTGAGGATTATTCTAGAAATTCATGTTATCTTTCCTGACATTCTGAGAGACTCTGAATACATTGAAATGATAATCGTTTCGGAAGATACCATTAAATATATGCATGTATTATTGATGATTTACCGTATGTTGGCAAACAGGCGAAATAACGTAACAGCCGAAAATGTTACTGTGTTCCTTCATGCAGAAAAAATATATTAACGGATCCATTTCTCCAAATCTTGTTTTTTCCGCCTATAGCACCGTTATTACCATGGTCCGTCCCGAATCCGAAAAGCCAGATAAATGCCCCCCGAACGATACGCATGGCGAATTCGCGAACCGTTCGTTTTTAGAAACTCCACAATAATATTGGATGAACCTTGAATGGTTGATTGTTTCAAGCAAGATATTTATTTATAAATCCATTTACTTATCACACAAAGGAATATACCGTGAACAATTCCAGTCGAGTTCTTTCAGATAGTGTGTTGTCTACTCCGCGATAGGAGAAAGACTGCTTGCAAGTTGAGACGGTCCTCTGAATATACCGGTTGTCCCACAACCAATTTAGCGCCTATATCTCAGTTGATATTTCGATTGGATATGGATATTGAAAATTTGCTACATCGAAATGATGTCACGAATACACAGAGTATGACACTTCAGTTTCAATCAGAAGTGTTCCCAACTTCTTTATTTCGAATGTAGAGTAGAACTACCTATTTGTGCGGAATTTCGATGTATTTCAACCATGTTTTCAGTCAACGAAATTACCGATAGAGTAAATATATTATATAATTTAAATTTTTTTCAACCTACCGTATAGGTATAAGTATCAATGAATTGATTGATGAATTTCTACATGATTTGGTGTTAGGAAAGTCACTATCCTTTCAATTTCACATTTTCTTCACTTTTAAACATCAATAAACTATAGATAAAAAACTTCTATCCATTAAGTGTTACAAGACATGAGAAATCAACTATTTATTTTCAATCCCTAATTATTTCAACACTTCCAACTTTATTTCAGATGGCTCAGAATTTGATTTTCCTCTGATATCATGATTGAAACAGTAAAATTCAAACGTAACATAATACTGGGTGGCCCAATGAGAACGAAACAAGGCCGATTTGACATAGTTATCGTTCTCAGAAAAAAAAAACGCTCGGACCGGTCGATTTTTATTTTGAGGGAGAAATACTTTGCTCATGTTTTCAACTTTTTCACTTCAAACCCCTCGGAGGGGTGAGCTCCAACCCTTGAATCTCGAATGGGATAAAGGGTCAAATGATACATCATTTTGAAGGTAATCGAAATCTCTAACCAAACGCTTCCTTGTTTTTGGAACTCAATGCAGTAGTTTTCGAGAAAACACGTTTATAAAAATAATCGGCTAGTGATGGAAAGATGGAAAGTAACGCTTTTTTTCTCTTTCAACACTTTTTCTCATTTTGTAGCTAGAACGATGTTCATCTAAGAAGTGCCTTATGTATTTTCTTTTCAAATCTTGTCCTTTCCAACATCACCTGAAGAATCATTTATTTCAATGTCAGTTCCTTGATCTCTCAGTACATACCTTGTTTCGTTTTCATTGGGCCACTCTGTATTTGATTCGTCAGTCTCTTCCCTTGACATTTGAAATATGCAGAATCGTCTAGCTCTCTCTAAATGATCTGGTTCGTCATTTGAGGTTTTAGAATTTTTTCAAAATACTTCTCTTTTTATGCTATGCTAGATGGATTTTATGTAAGGAGGAAGCAAAAGCCTGATCCTCATCTGGTTATAACACAAATGATACTTTTGTGCACGCTATTTGCCAAATTAGGTATTAATTTAAACAGTTTTTCCGACTTCAAAAGTTGACGAATACGAATCCTATCGTAATTTTTTTCTCAACATCTGTTGACATAGGCAAAACTAATCGACTATAGGACGGTATTATCTGATGAAGATATACAATGTTCGATACGTCTTCAATAACCCCAACTACTGATCAGTACCAATAACATAGTATAAGACCTCAATCCAACATATTCCAAACAACATGTGGTATCGATAATTTCAACACTCTTCCTTTTTCACGCGTCTATTTATTTTTAGTACGCGGAAACAAGTACTGTTCTTGTGGAGAACGAATAGTACCTCTTTGTACTCTCGCAAACTTTTTAAGGTCAACTCTTACGAACACTAAGACGATAATGAATCTATAGAAAGAGGAGACTGATATCACGAGACCAGTGAGAAATTGTTAAATTACCAACTGAACAGCATCTCCCAAGTAAACCTAATTTCTTCACTGTCGTAATTTCGGTTGATTGAGTTGAATACAACCAATGTCATACATCGATGAAGAATGTATGATGCAGTTTCAAGTCATCAATAAGAAAATACTGATAGCGCAGAACAAACAGTTCAGTTTTAGAATTCTGAGAGATGCTATTCCGAGCTCATCTTCATAAACATCATTTATATTTTCCTATATCATTCATTTCTTCCAATGTAAAAAATGTGCGGATAATACGTCAATGCACAAAGCAAAGCAAAGGAAGCAAAGCAAAGCTCAAAGCAAGTGTATTCAGTCACAGTATTGCTTTAAAAATTTTGAACATTAGTTCAGAGGCATTAGTTTCCACTCATGAGAAGAGATGCAATAATAAATTATGTCCACAGGGTTTCCCAGGTAACATGAGGCGACGCCTGGGGTGACGCCATCTAGTATCTATCTTGGGAAGCCCTAGTGAGGTTTTAAAGTTTGACATAATGAAGTAGACAGTAGGAGTTTGAACACCAGTCTATTTGTGTCTTGTTTGTATCTGAAGGGTGGATATTCATTGATAAAAAATCCATGAACTTTCCAACATGACAATCAAATCATGAAATATATAGTGTGAACACAATACTTTCAGCAATCTATTGAAATTCCTGATATGGTATATGATACATTTGAGTATTTTCATTTTCGGCTGGAACAGACGTATATTGATCGTATATCGATCCTGCATAATCATTCTTTAGAATACCTGAACTCAGTCGAGTCAGTGACTTCGATTAGTCTGATGTTTTGGATTTGGGAAAGTTAAATATACACGTACACGTGTCTAGGAAAAATATTTTCATCATCAGTGTAGGAATTTCGTGGAAATAAATATCCAACATCACGACTCTGTATGATAAACAATGAATTAATTAAGAAGAACGAAACATATTGGAATCATCAAGAAAATAGAAGTTGCTTATCGAAAGTGAAACTATTTTGATACGCATTTTAGTGTCATCATAACTGTATTAGAGATGCAGGATAGAAAAATATTATTTATTTATTCTTCTCGATGCAACTTGAGTCTGTCCATATAGCTATAAATATTTTATCAACAATATTTGTTTGTACAATCAATGAGTGACTGGTT
Source organism: Gastrophysa polygoni (assembly GCA_963576655.1). Lineage (NCBI taxonomy): Eukaryota > Metazoa > Arthropoda > Insecta > Coleoptera > Chrysomelidae > Gastrophysa > Gastrophysa polygoni. The sequence goes on along the minus strand of OY755082.1, from coordinate 4,741,859 downwards.
TATTACCAAATTATTCACGAGAAACTCATACTCGAACTCTGATGGTGATAAAATGGCTACAAAATATTTTCAAATATCTTGTGAACGAAAATAGTTGATTTCAAAGGATGTAGACTAGTTAATCAACACGCCGTGAGAGATAGAAACTCCGTGGTATTACAGTTTTGACAATTTCACTTCGATGACTAAGTGAATTAGTAAAAAGACATACCTAGAAAATGTGCTAATCACAATTCTGAGTTACTCATTCATGAATGGCATGAATAATATTTTTCCCGTTTATTTGTTAAATGAGCTCTCACTTTCGTCAGCAGAATAGAAATTCAGAAAAATTCTACGTATATAATTAATCACATGCGTGATACACTGGAATACAGGGTTAGTCAATATTTTTTTAATTTCATTTTGATTTTGACAATTTTGCCTTTCATTGAGTGTTCTATTTCAATCTATCTTTATCAGAATTGTTAATTTGACGTTTTTTGGTATAATCTCGAAATTGTTCACACAGAAGCTGAGCATTCTGAATTACCTTCAATTCAGTATGGAGAATCAACACCTATATATTTCAGTGATTCCATGAAATTTAACACCCTTGAATACATTTTTGTTGAGATCTTCGATGGATGAATAATTTCAATGGCCAGTTTTTATTGCCATGAGACTTTTTTATCTACATGTACAGTACATGTAAATTTTCAGGCCAATGAAAATATAGTTCATATCATATAAAAAAAAGTATTAAACTCGTTTTATGAGACATTAATTGTCTCACTCTTTTCCTTCCAGCATTCTTTGCTCCGCTCATCTTATTACAAAGGACCATCACATAAAATCTGTTCAATGAATGTGTTATATACAGTCTCTGCATCATCGAGTTCATAAATCGCTTTTTTCTATATTTCTATCTTTATTTTCAGTATACATCTCTGCAGCTGGAAAAACGAGGTAAGAATGATATTCACTTATTGATAGTATAGATTGAATTGTTGGTCCGACAACTGAGCCTTAGGTATCAATCAATCAATATAGTGAAAATAATAGTATATTTATTATTCAACATGCGTATTATGATGACTATCATCAACGAAGATCATCCTAATTATGGAATTCAGTTTCATTCACACAATGAGTGGGAAATTATAGATAAATCTCATATCTCCCATGAACAAAGTTCGAATGTATCAAAAATCATGAAGTAGGCGATGTAAAAAATTTACAGAGCGTGACCATAAAGTATATGTCACATACCACACACAAAGCCACATACAAATCCTCAACTTCAGAAAGGTTGCATAATTTTAGGCTAATTAATTACTCTATTCCCGAAAAATCTGCGGCTTTTCAATTTTCCGATATCAAGTCGTCAAATAATAATGGTTTCGAGAGAAGGACATAATTCACTTTGCGAATATTATCCAACCGTTGGATTCTCACGGATATTGTTTTTCAAAAAATGACTGCCTTTGGCCAAAGCTACCAAAGCTATTTGAAACGACCAGCCAAAAATTCCAAAACAGGATGGTTATGAAGCCAATATACAGATCTTTCTTTTTCCGATATCAAATCGTCGACATGATTGGAGAGAGATGAGAAAAGGACCGTTTTTTCGGATTTCTCTCTGAAAACGTGGAGCAAAAAATTTCAAAACAGGGTAATTATTCAGCCTAAAATACGAACAATAGTTCCACTGTTTTCAATAACCGAAAATATGGATTTTTGTTAGAAGAAATTCCTGAGTTTGGCCGACTCAGCAAAGCCACATAATTTTCGTGAGAGATGTATTAGAATTATGGGAATGGGGTGATAAATCAGCCTCAAATCATTTCCACGAATTCACTTGAATTGATAATATCAATAAATAAAAACAAATACGAACAGATTGAAGAGAACTGTCGGAAAATATGCTGTGTGACAAATTCAAAAAATTACAATAAACGAACAATGTCTAAGACCGTTTTCAATGTATCAGGCAATCTTTCATAACCCATTGGGATACTTCATTCAATGTGAACGTTCTATTGTGCTAATCACTGTAGTCATTTCAAAGTTTCTCAATCATGATAAGCATTTCCAGTATTTTTGTGAGCCTCTATACAGGGTGTCCCATAAACATAACGACAAAATTCAAAGGATGGTAGAGGACATCAAAATAAACATTTTTGCTCGATAAACATAAGTCCGGAAACTCTTCGTTTCCGAGATACAGGGTGTTAATTTTTTTTTTTTTTATATCGAGTTTTTATTAATATCGTAAGTACGATTTGGTCGAATTCAATGAAATTTTTACAGGTTATTGATAAATTCATAAGGTATCTTTTGGAGCTATCAGAATTTGCCTGATAATTTCAGGGGCGTGCCCACGGGCTATGTCGGATAGATTTTGCATAAAAAAAATATCGCCCAGTAGATTTTTTGTAATCAGGATAATTTTTTTTGAATGAAGAACTGAAAATGCAACTTTTTTGTCCCGTGAATTTTTTTCGTATCTACGTTTTGAAGAAAAAAAATAAAAACCATATCTCTTACATCTATGAAAAAAAATTGAATGCTTCAAAATTATACCTTATATTTCACCAATGCGTTCATTGAAATATGGAAAAACTAATAAAACTTCCAATAACTTTCTTTTACTAATCATTAATTGTCATTAATGACTTTTAATAATTTTTTGTTTTTCATTTAATTGGAAAATATTTGTAATTTTTGATATCTTGGAAAGAGTATCCAAAACATACCGACAAATAAAGGGTGCTGAAGCAATAAAATGTTTTAAATAAAATAAAAATAACTAAATTAACTCTCAGTTTAGTTGAACACCACTGACTTTTGTTTACATTTTTTGATTTAACATACGTTTGATGTTGGGAACAAACATTGTTTTCACAATAAAATTCCACAGATACCAATTTTAATTTAAAAAAAAAATTAAACACCCTGTATCTCGAGAACGAAGAGTTTCCGGACTTATATTGATGTCCTCTACCATCCCTTAGAGTTTGTCGGTATGTTTATGGGACACCCTGTATACTAATACATCTCAAATATAAAAGAGCTTTGCTCGGAAGAAACATTAACAAATATCTACCTATTCAAATACCCAAACCTTGAACTACTTCTGTATAAATAACGTAATCTAGATATAACAGTCCAATTTGAGCATTTTTTCAATGCACTATGGTGCACTCCTACCGTATTTCACAACTAGATTTGTCTTTCAATTGCCTTATATACTTCGCTTTCATAGCGTTAACAATCAGATTCATAAGAACGAAAGATCCGTCCGCATTCAAGCAGAAATACTGAAGCCTTGAGAACATTTCAACGTGAAGTGAAATCGCATCTGATGATCTTTATTGATTGAGAGATGTGAATGTCTCCATAACAATAACCTAATTCTCTTCCTGGCGTCCCACTGATTTTTCGTATGAGTATTACTGATACTTTTGAAACTGAACATGTCATCATTATTGTACCAATTGAATAGGCAATATATCAATGATGTCTTGTCATTGTCATCCAAATATGGACTTCCTCAAAAAAAGTTGTTATGTAGCTTTTAAATTTGTAATAGTCATTGATTAGGTTTCTTTATATCTGTCAGATATTCTGATGCTATTCCAATTGAATGCTTCCATTTCCTGGGTATGTAGTTAATGAAGCTATCACGTGGAATTGGACGACCTTCTTAAGCTTGTATGTTCACCAAGAAGGCTGATCACCGAGCTGATCACACAATGCCCAATTTGATGATGTTAGGTACCACTGTTCCTATGAGGTCGTCAATATCCTTGCTGGGTGTCACCACCAACAGTGCTCTCTCATGAGACGGTCATGTGAGGTCCATTGCGAAAACTGCTTCACAAAAACTTGGTTTTCTATTCCGTGCGAAGAGATACTTCACATCGCAGCGACTGCTTATGATCTACAAAGCACAAATTTGACCTGTCCTGGAGTACTGATCACATGTTTGGAGCTCAGCCCACAAACATACGCTAAAGCTCTTAGATTCAATTCAGAAGAGAGCTATTCGCCTGGTCGATGATACAACACTCACCAAATCATTGACCTCTCTAGAACAACGTGGAAGGTCGGCGATCTCTGCCTTTTTTGTAGATTCTTCCACGGTCGGTGCTCAACGAAAATATCATCTACTATGCCACCTCGTGCGATTCCTAGTAGACAATCCAGACGAGCTCAGGCTGGTCACCCCTACACTGTCAGGCTCGAGACCTGTCGAACATCGCTATACCAAGCATCATTCATCAATAGAACAGCAAAGTTGTGGAATTCTTTGCCTAGTGGAGTCTTTCCTGATGCTTAAAACCTCCAAACATTCAATAAAAATTCCAACACCTTCCTCCTCTCCCAAAATACCACCGCTGGCTAACACATGTTCCTCGAACATTATAGGTTTCCCTTTCGTGTTGTCCACAGATAAAAAAAAGCTGATGTACCAATATTTCGAATGCACTCTGCTATAAAATTATGAGATATTTCTGTCGGATTTTCCAATAGTATTGTGAACACAAAATGCATCTATTGGGATAATTTCACGAACCGAAAAACCTAAGAAAGTACAAATGTATTTGATTCATTCTCTCGATTGTTATCGAATATACTGTCTGTTTCATTTACTGAAATATTGCCAAAGCATTCTGTGATGTCGTGAATTTTTTACTAGGTATATAGGTATTAATGACTGATAATGTCATACATAACAGGTAATAAGTAAGTAGCTTTCTTCTATTTGGATGACTTATTGCCGATGACGACGTGATCTTATCGACTAGGGTGAATTCATCAATTGTTGAAATATTAAGCTCCATGACTCACAACTACCATTTCTGTGTAAAATGAACGGTTAGTGTTCAGTTATCCACTGTGACCCACTTATTTGACACATTTTCTCAAGGTTGTAGATAAATATGCATTACCTATCGGAGAACAATAAGAACCTACACCAATAGGAATGGGCTCGACAATGAAGGTTAGATATCAATATCAATAATAATGGATGAGTAGGTAAAGAGAAAGTGATAAAAGTGCCAATGGATATTATTCACTTGCAAGATAATAGATAACTCTCGAGATAACCTATCCTAATTACTTCGACAATGTCAAGACGCCACTCGAATGTATTTTGAATAAGAAGTTCAAAATCCATGTAGGAAATTTATCATTTGTTATGAAAAATATCTAAAATAAATAGCCAAAATTCGAGTTAATGCGTGTTCGTCAATTATAAAACAGTGTATCGTGTAATTGGAAATGATTTCTGACTATTCCTCGGTATAAATAAATTTCTATTCGATTTCAGATAAACGAAGTGAATCTGAACCGATGAGGGAATGAAATACAGATTAATTGATATTTAAAAGATGTTACACCAAATTGAATCATGATGGAATGGGTCCCCTGTATATCACGTGTTTTTGATTCATTCCTGTCTACTCACCCTGTATGGTGTGGATTGAGGGGGATCAGCTGATAATACACGTGCTCATCACTTTGATGATGTCTAATATATTCACCTTCTGATCGTTCAATTCTCATGATGAAGAAGGGCCTCCAATTCATATTAATTGATTCATTTAATTCATCATATCCAGCTGCCCCATTTCATTTAATACCAGAGAATTTATCATTCCAGCATGCACAAGTAATTATGCATTGTGCAGCCGCATTGCTTGGGTCCTCTCGAAATAAACCATCTAAAATTACTCACCATTTTCATACTGGTGGTTGATCGTCCTTGTCTAATTCAGTACGATATCTTGTGCCAATGACTCTTATCATTCCGGCATTGTTATGTAACTTGTTACGTTAAGTGGCATTCACTCGGGTTTCACTAAGATTCTCCATTCGAAGTGCTTCTAAATATAAAGCTGCGAATCGGTGCAGCGAGTTGTTTGTTTCCAAATGACATTTCCACTGAGATGTGGCAGATCAACTGATTTACAGTTTGCAAGAAGCGAATGTCGAAAAAAGTGAGAACACTGTTTGGAGATTCATCTCAGTGTTCTGCTATTGGAGGAGTTCATTCATAGAGCAACACATTTTCCAGCAATATCTTCAGATGGTGAAGTGAGTCACATCAACTGATATTCAATTTGTGACAATGGAGTGTTAAGGTTTTCGAGTTGTACCCTGTAGGAAACAAATCTTCGTCAACTGCTACTGGAGAGGTTATCTACTAGAGCAACAAATTTTCCAGCAACATATTTTGAGGAACTTGATTTTTACTCTGTTGAGGAAAGAAATATCATCACAAATTGGAAAATCATATCATTCTTTTAGCTGGAGAAGTCTATATCTGTGGAGTGATCAATTTTCCAATGATATCTCTCGATCTTCTTCCAACAATATATTTTCATGGTGATTAAGTCAGATTAATTGATTTTTACTCTGCAGGAACCAATTTTTCTTCATATTTATGTAGTAACGAACTCTCCAACAATATCTCTCGACGTAGAAGCAATTCAATGCAACCGATTTATACTTTGCAAGAAGCAAATCTTCTTCAATGCCAAAAGAACGAGTGGGAGCGAAGTATGGAGAATCATCTCATTCTCTCGCAGCTGGAAAAGCTCGTTCTTGGAGTAGCAAATATTCCTTTCCTTTTGATAGTGGTTCGAGTCAGATCAAATGATATTCACAAAAGTAACAACACAAATTGGAAAATAATCACATTCTTCTGTAACTGGAAAACAAATTCTCCAACGAGATTCTCGATTGCAATCGAGTTGTACTTCGCAAAAAGCAAATCTTCTTAAACACCGACAGAACAAAATTTAGATCTCGATTTAGACTCTCATTCTTATGCAACTGGAGACGTTCATTCATGGAGCAACAAATTTTCCAGCTGAACAGCGAGTCAGATCATTCGGTTCTCAATTCGCAAGGAGCAGTTTTCCTTCTATGTTGAGGAATGAAGAAACAACAGAAATTGGAAGATCATCTCATTCTTATGCTACTGGAGGAGTTTACTCATGGACTGACAAATTTTCCTACGATGTCTACGATGATGAAGCATGATATTGCAACCGATTTGTACTTTGCAAGAAGCAAATCTCTTTTCGAAGAAAGAGCTGACCACACAGTTTGTCATATTCTGTGAAAATATCCTGATGATGAAGCAAATCGGTTCGACCGATATGCAAGAAGTGAATCTTGTCGATGAAAAAAGTGAGAACACACATTTGGGAATCATCTCAATCTCTAATAACTGGAGAATTTTATTATGGAGTATCAATATATCTCAGTGATAAAGAAAGGTTCTTCGGTCATTATTTTGGATCGTGTAACAATGCTTTCCATTGTTTTGTTAATATAATAACGGCTATAACCCCTATACAAAGTTGTTGACTTCGTTCAATCAATGTTTTGATTCAGGACCAAAACAAACAATAGCAGTAGCAATATCTTATCAAGATTATCTCCTCTAGGTATATAACTAACTGTTCTAGTTTTTATCAGTTGAATGCTTATAACGCATAGATAAGCAAATGAGTGATGGCTATTAGCTATCTCTGAACAGGAGATGCAGGAATGCAGGTTCGAGAAGTTTATCGAATGTTTTCTTCAGTCATGAAATATATTGGTAGACGTTGTGTATGTGTGTAGAATTGTGCATGTTTTTTTCCTGATTCACTCGAATACAAATATGATAATTTCGTGTTGTTGAACAGAAGAATCACATCTTTTCATGCACAGTTCGGAAAACTGGTATGGGATAGATTTTATATTTTCCTTACAAAGAGTACTTGCGAGAAAGTTTCGGACACGTCTTAGATTATTGAGCATATTGCTAAGATCCAACAATATCCCTGTAGTGTTTAGACATAACTCTATCAAACCGGATATCGCAATGAAGATCTCTACCCAAATTTGGAATGTAATACAGTGGTTATACAGAGGTTTCCATTGGAAACAACTGTTAGTTGTATTTTACTAAAATACTACTATACACATAATATATATGATACAATATCGTGTATATTTTTGATCTGATTTGAAATATGAGTCTACGAAGTCGTTAGTTCCAAAGTTTTCTCGCAAAGAATCTGTATATCTATTCATGAATCATTTTTCCAAATTGAGAACTCACAGAACTAGGATGTTGTTTATTGCGTTATCTTAGAAGGAATCTCAGAAAGCTAAATTAGACACTTATTAACAGCCATACTGAAATGAGTTGGTGGGCATATTACACCTACAGCGGTATAAATAACACCTGGACGATGTATGTTAATTTTTTATATTTCCGTCGTGATCGTCGGAGGAAATCTATTGATTATTACAATATTTTCATAGGCTGCATTTGAATAAATCTCCAATGAAACGCATTAATGAAGTGAAAGTGATTCTCCCATGATTGATATATGTGAATATAATCGAATCCACTAATGAGATTTTCGATTGTTGACATTTCCCTCAAAATATAGAGTATTAGTTCAAATCTCTAAGAACATGAATAATTTCGAGGTGAATATGATCGAATAGCAGATAGGCAAATCTTGTTTCCACTCCACGAAAAAATAGAAAATTGGCATCATGGAAATTCCAAAATATCAGAAAAATCGAATCGAAGCAGAATCTATGTGCAATAACAATATTTATAATGATATTTATATGTGTGAAATTGGAAATAATGTTACACAATAGTATATTAAACAATGAGCACGAAATGACGCCCATTTCGTTGCGAGTTGCATACAATACTTTTTCTATGACAACATATCGTTCACGTTTAATACAAGCATACATTGCAAAAACTTGATAACTGATGATATTTCATTACTCTGAATCAATCAGATTCAATGGAATTATCGATGTCATTTGCTGTAAAATCTTTGACTTTTTGGGTTTGTAGCCGTTAGACTGCCGCTTGGGGAATGCTTTCGGTTTCAAATATTTGGCAATATCTATATCATTATTGATAAAAAGAGTCGTTCTCAGCATTGAGAAGTGTGACCGGAAAGTGGAAAATTTTCAAAATAAGCCATTTAAACGTTATCGGAAAACGATTTTGTCTTTTGATCTACCTTCCATTTCAAAAAAAGGTTATGAACGCATTGATACATACTCTTCGACATGTCAGGTAATAAATTCATTGTTGTTGTTACCTTCGCTGTTTCTATTATGTTCGGAGGTTCCAAATCTAAGTCAATATCACTATCACTTTCCACTTGAATCAATAGTTATTATAGAAAACAACTATGAAATCACTCGTTACCTGGTGAAACTTTGACAGAAACGATCTGCTGACATTTCATCAATTTGTCGCTGGACGTCATAATTTGACAAGCCGCAGTCGTCGTGATTTTAGAGTGAACCTAGACCTAACGCAAAGTATTCCATTTTGCATTTGTTGCTTAGCAACTTGCCTAGCAACCGATGCAAAAATGAAATTCTGTACAAAATGTGCTTGTTCATGATTCAAGTAACGGTTATAAAATGAACAATTATCGAGGTTGTTGTAAAGAAAATTCTACCCATACTGAAGATATTCTTCAACTAAGGTTCAAAGCATGAAAGCTCTTCTCAGTTATAAAATTCAAAGAATTAAATATATCGAGGAAGAGGCTGTTTATAATAGAAATAGAAAACTGAATTGGATATACGAGGGTTGTCCGTAGAATCTCCAAGTGAAAGACACGTTTATTTGTAATGCAATATACATTCATAGAAAGCCAGCATTCAAGAAAACTCAAGACCCGGAAAAATGAATATTTTGAATTTTTTTATATGCAATGAAGATATTCTTTCGCCACAGGTATACTGGAACAGATGAATAGAGGCATAGCTACGTGCGGAGAAGACTACTAGTTCTTCTACTCTGAGGACACTGATCCCAAAAAAAATGGCAAAAAATCGTGCACCTGACAATGCCCTTTGTAGTTGCCAACATGATTCACCAACTGAATGAATTCATCCCATGGTTACCGTGGGCAGATGAGTGCCTCATCGGCATCCTTATGCCTGGGGTACCAGCAGTGTTGCCAAGTCATTTGTCAACTCGACAAAGGACAGCATGATTATATCCCAACCAGTATAGTCCCAAATGAGTGTTAGAAATGAATAGTAGCTGCCTGACAAAAATAAAAATCAACAATTCATCATTTGAGTGCTTGGTTGAGATGTGATATTTTCATTGTTTGCTATTCTTGCAATTTGCATAATATGCTTCAAGAATCCTCATCCGCTTTTAGGATAATGTCAATGAAGACATGTTTCACAAATATGAGGCTTCAACGATCAGATACGAATGCACATGATTGTGTCGTTGAATTTTTCCGCTGTGTGTTCAAACTTTGTGTTTCAACACAAAACTACGACAAGATTGAAAAGTAAGTCAAGATTGAATTTTGAATGAAAATTGTCCAGTTTTCATAACCAACAGGTTTTTGGGTGAAGATAATGTAATAACATTCTCTAATATTGAGAACAAAGACATTCTTGAAGAATTTCTGATGAATAATAAGGCATATCACGGAATTCTAGTGGCTTCCAAAATGATCCATTGTATGATGACAGAATATCTTTTTGGTTCTCTACATTTGTCACCTTTGCTGGCAGAGAGGCATGTGTGACTGAATTCTAACTAGACTTTCAACCAAGGATATTATAATAATAGAGCAGGTGCAAAACAGTTTTTCACCGCTGAAAAATATAGACCTGGCAACTCTGGTTACCACGGTGAATCCAGTTCAAAAACAAAGAAGGAAGAATCCTCGATTAATCATTTTCGGCAAGATCACTGCTAGTCGATCAGGTAAAATCAGTAGATTTACTGCTGGAACTGTAGACCAGGCAACTCTGGCTACCTCAACCCGGTTCAAAAACAAAGAATGAAGAATCCTCGACCGATAATTTTCGGCAAGATCACATGATTGGGTAGGTAGGTAGGATGTTCCTGTGAACGACCTCGATTCGAGAGCTATTGAACTCTGAAAAGTCGCATTCAGCGTGTTCATCGAACTCCCTTTTCAAATCTGAACTTGTTTCAACTGATTCCGACAAAGCATGCAGGATTAGAATATTATATTACTTGTACAGGTTTCAATCAAAAATTGTCTTCATTGTCTAAGATATGAATCTCATTGACGAAACTTAGTTCACTCAATGATTATTGATGAAATAATTGTTTCAAATTAGTATTTGATATTTCAAAAACAACAAAATAAAAGAAAAATGGAAACGCAACACACTGGGATTTTTTGTAAAAGCAAATTATTTACCAATATGGATTTATAATTTATAAAAAAAAAAAATATAAAAAATTGCATATGCCACAGTGTCAGTTTGACAGTGGCAAAATTTGTCGCTGCAATTTTCACAGAGACAAATCTAGTGATTAAATCGTCCTGCAGAATTACACTTGATGTTTGTATTGATATCAGGTGAATTTGTATTGTTCAAATTCTGAACTGCTTTCTTCAGCAATTAGACTCGAGCAACCTAACAGTTGATAGTTTTTCTCGTTACTGTCTCGTCGGCAACAGTTTCTCATCAAACTAAACGAATTCACCCGTTAAATTACAAATCTTCCATACAATGTCGAGTGATAAACGAGGTGATGAGACATTATATTGTCAAAATCAGATGATGAATGAAAAAAAAAACAACTATGGAGTATACACATTAGAATATAGATCATAAAATGATAACAATTCACCATAATAATGGAATCTTTGATGCAATCATTCAAATTATATCACAATTTGTCATTATGATATTATTGGATGAAAAAGTAGGCTCATACTCCATAGATCTCTGATGCCTTACGGAATCGAGGGAAGTCAGACATTTGCTCTAAATGAATCGATAAATGATTGAACATACCTTACCTTTCGAACTTCAATGATTTCTTTGGGAACAACTTTACTATAACGACTGTCATTGACAAATATTGGCACAGCTAATAAAATCCGTATTCGGATTCGCATTCAGACTATTGCGGAAAGTCAAGTCAAAATATAATGAAAAGTTTCTATATTGAGGAACACTTCTGAATATGCAGGAAAAATGAATATACCGATATGTCTGGGTACTAATATCATTACATATCGATTCTACAATATTAGTGACAATTTCTTTGGCAGCTGGAACCTATTCTCTCGAAATGTATTCGAGAGAATTCGTAGGAAGTGAAAAGTCAACATTACCATTCAACACAATATCCCATATGGGAAAGTCGATGGGAATGTCATCCCTCCGCCAAAAACTCGAGATCGATTTGAACTATTGTTAAATTCTTCATTGACAACCCTGAAACAAAATTGGTAAACTTTGCTCAGTCCATGATCGGCCCCAAGTGATTTTGATTGTACGTATCCAATTATTTCATCTTCTTCGTGAATGTACCAGTGATTCAACAGATGTTCCTACGAATGTGTCGATGTGTGTGAATCGATTAGGTTTTTTTCGATGCATCTCGTGATATTTCTATTTGCGAAGGAAGTGCATGACCATGGTGCCACTTCAATTTCCTTTCTCTTGTATCCAATTCATTTATGCAACATTGTTATTCTGTTCCACGAAACGACGATGAATTAAATAAGCAAAACGGATTTATATCCGTTCTATGAATATTATTTCGATGTGTAAATTGAAGGATGATGCGCTAATTACTATGGAATTTCTACTATACGTTTCTTGGGATCTTTGATTGCATGATATCATGATGATGCATTGCGATTCGTCATTATCAGAATGAAATGATCAAGATATCCCAAAATATATTTCGTTATTAGTCATTTCGTTAAATCCTTATCCAAAATTGTTTTTCGGAGTGTTTCACTACACTGTTTTTTTTCCTCTAATAAAATGTCAGGTATTTAAGCTTCCGAGGAAACTTTACTTAAGCTAAAAGAAATCCAATTATATGAAGTGTTGTTACCTAAACTACGAAATTGTTTTCGGATATTAGGAACAAGGTAATTCTTGGTTTGAGGGTCATTCAGGCCACAGTTCCAAATGTATCCGTTTTATATCTGACTTTATTTATTTAGGAACAGAGGCTTGAGGTCGCACAGGATGAATATCGCGACAACTTGAAATCGGTTCTTGTGATTCCTGAGGGGAGATTACTTAAATACATGTTCAGAGCTAAGAAATCAAGAATTCAGAAAGTACACAAGGAGTTGCAAGTTGTAGTACATGGGTAGCTTAATAATAGTTAATAGCGTCCAAATGCTTTATTTTTCTGAAATTCGCATGAAATACTCGAAAATTTTGTTATGCTCGTGACATGAATCAATTTCGTAAAAATTTCATTTGAAAATCTTCGAAGATCTCATAGATACCAATTCAGAATTAATCAGGATCATAGTCATTTTCGTCGAATCAAGAGAAAATGTCCCTTTGACATTGAAACGGATTCGGAAACGATTACTTAGTTATTTCTCGAAAAAAAAAATGAAATTTTGAGCAATTGAGTTTTCAGCAATGTTTTTCATCATTTTGCTTTCAATTGAAACCGAGAATGATCTCGTTGTGTTGATTTTGACATTTAAATTACTCTCAAAATGAATAAAGATGCATGGTCTAAGTCTATCATCGTAAATGTCAATCCACAATATGTTTTTTCGAACTCAATAATATCATCAGTGTCCCAAACACAGGGAAGATATATTTCGAAATACAGTCCCATTCTTAGAATGTGTACGGAATACAATAATTCATCTTCTTACCTGAGAACCATACAGTTTGTCGATGTGAAAACTTTGGATTGGCTCTGGTTTTGAAGATTGTAAATATTGGCAGCTGTCTCCATTCTGCCTGAACGGTATATTTATTTTCTAAAACAAAATTCTTCAATTTTCAGAGCTATAGCCAATCCAAAGTTTTGAAACTGACACATTGTACAAGTTATCAATCATAATGGTAGCTTATGAACCGATTATAAACTGAACAATATAACAATATTCTGAAACTCGTTTTAAAAATCCTATACTTAACAGTGTATGTCGAGGTGCATGTTATTGTTTCAATTCTGTTACAATTCAGATCCTATGTTTTGGTCATTATCTCTGTTGTAATTTTATGTTCCTATCTTCTCTACAGAATCACGACATTCGATAATTTCAAAAGTGATGGTCAAAAGTGCTATTTTCTATTTCTAGAGTTTCTAGAGTTAATTTTCTTCATATTTTGCGAAATCTTCCGAAATGTGGATAAGTATCGTACTATTTGGGTCACCCTAAGAAATGAGAGTGGACAATATGAAAAACAATAAATTCACAAAAAACTGCTAATTTTTTTTCATCTTATCCCATTTGATTTTTGTCAATCATAGAGCTAATGTTATGAAAATGAAAAATATTGAATTCTTGTAGTTCTAGTGTTGATATAGATGAATAAATAAGCTAACATGAAACATGAATTCTGGCAATTCTTTATTATTTTTCTTTCGAGGAACACAATAAAAGTTCAAGTGCGTATTTGAGGATGAAAAGTTGAGGGTTACTCAAACCTCGCGATACCTCATACATTGTCTTCATTAACATATTCGAATAATCTACATAGTAGTCTTTGCAGAGTGTTGACAGTTTTCGCAAAACTTTGAAAAATAAGATACCGCCAAAAGAGTTCCACAATTTTCGAATTCTACCGTATAAATATAAATCCAGAACTGAAGTACCTAGATCGCGTTTTTTCGTCTCATCTCTACAGGGTGCTCCAATAATTAATATGCCTTGCTGAAAAATTCTCTTAAACTTTTTCCAAAGACCATTAGTTTTTGATACAAAGTGTCGGAATTTTCCAAACAAAGAAATGGACCCTTGAAAAATTTTGGAAAAACATGTCTCTCAATTTTCTTGGAATTTGATCAGTTTGTTTGCAATATTCATTACAATAATAATGCCAATATCGAGGCCAATATCGAACAAATAATAATGAATCATTCTTCATTCAACCAAATCTGAAACAAAGCAAGAAACGACAAAAAAAAAATGAATACGAAAAAGTTGTATTTGGAATTGAAAAATCTTGAAAAATATTTTTTTCATATTATCAGCTGAGTTCAGCTGAGTAGCTTCCTAGAAAGCTACTGAAATGAATAAACAAATTTTAATGGTATGAAAAGTAAGCTCGGAAGTATCTTCTTATTGCATGTGTGGACCTCTATGTGGACCTACCAATTTTCATGGAGATCGAAAGAAGTATCTTTTTTTTTAGGAAATGAAGGGGAAACACTGTTTTCATCGGAAACTTCAACACCCTTTATTTTGGAAACTCGTCATTTTTCAGCAAGAAATCTACCTCATGATTTTTTTACAATATTCATGAAACACGCTGTAGTATCTTCCACCATTCAAGTGACTAGATATTCGAAATTATTGCAAAAACCGAGTTAAAAACAAAAACTGACCTGTTCGAACACCAACATCTCGGCAGGAAAACCGGAAATTCCACTCTAAAATATCAAACTTCTGTCAAACTTTGACACTTTGTCATACTCCGAACCGCAACAAGTGGTGCGCGTGAACAGCTGACGATCGTTTCCGCTGGTAGCGCGACGAATTCTGTGCCTCGGCGCGGCCTACTGCGATTGCCGTTCGGCTACTGACTGAGCGGGTCGACGTTGTCTTTTGCCAGACGCGTCGAGTGATATCAGATCGTTCACTCGGCGATAGGGCAACGTGGGGAGAGACGATATACAGCCGCAGTTCGAGACGAGAAATAATGTACTTAGTACGGAGACGGCGGCCTGTACGGTGTACAGGGCGATTCGAGTGGCTGTGGCATAGTTCATACATATTTTAATAAGTCTGCTCCATCCTTTGAAGCGCTCGAAAAGCCAGAGTTTTTTGCTGCCAGTCATTCAATCGCGCAATAACGGGCGGACTGTCGTTTTATAGGGAGCGTACATTAAATGTTCACCTGGACAATATAGTTGGAATAGCATGACCAGGTTTGCGTATCAGATATTACGTGTTATTTAGCCATTTTCAAAACTTCAACGACAGGTCTTATATAACAGAAAAAAATGAGGAATAAAACATTTTAATTATTATATTCAATGAATACCTATTTTGACTATTTGTGTTTATAGAAAAATCTAACTGATAGTGTATTCAACTTGATAAACACGCCGATACCTTGTGTTTATTATATTATATCATGATATTATGTTTATATCCGGAATTCTGAAGCATGAAGATTCATCGGAATCAAGCAAATGTGGTTTCATCGAAATTGATGTGTTCTTTCCGTGAAGAAAATCTGTTGACAAATATGTTTTCTTGGATAAACAGAGTCACAGTCTGTGTAGTTTAGATCAATGGAAGATCATCGATGAATCGAACTATTGATTGAAATTCCAATGAGAAATTCTTGTTTTTGTTTCCTTTGATTTGATAACTTCCAGTTACAGTCACTGATTTGAAAAAACATTCAGAACGTTTGAACGACTGAAGTGAGTTTTTACCAACATAATAATATGAATTGTGAGAAAATTTTCGATATTATATTATACTTATGTTTAGTTTTAGTCGACCCTATTTAAATTTTAAATTGTATTATTTACAATATTTATATTTATATATCCAAACTGTATACATGTAAAAGGTTTATCTGTTTGTATGCAGTATAAATAAATAAATAAATAAATGAATAAAAAAATCAAAGGAAGGATATAATATTGTATATGCGAAGTTGAAAGCTCGGATCAAAGACTGGTGCACTTCAAAGATGTTTTCCATTACCTGTTCTTAAACGAATGTTTATATATGTGTATTCTTCCTAGAATTACTTGAATCTTGACCATGAAATATTCTGTCCATAGTCTCATAGTTCGTAGTACATACAAATTGCCACAAATTGTCGACAAAGTATATTTGATTCAATTTTATTCAAAAAATACAAACAGTAACATGTCGTTCCCTGGATATGGATGCCAATTCTCAATTCACTACCCATGGGATCCAAGTGACACTTTCAAGCACTAGCAAGTCTAAAAGAAATACTTCTACTGAATGTTACCTAAGTATATAAATTCAGATTGAAAATCACGTAATGAAACATGTTTGGTCAGGCTAGGATAGGTTAGGCTGAGTTATACCTCTCGAGGCAAGGTATACTATACATTTTATCGGTGGACAAAACTAAAAGAATACCTATAGTGTGGGCCAGTGGTAGAATGATGCGAGAGGAGGAAGGTATTGGAATGTTTCTTGATAGTTCGGAGGTTGTAAGCATCAGACTCTAGGCAGGCAGCTAATTTGGATCGTATTTATGGACGAACGTGTAGTGAAATTTTCCATCGTGTGTGATTTGTTAATTTTCTCAATTAATTTTGCATGAACACCAGTTGTTTCGAAGTTCAGAATTCATTCAAATCTCGAATTCATTTTAGTTCAGTTGAAGTTGTATGAATCCACCTTAGTACTGCAATCGTACTGTAGTTGTGTTTTGGGATTGGTTGGAGAGTTGAAGTCCATCTATCTCCCAGTTAGGTACGAACACACCAAGTTTGCATTAAACAACCTACACAGAAGATGATGGTCATTGTGCGTTGACGGAAGACAATTTGAGGCATATATTTGGACAGCAGTATTGGCTAGCCTTTTCATGGAGCCAATTCACTATCATTGTTGATGAGCGAAGGAAACAATCTAGAAGTGAAATTTCTCCGAATTACCCTGACGAAGTGAACACATGTGAGACATCATTGAAATGATGTTGAATGATGATGATCAGAAATAGGAAAACATGAGGAAGCTTTGTGGATGATGCCTCATATGGAAAAAAAATAGCCTCAACTCAACCTGGAAGGTTAAATGGAAGGTTTTTCAAATCTGAAGTTGACTGACGATTCATCGATGACACCTAGGCAAATATACATCGTCGTGATCATCAGTTTTGATTTTTCTAATAATATGCAATATTCTTCGGTTTTCCTCCATCGCTCCATCGCCCTGTATAGGATATAATTGGTAGTAGCGTTACGATATGTCTGTCCTACGCTATTCATCACAAAGGATGTGTTGATCGCCAACCGAGCAGAATTGACACCAACCAAAATATCCGCACTAAGTGATGATATCTTTATCTATTGTAGATCCACGTTTGTATCAAGAATTGGATTGTTTTATCTTTGTTGGGACTACATCATCTATAAACATTATTTTCTCATGGAGCGTTTGAATATACAGGAATGTGAACGATTTCAACTTCCTCATTTATGAGTTTTTTCACTGGAAATTTGTCATAAATGCCAGTTCAAACTGGCATTTATCCCTAATTGCCAGTTTGAACTGGCAATTAGGGATAATTGTCAGTTTAAACTGGCAATTATCCATTGTCAATTGGCTAATTATCAGTTTAAACTAGCAATTAGCCATTGTCAATTAGCTAATTGTCAGTTTGAAATGGCAATTAGCCATAAATGCCAGTTTAAACTGGCAATTAGTCCTAATTGCCAGTTCAAACTGACAATTAGCCCTAATTGCCAGTTCAGACTGACAATTAGCCTTAATTGTCAGTTTAAACTGGCAATTAGCCATAATTGTCAGTTCAAACTGGCAATTATAAAAAAAATCATAATGTCCGTTCAGCGCTGAACGAACATGTTGATGTTTTTTTTTATAATTGCCAGTTTGAACTCGCAATCAGGGCTAATTGCCAGGTCGAACTGGTAATTAGGTATAAATGCCAGTTTGAACTGGCAATTAGGGATAAATGCCAATTTGAAGTGGCAATTAGCCATAATTGGCAGTTCAAACTGACAATTAGACCAAATTGTCAGCTCAAACTGAGAATTTGTGCTGATTGCAAGTTCAAATCGGCAATTATAAAAAAAGTCATCATGTCCGTTCAGCGCTCTCGTGAGGATCGAAGAAACCTGATAATTGTTCAAATATGAAGATTCATTTGAGTATTCCTTACTTACTCGTGAAAAACTATCGAATCGAACATTAAAGAGCAATGAAAAATTGAAAAAATTGAAAAATTGAAAAATTGAAAAATTGAAAAATTGAAAAATTGAAAAATTGAGAAATTGAAAAATTGAAAAATTGAAAAATTGAAAAATTGAAAAATTGAAAAATTGAAAAATTGAAAAATTGAAAAATTGAAAAATTGAAAAATTGAAAAATGAAAACATTGAAAAATTGAAGTGTTTCCAGAAATGACTCGCTTATATTTGGTTAGTGCTAGCAACTGAAAATTCGTCGACTTTCTTTGATTCATGAATAGATTCAATCAGAATTACCAGCCAGGGTTCCAGAGCCTAGATACTGCAGCCTTTAGGCTGATTGTGCTCATACAGTCATGCTGTTCGCTTAGGTCAACGGGCTTATCACTTTTATCAGTCTCCTCAGCACATTTTTTCGGAAAGGCCTCCTGTATTTTGTCTTGTTCAAACCTAAAATGTCATTTGCCACTGTCTTCGACGTTGTTTGTTCAGCTTTGATCAATCGTGAATATCCCAAATTTCAGTAAATTCATCGGACTCAAAGCTCATTGCCCTGTCATTTCGTCCCGAATACCAGTTGTTTCTGGTATGTGATGGGTCAGGATATGCGAGACTTATAAGATGGAGATTATTCAAGGAAATATCCCAATTTCCTTCGAGAATTACTCATGTTATAATTATCAAAGTGTGGGCGACCCTTGCAATGAAAAGAAGTAGTTCAAGATTTTCGAATCAGAAATTACGTACCTAAAATCGTGTAGGTACTCAATGAAATTGAACAGCGTGCATTGTTCACTTATCGGCCTTTCTGTAGGCGGGAAATCCTTTACTGTCATCACCTTGATACCCAATTTCTCAATGAAATCGAAACGCCGAATGCGACCAGGAGATAAACCACCTAAATCGCGGTTCTAGTAGAATTTCCAACGACCTTGAAGGTCTTCGGCTCAGCATGATTCATTTTTTCTTGCGCCAACTTGTCTTGAGATCCTCCTTGCTCGCGCCAACGCTCTCCAATGGTCCATTGGCGTGCATTGGAGGATACGAGATTCATTTCTTTCAAGGGCAGAGAAATAGTAGTGGTTTTTATTTTTCGTAGTTTCGATTCGTATGGTGCTGTGTATTCAATGGAAAAGCTTATTTTTTCCATGTGCACGAGTAAAGTAACATCGGTGTGAATAGATACGTAGATTTTCTATAACTATCAACGAGAATAAAAATGAACCCGTAATGAGTTCAGTTCGAATGTGCATTAATCGAAATATAGCTATGGAATCATACCATCATATCATATCATACATGACATATTATGCTCAGTGTTATCGATGATTGTACAATCAGTTGTGTCAAAACGTTAATTCATAAGTAGTCAGGTGGTGCCTTTTCCATCATGACAAACTCAAACATCAACTATTTGTACATATTCCGGCAAAAATGTCGCCATCTTCTGTGGAGTTTCATAATAATTACTATGCCATTGTTACGTTTTGACGAAACAAAGCGCTGACGTTTCGGCACTGGACTGTCATCATCAGTTTGATTTTTTGAAAACGGGCGTAACTTTTTATTGAATTTTCCGGAATCTTTCAGTCTCCCAAATACGATGACGTGTCAACGTTATCTGAAGAATTTTTGATATTTCCATGGGAACCGCAAAATTGGGTTGAGACTGTGAATGTTTTCATCTTGGTTTTCATGAATTTTGAGAGGAATTACTGGAAAAATAATCAATTGAAAGCTAGATGGAAATACAATCAGGCACATGTTCTCAACGAATGAATAAAAATTTTCGGAACTTACAGTTTGAAAAGCGACATCAAGAGGTGACGTTATTTCAGAGATATAGTGAGTTGAGAGATATCAATTCACTTTTTTTGTGATTTGGAATCATATTCCTTCCGAAAATGAAAATGTCTGCTGGTGGTTCATATAAGACGAAGAGAAAGAAATCTTTAAGGAGCATTCGGATTGAGAGGAATCCATCTCTAGATGAATTTTGTATCAATGAAAAAATCTGAGATTCTACAGACAAATTAGATACGTCGTCATATTTGGGCGACTTGAAGCTTCCAAAAAATACAAGGAACAATCCTGGCCCATATCAACAAACAATCAACTCGATGGCAGCTTCGGATTATCAATTTTGAAGTGTTATTCTGTATATAGGTCATAAGAAGTGCCAATGACAATGTTGAATTTTTTTTGTCGTCGAATAAAGTCAGTAGGATGTTAAAACGAAATCGCTGTTTTTCGAATTTTTCTACTTAAAAATATCTACTGAATTCAAGGGTGAATTTCTGGAACAATTTTCAGTAAAAAAGTTCACATGGACATGTGTCTTAGAATATCTGGTTTTGAAGATACATGTATTCAAAGTTCCTTTTTTCAATCAGTTTTTATTAATATTGTGAATTTTGTTCAGATTTGGAAATGTAATTTGTAGATTAGTTTCTAGCTCAATCTGAAAAAAAAATGTCAACATTCGGAACATTCAAAATTCAAAAATTCAGTGGCGTACATTTTTCTTTGCAATAATATTGGTGACGTAGCTCCCCAGGACGCCACTGTGCTTGATAATTCGACTAAAGCAGCTACTGATGACTACAAATCACAATGTCAAATTTCAACCATGTCGACAAGAGAATGTTTGAAATATTCAACTGTTTCCAAGATCCCCATGCTCAGTATCGAATTTGTACCACTCTGAATGATTATGCTATGTGGGTTCCAACATGTATCAGAAAATATATATTTTTGTCATAAACTGGATGAATTTGGCGAATGAATGAAGATGCATAACTTATCCTAAAACATCCTCTCAAGATAAACACGTGCGGCTATAACAGCATCCAATATTGTGCAAGAATTCCTTGTTTATTTGAATCCGAATGAATCACGGTTTTCCTCAAACAAAGCATCAGATCGCAACAAAAATCAGACATTCTAACGGTATTGCCACATCCGTGAAAACGTAAATGAATAAAATGAATATGCTAATAACCCATGACAAATAGTGTGATTATTTATTTTTATATCGCACTTTCTGCATTTTGAATTCGAAATCTGATTCAACGCTCATATATATTCATAAAAGTTGTTTTCGAGAGAAGACAAAGACGATTGTTATTTGCACTATTTGTAGTCTTTGTTCATCAGAATTCGATATGGGGGAATGGATTAGGAATTTTTTGTATCTCAGTATCACTCTAAAAATGAGAAAGCGTAAGGGGAGGAATTCAACAACCGACGTCATTTTGAATTTGGAATACATTAACTTTGAACAACTCAACAAGAGCATCATCACATTATTTGCATTGAAGTCCGATTTTGATGTAGGTAAAATAAAGTTAGGTTAATGAGAATACGATGACGTAGTTAAATATCTAAAATTCAACAGGCCCTTTGAATGGCTTCTTGTAAAACTATTTCGGCGGTAATCAGGTACGATAGAATTATAGCTTGAGTCATAGGAAATCAGGAAATTCCTATCTGTTAGACCAAACAATGTCATTGTCATTGATAACGGAGTTGGATATTCAGTAATCCGTCTGGACTGAACATTTTTGTGAATATGAAAAAAATTACCAATATAAGTGAGTGAAAACTCACCTGAAAGTATTCAACGTTACAAAATTGAAAATGTGAGAGAATTCACATATGAATACGTCTACGAGTACAGGGAGTTCCCGTATTTTTTTTCAACCCACCTATCAATTCGTGAAGTTATCGAAGAATAATAAATAAAAAATGTTTATACATTCTTCTGATTCGTCATACCATAATCAAAAATTCAAAACTATTTTGAACATGGGGATTATGATATTTCGACATGTGATTGATGTAATGAACAGAGAGATTGTGAATTCATTCAATTTATGTGAATTTATATATCGGTTCTGATGCATTTTTTTCGACTTCAATTTAGTAATTGTATCGAATCGATTCATTAATGCATTGAAATTGTATCGGAGTTCTTGTTGTTTATAATATCGTTTCATTTTTCTGATTCATTGACAATATTCGTCAAAAATAGTAGTAAATACTAGGTGCAACCATGTGCAACCATAAGATATCTGGTAGTGTACTTGTGATCCATATTTTTTGAACTTTTTTTTGTTACCTTCTTATGTATTTTGACATCAGAAACTCAAATTTCCTGATAGAAATCAGCGGGATCTCAGGATACTTTTCTAACCATCATTTCAAATTTGAGGAGTCAAAAAAAGGAAAAGTATCTTTGAAGATGTTGGATTCACCTTCTTCCATCTCTCAATGAGAATCTGTGTTAGAACAATGAACTAATTCTCAGTAAGTCCGAATACCAGAAATTCTCATTTCAAAGCATCGTCCATTTGAGGAAAGTTGTATCTGAGATGTTTAACAATGTAAATTCAGCTTTTTGATTCCTCAAATGTATTATGAAGGTATATGAAAATTATCCAGTGTGAGGAATGAAACTCCGATTGGCTAAATGATATCTACCCTAAGGGGGCCGAAAAAATATGGTGAATTTTGATAATTTTTCCTGAATTTTTTCGAGAAATAGAGATTTCCACTTTTTTTCATTATATTGTATGTATATATTGTAGATGTGATGCAGAACCATACAAGTATACCATGTAAAGTGTGTCCACGATATCTCAGTTGTCTTTGGACATTGAGAATAATTGCGGTCCCACATTACTGCCCTCTATTTTCTCTACAACTAACGAACGATTGTTCGAAATTTCAAAAACAGGACTGTGAAAGTTTTGTCTGCGCCATTGTTGGTTCCAGAAAAAAAGTAGGACAGTCATCTGAAAACACAAATTCTCTATCTCCAACAATTGAAATACCTTTGCAAGAGTATCGAGAACACGACAGTACTTCGATTTTGAGAACTAGAAAACGTCCACTTACCTTCCATATATCACATTAGTTCGACACACTTTGAACTGGATAAATGAATTTTCAGTGGCTTGAAACCGTTCGACGTTATACCGAAGCCCTGACAAGTCGCATTTGCCTCGTGTCACATGACCCGTCACGTTTGTTTTCCACTTTATAACCTCAGGGATACGGCAGGATCAGGATTGTCAAGTGCTGCAGACGAAATTATACGATATGTCTTGAAATCAATGCTCACCAATGGGATATCGTAAACTATAATAGTTAGATAATCAGTAGAATAGCAAAGATGTAGAAAATTCAATAACGAATTCGAATCTGAAAACTACAAGAATTGGGGAACAGGTACTGATTCTATATTGGGTGGCCCAATGAAAACGAAACAAGGCCTATCTGACATAGTAATCGTACACAGAAAAAAAACGCTCGGACCGGTCGATTTTTATTTCGAGGAGGAAATATTTTGCGCGTGTTTTCAACTTTGTCACTTCAAACCTCTCGAGGGGTGAGCTCCAACCCTTGAATCTCAATACCCTGTATGTATATAAAAACTACTAGAACTATATTTCTGAGAATTTGTTTAGGGGGTGTTCGACGACCTAGTTCCAGCGGAAATATTTTCAGATACTGTCTTCAAGTTAATCGAGGGGGTGGTATATCAATTTTTCAAAATTTTGTGAGATATTCTCTCCTTGTTTCTGAAAATGAAATAGAAATTATAATTATTATTTTAATATATTTGTGTGTTCAAATGACACTGAGCTTGGAATTCAACTTTCAGACACCTAAGAGAGAAATGGTCTATTTGTCAGTGACACCTTGTTGAAAAAATTAAAGACAAATATATCTTCAATTAATATCGTAGAGGTTTCATTCTTATTAAATATATTCGTATTTCCAAATTTTTCAAGAACAAGGTGTCACTGACAAATAGAGAATTTCTCTTTTAGGTATCTAAAGGTTTAATTCCAAGCGCAGTGACATTTTGGGGCAGATCACAAAATCTGTCCTTACTACAAATATATTGAAATATTTTTCAATAACTTCTACTCTATTTCTCAGGAAGGAGGAGAGAAAATCCCACAAAAAGCTGGAAAATGAATGTACCACCTCCTCGAAAAACTTAGTCATTTCAGGATTGAGCATGTTTCGGGAGACGAATCTGCTCCTGCTCTCAACACAATTGAAATAAATATATTTCTTCGTAATGTTCATGATTTTTGTCGTTTTTGACGTCACTGTCTGTGGCAACAATGTGCTTATTTAGGAAATTTTGTTCTATCCGGAATCGTGAAGGTTCCACATGCTCTTTCGATATGATCAATGTTACATTTCCCATCGATTATTATTAATTCCATCGTATATTCAGAAAATCACAAAAATGCAAAAAATATGGGGGAGAACGTAGTCTGGTTGAATTAATTCACTAGTCCGTAAATGACCTGTCGGTGAACGATTTATGTTTGATCTTATCGTTATTCATACTAGTAAGGATGATTCTAGCCCATTCGAGATACTCTTCTTCGATCTATCGAAGGAGGATCGTTTTATGAAAAAAATTAGCACCGGAATCAGAAATTTCTGCAGATTCCCGAGATACCGAAACACCGACTTATAAGGCGTTGCATTTGAGATTCAATAGTATCATTAACTTCTGATGAAACCAGAATTGCTGAGAAATAACTAACTATCATGTAAGAATGTGTTGTCTGAACTGTCGAATCTACTGAATTTCGTTCCAAGAAAAGTGAGGTCCGAAAGAGTAATTCTTTATTTTATGGATATAATATAGGTCTTATCGGTATCATCTATATTATTGAATTTGTGCATTTGCGGAACTGTTCCTAGCTTCGATCATAGAACAGACTAAGTGAGTGAGTAATATCCTATGAATTCCATTGAGTTTTTGACATGCAACATGTTGACAGATTGAACCGATGATAGGAAGAGATGAACACACTGATTACATGTTCGGTTCCTAATAATGGTGTGATCACTCTATGAACATTGAAGAAAAGGACTGAAATAAATTTCAGACGAGTACATGTTGGCAGAAAGTTGTTTATTTACTATTTTATGGTTTTCGTTATCTGGAGGTTTCTAGTAATAAAAGGTCTAGAACTTTTCCAAAAGGAAGTTATTCATTTTCTGGACATCGTGTACTGTTATTCACCAACTCCAATATTTTTGGTCCAAAAGTTAGTTTTTGTTGAAACTGGGGTACCCAGAGGCAGTTGAATCAATCTTTGGGCAGGCACTTTGGGTTCTGAATAAAGTTATCGAGTATTACATCAAGCATCGACCATGGAAATATTCCTTACCAGAACAATCGTCAGCTATTTGCACTCCTGTTATACGGAATTTGGGTTCATAACTATTGCCTGAGTTGCTTTTGTAAATCAATTCCTTCATCGTTTCATTATACTTGAAGTCAAGTGAAACTGTAAAACAAGAAATTTTCATAAAAATTTTTCAAGAAATTTCTCTCAAGATTTTTCAGAAATTTCCAAGCTGTCATTTCATGTATCCAGACATGAAGTAGAAATTTGAGCTATTCAATCTCTAGCGTTCCAATACTTGTGTGGAATGCGATATATCACCTACACAGAGTGTGCGAAAATACCTCAAGCAGGTCGGTTTTGTTTCATAATGACATATTTTCAAAACCATGTCAGGAGTATTTTGTATCACATGTGGATTTCTATTGCGACATCAACGATATATACCAACTTTGATGGGAATATTTTGATTCAGTGTGAAGATTTTGTGGATTTTATTCTGGAGCGTCAACACAATCTCTTTGTCACACTTATTGATCAAATTGGTGAAATGAACCAGGTATCATTATACTCTCAATCAAAATTGCTATCCGAATATAGAATAAAATACAATAGTTTCCATTCGATATAATTCATGATATAATCAAAGAAGTGCATCAGAATCGACCTGTCCAAGTTTCTTTCGCAAATAAACTGTATCAAGGTTTTTTGAACTGATTCCATATAATGTGCTCCACACCATAGATTATACCACATACATGATATCATGGTGTGTATTATCTTTGTTCAGACTGTATGCCATCGCCATCTATGTATGAAAACATGATCCATTGAACAATTTACAGACTTTGCAGTTCATGAGCCAGTGACTGAAATCACAGGTTTCTGTGATGAGTTGAATATTGATCTGTTCCTGAGTAGTTGATTTGACTTGGTAATGATGATCATTGCCCAATCGAATGATATAACGAAAGCGAATCAATAATTTTTATTCCATGCAAAAATGATAGGTAGGTTTCTTCTATATACCTACTCTAATGTTCCGACTCATTTCAATAGATGTCACCACGAGTTGAGAAGTAGATGGTCTCAACCCACAGAGATTTCGTACAAAGGTATTTAAGATAAGATTCCCGAAATTCGGTGGAAAAATTGGAAGAACTGAAATTTACGAAGGATCATTTAAATTTGAGACATGTGAAGAATTGGAATAGTTTTTGGAACAAGGTTTCTACGTGAATATTTTTGAAATTCAAATAAATGAGTGAACCTATATTAGAATTAATCATTCATAAAATGTTCCCACATGAAGCCAATTTTCTGAATGTCACTGTTCAGCTTGCTAAACTGAGTTAATACTATATACCTTTTTTTCCTGAAAGATGCCCACAAAACATCATACTGTCCACAAGTATTGATTCTACAGTACACTCCAGATCGAAAATTTCAAAATACAGGTTGATTCTACAGACATCCTACAACACAAAATAATTAGCATTACTTCAATTGAAAGTATTGATTGAAACGATGGTCGTCTTCGTGCTGGGACAAAATCGAGGCGCTTAAAAGAGGTCATAGTTAGAAAAAATATGAAGAGATGGAATTCGTAGAGAAATATCGCCTAAATTCGAATTTTCATTTAATAAAGACTCTTCAAAGGATTTAGACTGACTGTATTTTTTTGCGATACTCTCAATTGGCAATTATAAGTCAATATTCCAATTCGAATGAAATTTTGAATATTACGTATATAGTATATAGTATATAAAAGTTCTGAAGCCTCCCCTCTGCACCTATGAACTATTAATACATGCTCTTACTTGTCTATATATCGATATAAAACATTTCTTCTCCAAATGACATTATGAGTAGCTTTTTTATGACACTTGACAGGCATGAAAGGTGTATTTCTACTGCCTAGTCATGAAAAGTGGACTTTTTCTGCCTCAGCAGAAAAATTTTGCTGCTATGCAACGTTCCAAGTTTTAATCTGAACCAAATTGGTTATCAAAATTGACAGTGACATTGAGTGAACACGAAATGATGGAGTTTTGAATGAAAATGCATTTCATGTGGGGCCTCTCGATTTGTTTTCTTTGAAAAACTCGGGACTTTCTTGCGAAGAAAACATCTGACTGTCTGTTCAAAAAAGCTCATAACTCCATGTATCTTGCCAAATCAATATTATTTTAAAGTTTGAGGTGGCTTTCAACATCGAATAGGTAGACCAGCACAAACATAGGGTTGCAATTTGAAAAACAAGAGTTAGGGGTGGTTTCTTGTGGTTTGTTTGCCAGGGGGTGGATTTTGGAATACTGCATGAAGGAGCTTATGGTCTCCTACAACACGTATTCCTTTTCAATTTTCTTTTCTGCGAATAACTGCTGGCCTAAAAGCTCTGGGACACCCGGTATATGCTTTCGATCACAAACGCACCAATGCGAATTGATGTGAAAACTCAACCCACTAGCGTGACGTCACAATGTAATCTCACCTGCGAGTATTTTTGAATCCGGAAAGAGCACTCTCGACTATCCCCTGAAATTTCTATCCGGAAGTTCTTCTGCCTGACAAATCTGTCGCAAGATGGAGCAGATGTCGTTGGCTTCATGTCAGGGAAATTCGACTGACAGGCAATTTGTTGAAATACCCCGGAAAATCCTCGACAGCTTCGAGTCGAGTCCGAGACGAATATGAAGTCTTGATATGATTGATTGGTCAAATCTAAGGTCACTGTAAAGTAAATAGTTGATTATCGTTCAAGTTTGTTGTATTGCGTTTCGACAAAAAGGAATCGGAATCTAAAACAATGGAATAGTGTGATGAAATAGGTGAGTATTGCCCAAGTGTTTTGTCTTTTCAACAAAAAAAAATAGTAATCTGGAACAATTCTAGTAATAAAGCTACTCACGTGTTTGCCCGTACAAGGAATTGCCACAATATTTGTACTGGTTTTCGAAAGAAACAAAATCCTTTTTACAGCCACCACTATATTCTAACCAAAAATCAAACATCATTATCCTTATCGCACAGTATCCAAGCTGTTTCTTGAATCTAAACAAGAATGAATCAGTATATATACAAGTACGGAATGATCCCATTCCGGGCGAGTTATGTACTATAATTTTTCTACGGCTATAACATTCGATAGCAAAATCATTTCTGAATTTGATGCGATGGTTTTTTTCTTTTTGTCCACCTACAGCGTTTAGCATTTCGCGTTTTTCCCTGTAGCCTTTGAGAATGAAAGGAACTATATATTGTGCCATCTCAAATAGAGACACCTACTACATTGGAACCATTCAGCAAAATGATAACCAAATTTGAGTCAGAGTAGCCTGACACCATTTTGCGAAAACTGAGACATCTTCCAATCCGACAGTCTAGAATTTATTTATTTTATTTATTTATTTTATTTTTTTTAGCAGGCTTGGCGTTACACCCTTTTCTAGATCAATTCAATTGGCAGATCTGAATTCTTTGGAAGTTTGGTTCATGATAGTTGATGATGATATTCAAAAAACTATGAAATTTCAATTATATTTTGATAACATTTGTGAGACCTCTTTTATTTTTTTGTGTCAGAAAAATACTGAAAACTCTGAATATTCATTTCGAAATACCATGCACAAAGATTCCTGATTCTACAATTATATTCAGTTGTCATTAGAACGGAACAGCTAGAAATTTGTGAATCAAAGCCTACTTCACCAGTAAGGCAGTAATCAAATCAATGGATCAATCTCTTCTTATAGATTCATTTTCAGCATCGGCTTTAGAATTCAGAATTCTCACATAATTCCTTGTATAGTTCGTCATCATTGGTAACTGTGAAAGATTATTCGCACATGTCTGACTGTCAAATATGGATTGAAATTTACCATCTCATTTGTTAAATGATTCATTCTATATTAATAAGTAATGGTAACACAATTAACAGATATAGAATAGTTGAGGAAGTGGAGTTTTGTATTATAGCCACAGAAAGAGATTGAATAAAGTACTCACCTATAACACATATTCAAGTTTTGGGGATAATAATAAGGATAACCGGGACTCTTGAAATACCCTTCAAGGTAATCCAGTTCCACGCAATCATTCTTGTCTACATTCTCAACAACTTGAGTCCGGCTGCATGTCTGTAAATTTTTACTATATCTCTCGAACAAAAGATCCAACTGATCCCGATTCCACTTCCCACATTCATATTGGTCGAAATTGGTGACAATTGAGTGGATACTTTCAGTGTCCAAATAGGTTGTCTTCTCAATTTCATGTGGCGCAAGTGGAAAAGAATCGTAACTTGGTTCAGCGAAGACGTATAGAGACTTGACGATCCTCGGCCTATCCCTGTAGTAGGAATTTCCATCATCTGATACCTCAGTTCTTTCGTTGATCAGCTGCAGTTTTTGTATTGAAGATTCAGGAGGAATTCCTAGCCAATCGAGAACATTGGACTGTACTAGTTTTCTGGGCGATTCAGGTGAATCAGTGCCAGAATTGTCTGGATAGTATTTCCTCGGACATTCATCTTGTGTTACTTCTAGTACGAAACCAGACTGGGAAGTGATGTTGATCCCATAACTCTTGAACGTGAAAACTTTCAGATCACTATTTCCGAACGTCGTCACCAACCTCAGCTCCTTGTTACAACCACAAATATATTTACCATCGATTTCCAAATAACCGTAAGGACAGTTATTCTGGAAATTTTGCCCCATCCAGAAGAACTGGAAGTTCAATCTGATTCTACAAATGTTGTTGTTAGCTTTATGGATGACATAGGTGCATTCTCTGTTCCTGTTGAGACTGTACGGAAAATCAGGACTGGTCAACAAGAACCTCCTGGAATTGTAGGTGTTTTGACAGCACCGTGGTGGGTCTTCAACATAAGTTGGTATGTTGTACGGGATGAAGGGAAGTTCTGGGGCATCTGTGTCGTATTGTGTTGTCGTCATCTACAATGTTATCCATATCTCAGGAGGGTGAGAGGTGTTTCCCAAATTGGGAGACATAATGAGTTACATGAAGAATGATTTCTTTCAAGCATCCAAAGATTGCCATGAAATGTAACCTTCCACTGTTGATTACTTCTACTTCTACTATCCTACTGGTCCAAAATTTGTGATTTTTTCCAAGAAGTGGAATTACGAGTTTTTGGCACCTTTTGAGAAAAATATTCAGCACATTAACTTTCCTCAATCACGGATTTCCATATTCGGATTGAATACTCCAGAAAACATAGGAAACTATACGAAAACAGATTGGAATTTTTGCAACGTGAAAGTACCTACCATTACCTACCATTTGCCTGTATCAATCTGAAAAAGATAGATGACTTATTCCATATAACACCAATGATTGAAATTTCTCCCCTTCATATTTTTAACTTTTTGACCTCACAAAAACCGATCGATTAATTTTTGAAATAGCGTCGCTCTCAACATGAAAGGGAACTTTCTTGATCGTGTTTTGACCCTTTCAAATTCACATTGATGACAATATGACAAGGACCATATCGTTTATAATGTATTCTGGACTTTAATTCTCTTGTAATGTTAAATCATGAAACTAATCTGATTCTACCTAACACGTTATCTCATCTCATACAAAATTATGCAGTAGCTATCGCGAAAAAAAAAGAATGAACAAAATTGTGACTATACATGGGTGAGTCATAATTATTGGGATGAAGGATGAGGGCAGATTGTTCGTACCAAAATATGGCAATAGAACCAAATAAACCTCGATTAAAAATTGGCATGAAAAAAGATACAGGTCGTTAAAGTTGAATTTTCGTTTTCGTTCATTGCTAACTATTTCACTGTTTATGTATTGATTGTTATCAGAAATCGACCCAGAGGCATAATTTCATACAGGAAATACTAATATTGTGATAATGTAATGATATTATTGTTTTATTTTACATTTTGTTACAGAATGCGCCACGAATGATTCGTGATGATGAAATCGACTAGTAACTTTTTATGACGAGACGTTTCAGTGATTTTGATATGAAACTACGGTAACATTCTACGTAATTTTGGTACTCTTGTTTAAACACGATATTTTCAACAGTTTTTGAGAAAAACGCATAATTGAGCAGTTCAGAGTGTCGGAAGGAAATTTCAAATATCATCTCTCAATAAGAGTGTGCTATGGAATGTAAGACACTTGTTGTTTGTTGATGTCATTTCCTCTGAGTGGATTATTCTTGCTGTGAAATCAAAGTCTATTGTTGCATTTATTAAAGCTACCTTTTACGATTGAAGTGCCTCACAATATTTTTACGAATGAAGAAATGATGGATATGATTTGTGTAAACGTACAAGAACATTTTTGCGATCTGCAACCAGGAAGTATGAATTGGTATATTCAGGCAGAAAGCAACCAAATCAGAAAACTTTTTCGAATCCATTTCATCGTTTGGGTGACACTCTAAACTGTTCAATTGAATTTTTCTCGAGAACGGATGAAAATATCGTGTTTGAAAAAGAGTACCAATATTGCGTATGTTTATAATATATGAGAATTACTAGAAAGGTTCGATAATAAAAGTTGCCAGTCGATTTCATCATCAGGAAAATCAATCCCTTGGCGCCCCATGTAACGAAATGTAAAACAATAAATAAAATAATATTCTCCGTATGAAACTCTGTATACCTCTTGTGCCAATTTTGATAACAATTATGGAATATACAGTGAAATTATCAGCTAAAAATGTGAGAAAAATTCCAGACAGTCTACAACATCAATATTTCTTCTGTCAAACATATAATCTCTCATCCGTTTGTGGTTTTCCGTCTCCTATTGTCTACTTCAATCTCTCCAATTTCAAAAACACCATGAAGAATGAGAATACTCACAGTTTCTGTTGTGGCTTGTTCAGTTTGACATACTGAGCGCGTTACTAAGATCTTGAAGCCTTTACCAGTACCATAAACATCCCTTCCAGTCTTGTATCTGAGCTGCAACGTTCCGTTTCTTGCAAGATAGGTCTTGCTTTGGATTTCCACACCACAAAGAGCATCTTGTTGATCTATTTCTAATCTCTCTTCGACACATCCTTCTGAACCGAGCAATTCAAATTTAACGAACTCCAACTCGAAGAAGACTGGACATACTTCAGGAGATTTCAGGAGGTAAATGCAGTCGAAGTGAACTGCCGTTTGTCCAGGATTCCGAGGGGACTCCAAGATGGATACTTTTTCCATGAATTCACCACCACACTTGGGGATTTCTGTTGCCTCATCTACATTTCCACTCGTTTCAGTGATAGTTGTAGTATCAATGCCTCTAGCTGGGTTGATGCAGAAAAAAATTGAGAGAAATACACTGAGATTCATTGTGTTGACTGTCGAAATTGTGGGATCTCAGTGGTAATAATGGTTCTGGTTGATTCATAGCTCAGGCAAACATTGGGTAATAGTGTGAAGAATATGTATTCTTAACAAAGGATGGTGGTTGCACAGAGATGGATTCGTTATTTTCGGATTTCTTCGAAGTTCCTGATATCTATCAAGGTGAGCTGTAGGGATTCCTGGAGGTGCTGTTTTTGTTGTTTCGATTGTTAGTGGGTCTACAACAGGTCCTCCAAAGTGGCTTCAGTGGCCTATCATGACTAACATCCATATGACGTTTGTTTCCACTATATCTAGTCTTCTCACAACACTTAGTGACGTACTGGGATATTTTGCAATTGCAATTTTTCACACTATAAAACCTTCATCACATATTAACCTACTGTACTTCACCAGCATTCATCAACCTGATCA
The DNA here is from genome assembly GCA_963576655.1 of Gastrophysa polygoni. NCBI lineage: Eukaryota > Metazoa > Arthropoda > Insecta > Coleoptera > Chrysomelidae > Gastrophysa > Gastrophysa polygoni. The sequence continues at coordinate 4,707,993 of OY755082.1, read as the reverse complement.
AAGTGAACTCACCATCTTCATCAATCAAAAACCTGTGAAGTTATACAAGGAAAGCATATTTTGTTTTTGCTAGCGCGTTGGACAGATTTTCGTGAAATACAAGGGTGATGATACAATGAGGTACATAAGTAACGAATGAATTATTTTTCCATTCATGAGTGAAATCATGAGACACGTTTTCAATTCCAAAATGATATTTCACAAGCAGAATTTCATATTTCCCTTGGAGTGACAACAACCCCATCAAAATTTACTTAGTAACATTAACGAAAGTAATATTTTTTTAATAATTAATTCAAAGGAATTCAAGGAACCTTACATTGCTGGACATAAAATTGAATACCCTTTCGAATGAGCTGTTACACACATCTTCATGTGAAAAATCGAAAGGGGCTGCTGCATTCCGAAAGGGTTGACTTGGGAGATCTGAAATTGTGCTTGATGAATGTAATCTCACAATTGAAAATTGAAGTGTTCCAGAATTTCGATAATTAACGCTACTAATTGATTTTTCCGTCATCAACCCCTCTATATAGGGGGCTTCTGAAGGTTTCTTAGGCAACGGAGTTACAGTTATAATATATCTGAAAAATTATTTGGTTAATTATATTGCGAAATGAAACAAAACGATGGCCAACCAAACTCAGTAGATCCAGTGGTGAACTTTTGTCAATATGGATGTGTTTTTTTTGTCTTGAATATATACCTCAACCGTCCCTGTGTTACCTTCTTGGACTGACTTCCTTAGGAAACGATCAATGTTTGATCGCGATGAACCAAAGTCAAACAGCGTGACCTAATATGTATTTTTTGTTTGACCATGATGGATATTTGTACGAATGAATTGGGAGAACGTATCATACGAATCTCATTGACGTTGTAGAATAAACCCGTTCAGAAAAACAAAGGAATATATTCACAATTTGTTTGAGGAACCTTTGTAGTTTTCAAAACAAAGGGTGAAGAAGTTCAACAGGAAGAGTCATTTTTCAGCTTTTAATGGGATTTTCTCTCCTCGTTTCTAAAAAATAGAGTAGGAGTTATTAAAAATTATTGCAATATATTTGTAGTAAGGACAGATTTAGAATCTGTCCCAAAATGTCACTGCGTTTGAAATTAAACCTTTAGATACCTAAAAGAGAAATTCTCTATTGGTCAGTGACACCTTGTTTTTGAAAAAATTTGGAAATACAAATATATTTAATAAGAATAAAACCTCTACTTATCTTGGTGGACGTTTCGGGAACGAATCTGCTCCCGTTCTCAACACAATTGAAATACTTTTCTCTTCGTAAAATTTTTTCAATGTTTTCGATTTTGACACTGAAAAGTGACAATTTGGAAGAAGAAGGAATTCTAGTTACAAGGTGTTTTCATTAGTTGATATCGAATTTTCCATTTTCATATTCAAGTTTCAGAAGTGGATGCCAAGTTCTATCTATATCAACTGAACAAGAAGCAATATTATTGTCTCCGTTCAGGAGAATGCAAGCAGAATGATTTTCCGTTTTTGGTTGTTGTCTTCTTTTCCTATGATCTTAATATTACCCCAATCGGCCATATGTTGTCCATTTTCAGTAAGGATATGCTCAGCTAATTTTGATTTGTCAATATATCTTCTCTTTATATTGTTCTTATGCTCTTTCATCCTTACTGATAGAGGCCTGCTGGTTTCACCGGTATAATGTTTTAACACTTATCCGAAACATTTCATTGATATAACAATACACCAAATTGAGAACAGACAGAATATACAACAAACACAAAGACAATCAACACTGATAACAAATGTAATCCCAAACATTCCCGGAATATCTGAAAAAATTAAACGTGTTGGTGACAAGTTTCGAGTGAAAACAGTGTTCAAGACAGAAAATACAATGAGATCGATTTTGACTCATACAAAACCGAAAAATGAAGAACAATCATCAAAAAATTGTATTTACAGTATACCATGTGTTTGTGGAAAATATTATACCGGTGAAACCAGCAGGCCTCTATCAGTAAGGATGAAAGAGCATAAGAACAATATAAAGAGAAGATATATTGACAAATCAAAATTAGCTGAACATATCCTTACTGAAAATGGACAACATATGGCCGATTGGAGTAATATCAAGATCATAGGAAAAGAAGACAACAACCAAAAACGGAAAATCAAAGAGTCTGCTTGCATTCTCCTGAACGGAGACAATAATATTGGTTCTTGTTCAGTTGATATAGATAGAACTTCTGAAACTTGAATATGAAAATGGAAAATTCGATATCAACTAATCAAAACACCTTGTAACCAGAATTCCTCCGTCTGCCAAATTGTCACTTTTCAGTGTCAAAATCGAAAACATTGAAAAAATTTTACGAAGAGAAAAATATTTCAATTGTGTTGAGAACGGGAGCAGATTCGTTCCCGAAACGTCCACCAAGATAAGTAGAGGTTTTATTCTTATCAAATATATTTGTATTTCCAAATTTTTTCAAAAACAAGGTGTCACTGACCAATAGAGAATTTCTATTTTAGGTATCTAAAGGTTTAATTTCAAACGCAGTGACATTTTGGGACAGATCCTAAATCTGTCCTTACTACAAATATATTGCAATAATTTTTAATAACTTCTACTCTATTTTTCAGAAACGAGGAGAGAAAATCCCATTAAAAGCTGAAAAATGAATGTACCACCTCCTCGAAGAACTTACAGACAGTATTCAACAGGAAGAGGTTTCTTTAAATTTCTAATTTTTTTTCGCTCCAAATTTGGTAGGTTCGCTCTTGATGCTCACAACCTCCAAACTTTCAAGAAAAATTCCAACACCTTCCTTCTCTCCCAAAATTCCACCGCTGGCTAACACGAAGGTGAAGCAAGATATGAAACAATTCAACGTACAAATAGCTTGTATTTTGTCTCGCTCTATCTCTAAATAATCTGATCTGATTTGATCTCAAAATGATTCATCATATTAATAGTTTCAATAAATGATGACGGTTTCCAAAATTTGTCTCTGTTTCTGATACCATTGGACTCTCATCATATTTTCATATCCATGATGAAAGTGAACACAACGAAGACAAGTATGCTCATCAAGACTTGGGATAATAAACTTGGCCTGAAAGAAATTATGTTATTTTCAATGATAATGGTATGGCGGGTTTTACTTTACCTCTTGTCATTCCCATTTGTTAACGGCTTCTCAAAGCTTTTGATTTTCGACAAGAAATTTCTTCTCAGACCCTCAACAAATCTTTCAAAGTATACTTCAAAATCCACTGCATCGAGAGATAGTGGGAATAACTGTCGATCCCTCTGGTCCATCTTGTTCCATATTTCTTTGACATTCTGGTTTCTGAATGTCCACGTCCTCGTGAAGAAGGGATATATCAGGGAGTAGCCCTTTAGATACCTCTTATATATTCGGAACATCCTGTAGAATATCCTCATATCATACTAAGGCTGAGGAAGAATCATTTGTCTGTTATTACCTTAACTTCTTCCTGGTCAAAGAAGCATAAAGGTCATGGAGGACAGCCGGGACCAAATGGAAAGATATCATCGATATCCAGAAAATGAAAGCGTTCGGAGGGTAAATCACCATCACTTTCCCAGTGGAGCCGTTCGTTTTCTGCTTTTTTGCTTCAGCAGCTATCATGTTCATCATTGTTTTCCAACTGAGAGTGTTCTTCTTGTCGCTCACGAAGTTATAGACTGCCACATCCTCTTGGTTCCTGAACAGGGTTACAGTTCTTCGCTAGGCAAATTTGATACCAGTCATATCTTGAATTGGGGGACGCTTTGGGATTTAATAATGTTATGCGGCTGGGCGAAATTTCATTCTAAGAGAATTTGTACAAAATCATATGATTGAGTATTAGGATGAGAATTCCTTTCATTAATGGATGATGTAATGAATGAGCAGAGTTTGATAGGTCTAGGACCTGACGATATAGTTATGACCAGCCTAAGCTCGTATTGTTTGTCTACAAGGAAACATCTATAAAAGAAAGATTATAAACGATTTGATAGCCTCAATGTGGTTCGAATCACGTGGAAGTTATCCAGGAGGATATACTGTATAACTAGGCGACAATAAAATGGCTGGATTGATCAGTTGCACTACAATGACTTACCGACAGACGATAGGGCGATGCCTCATGTAGCTAAAAATGATCCTCTTTGCAAAGGGCCCTTTTGGCTTGTAACGGGCATATCGGCACAAATATACCGGCAATTGGATCACCAACTCCCGAGATATTAGTAGTGAGAAGATATCATTCAACGGTTCAAACTAGAGATATTTATCGCGAACACCAGGAATCGCCTCAGTGCTAACAACATCCAGAAAAGTACGAACGTTCTCTGGATTTGGTGGACTCAAGCTTGTTTTCCTTATCGATGCAAGTTTTTGTCACCGATAGTCTGCGAACATGTGATATACGGGTTGTCCGATGTACAGGTCGTCCCAGTGCAACATAACTATAATATTATAATAGTCAATTCAAATGTGATACAATTACACATTGAGGCTTTCCGTAACAAAGATTAAGGGTCGGTTGCATAAAGAAAAATTAATCATGTGATTATCTGATGCCACATTAGCGGTGATGTTACGTTAAATCCAATTTGCGTTGCATAAAACTATCGTATGTTATGATTATCGTTCCATTAACCAACGTTGAAAAATGCGTGGCAACAGGGCTAATTTGCCGGATCCACACGTTCCGTGCTTGTAAATGATGATGCTTTGCGCCATTATAGGTTAGGTTCAATTATTTGATTTGACGAAGTAGTTTCACAGATCTGTGGCAGTATGGATATTGATATGGATAGCTTGAAGAAAAAACGGGGGGCAAACTAAACGGAATCAGAAAAAACGACACTGCTTGAGATTGTTAAAGAGTACGTATAGTTTACCATAATATCTAAAATTTGGTACTTATCTTTCGATTGGAATTCATATATCCAATTCATTCCTTCACAGATATAAAAATATAATAGAATGCAAACAGTCCGATACCATATCTCAAAAAAAAACGGCATACATTATTCAATAAATATATATCAAAATATTCAAAATTATTCGGCGGAAAAATCAGATGTCACTTTATTAATCAGTCATCGAGCACTGATTAAGTTAATGCCAGGATTAAGACGATTTGATGTGACGTTTAAAGTTGATTGGCTTTTGTGCAACTGCTTTTTTACTTAATCGGACATTTCCATGAGTCAAGCTGGTCACCCCTACACTGTCAGACTCGAGACCTGTCGAACATCGCTATACCAAGCATCATTCATCAATAGAACGGCAAAGTTATGGAATTCTTTGCCTAGTGAAGTCTTTCCTGATGCTTACAACCTCCAAACTTTCAAGAAAAATTCCAACACCTTCCTACTCTCCCAAAATTCCACCGCTGGCTAACACGATGTTCCTTGAACATTATAGGTTTCCCTTTCGTGTTGTCCACAGATAAAAAAAATTAAAAAATTAGGTGATTAAGTTAACATACCATCAAGTATATGATGAATATTTATGCAACCGGGCCCTAATACTATTTTTCAGGTCTATTGTCTTTATGTATGTCTAGGTCTATCTACCATTGGTCAATGATAATTATATTATTTATTTAAGTTTTTATGAGAAAGCGCTGTTGGTGGTGACGACTCCATGAGAATCGTGGAACTTGACATCCTCATATAGGGCATTCCTCATCTCCGGACTTGATTTCCATAACTTTCTCACCTATATTTCTCAAATGTGATCGGGAGACAAATCTCTACCTGATATTTGAAAGATATGTTTTTTACAATAACTGTCATACCTCGTCGGTTTTGTGGATACATCCCAAGCCACGGCCATGAGTCCGGCGATACATGAATCTACAGGCACCAGGTCTGCTAAATTATCTTCGACATGATAGGGCATAACGTTCAGTATTCCCGAAATCACTCCCAGACACATCCCCACGGGTCCATTCAAGTTGTCGGTCCATCCTCCGGTAGGTTCTTCATATGAGGGCATAACTGTCGATATCGAAAAGACCTTGTTAACGAAAATATAAGTAACTGATCGTGTGATATATCCTTTTTATTCAAGTGAGTAAGTTTCCATTATATATATATATATATATATATATATATATATATATATGCTGGGTTACCCAATGGAAACGAAACAAGGTCGATTTGATATAGATATCGTTCTCATAAAATAAAAACGCTCGACCAGTCGAACCAACAATTCTTGGTTTTTGGAATTCAATGCAGTAGTTCTCGAGAAAACACGTATATTAAAATAATCGGCAAGTGATGGAAAGTAACGTTTTTTTCCCTTTCATCACTATTTCTCCTTTGTAGTTAGAACGATGTTCATTTAAGAAATGACTCATGTGTTTTTTTCAAATCCTGTCCCATCCAACATTACATAAAGAATCATTTATTTTAATGTCAGTTCCTCGATCTCTCAGTGAAATGCATACCTTGTTTCGTTTTCATTGGGCCACCCTGTATATATATATATATATTGATATATTTTTTTTTCATATATTGCCCTTCACTTATCGAGGGTTCGTCATTCATTCCTATATTTATGATTAGTAGGTTTCTGATAATGATAATATTATCATTATAACTACCATCTTCGAGTGCATCTGATTATACGTGGTGACGAACAATGAGCCCAGGACTGAACCTTGAGGCATACTGATTTGAATATGCATCAGCCACAATATAGTTAATAGTTCCTCAGTTGATTCTTCATGATTGATTTCTGGATAGTTTATTTAACAGTGTTATTTCCAATGTTGCCACGTTTTCAGTTTTTCCGCAATTCTTGTCAACTTTATCATTTGATATGACACACCCTGTATATTATTAGGAAATTTGAGAGCGAATTCATTGATATATCATTTGTTATTTTCATTTTCAGTAGCGACAGAGACATCTCAAAAAAAAAACGAACGAAATAACCAAATAATCCAAACAAACTAAAACTGATGTGTTCTCTTCATTCATTATTCACATCAAAGAAATTTGACGAATTTCCACTTACAAAAATATAAAACAATAGTAATAACACATGGTAACCAAAATTGAATCAAAACAAAACAGTAAAATGAAACAGGGGAAGGCATCGAGTGAAAATAAACTCATTTTATCAAATGTTCAAACTGATCACTGTTTACATCTTGACAGTTCGACAGTAGGCTAGTCTGTTCGTGAATTCCTTCGTAACAATAGCAATTACTTCTGTTTGAGTTCATTGAATCTCTTAGTTTATTATTTCAGCTAGTTCTTGCGAACTATTGGTTGAAATAAATATAATGAATAATAATAATAATAATGAAGATGATAATCCAGTGGAGTTAGATCGGGAGATCACGCGGGCCATTCAATCGTACCTCTTCTTCTTATCCATCTATTATGAAAAATCCTTCCTGTCTAAGCGATATTGAGCAATGCGATTTCTTCAGATATCTCCGTTGTTATTGAAAGTGAAAATTGCAAATGATGAATCGATGAATTTGCTAGAATATTCTCTTTCAAATTCCATAAGAATATACAAGGTGTGTCATTTGGAAAAAGTTGACAAAGAATTTCGAAAAAATTTTAATTGTGGCAACATTGGCGATAACATTTTCGAATCTTCCATATTTTTAGATCATTGTGTACAAAAAAAAATCCAACAAATGGTTACCGAAATATTCACTACGTTCCACAGTTTTGTCCATCACTGCATTTTCCAATACTCACCTACTGATGGTCTGAAAATAGCTACAGGTAGATCTCGTCCAGTTTTCTGGATGAAGGATTCTGCCATTGCTTTCGTGAAGCTGTATGTGTTGGGCCACGGACCGAGTAATCTGGAAAAATTTGTATGATCTTTCAAACATATCCGGAGAATAGTGGTTTCTCACCTGGGTGTTAGTTTTTCGATATCTTGGTTATCTAGTTCATCGATAACTCTAGTAAGCCCTTCACATGAATATGGAAAATCGTATATTTTCTCATCGACGATTTTTCGTGGGAAATTGGAATAGGCAGTGGATACGAATATCAACACCTAAAAGAGAACGTTCAATTAATTGTCAAAATATAATGCATTATTTTCGTGTATATAAAATAGTTCAGTTTTGTAGCTCACTCCTCGAATATCAATTTGGTTAGACTGCAGAAATTGCAAAATCAATCAGAGACAATAATAATTGGATGTGACAGATATACTAGTATAGAAATAATGATCGAAAATCTGAATAGCTATTTGTGAAAAGCTATTTGTATTTGAAAGTTTACTACCCGATGCATAGCGGAGGGCAGTAATCATCCAAGAGAGGAAAAGGCACTTTATCCCCATCTTATACATATGATTTTTCCGCCTCGCTCATATAACAAGTAAATTTTAAATAATTCATTTATGAAAGTAACAAAAAAAAAATTATTTAGGAACGAAAACTAAGAAGCAGGTACGATATAACTTATAGGCACATTATTTTCATTCTTGCATCCTACATATTTTCAATTTGTGCTAGAGTAATTATCTATACTAATGTTCAAGGTGCAGTTTTGAGCAGTGTTTATTCGAATACCACTAGAAGTGAGAGCTGGAGCCAAGGCAGTTTTCGTGATATTTTCAAAACAACATCACATTTTATGCAGCTGCGGAATTATTAAATAGGGGAAAACTACTTTTCCTCCAAGGGAGGAAAAGTACGACTTTCCTTCCTACAATGAGGCCAGAAAATGTATACTTTGAATAAAAGTATAGGCGGAAAAATGGTTTTTATATAACCTCGTCACCTATGACTGGTACAATGAAAAATCTATTCTGCTGTGGTATGATTGAGTATCATGGTTTATTTACCACTGAGATCGAAACCATATCCAATGTACCAAAGTTCAGATCAGCTCTCATAAAGCATGTGCGAAAAGTTGTTTATGTTTTATATTTCTTCTATATCGTTTTATTCTCCTTTATATGTCTCATTTTTTTTGGGATAAATCACATGTATAGTATGTATCATCTTATGATACATTCTATACAGAGTGTCTCATGACTACGTGGCAATCTCTCGGGAGCATACATAGCAGGTTAATATAACACAAGTTAGTCATATAACTTTCTATCCTCATGTCACTCCTGAGAGACATATCGGGCCTCAGATATACCTTAGAATTAACGTTTTGGGCTGTGATTTTCGAACCACTTTCAAAAAAGAGGAATCATTCGACATCAAAACCAATAGAAGTTTGCTCCAGGAGCTGATGTTTCATATCGACTCGATTCACTCAAGATTTCATTTCATCTACTCATGAAAGTCTCTAGGGGGTTTTGTTCAGTTGCTCTCAAGACTGATGCTGAAAACTGCACATACTCACTTTCAAATTCTTCATTTGTTTAGCCATGAAGATGACTTCTTTGGTACCATTGACATTGATGGAATAGGCTTCTTTCAGGTTGGTATCGAATCTGAGGGTCGCCGCCAAATGGAAAACTAAAGTCGTATCTTCAATCAATTTTCGATTATCATCGTGACTAATTCCTAATTCGGATATTGAACAGTCGCCCGGTATAGGATGCACCCTATCTCTGAACGAAGGACAGACCTCTTTCAACTTGCTGAATATCTGAATATGAAGAAATAAACATGAATGAAAACGTGTCCCAGGAATTTTCAATGAAAAGATAAAAAAAAAAACGATCGGAAGTTGTGATTCGTACAAGGCAATTGATTCGCGTTATCGATCTAAGATCATAATAATTTTAATATTACTCTATTTATTCAAAGTTTCGTACTATAGTTCTCATTTTTTTTATTCATATCATGTTACTGTGAAACGTTGAATGATGTGATCGAAAGCAGCCTCAGAAGATGAATCATTCAATCATCTAATCAATCATATTATTCATTATATTATTTATTATTATCATTATCATAATCATATTCTCACATCTGTTAGATCAGAGATTCTGTAGTGGAGTTGAAAAAAATTTGAATGAGAAATAAGAATGAGCTGATCACAAATCTGTCCTTACTACAAATACATTGAAATAATTTTTAATAACTTTTACTTTCTTCTACACTGAAACTAGAAAACTGAATGTACCGCCTCCTCGAAGAACTTACAGACAGTATTCAGCTGAAATAAGTATTTCCAAGGAAATAGCAATGAACTGTAAATATTAGAATATTTGCGAAATATTCAATTACACCAGTATGAATATATCCCTATAGATGATTATAGGCTGTGATTTGATTGATGTCATCAATTTCAATGGATGATTCCTTGTTATATCTCATGAAAAAAAGTTCATATGAACGAGTGTCCTAACTTGCTTCTTTTCGGAGATGTTTTCGACATGTCAAAGTGTTATTATAAAATAGTTTTTTATCAATAGCTCAGAAGTTTACACGACGATTTCGTTGAAACTAGGTATATCTGTAACTCCTCATGTCTACGCCACTGTTTAGTCATTACTTTCGAATAATAACAAACTCAACGAAAACTTTAGCGTACAATATCTTTTATCGTTAATATCAATCAGGTTACCCTCTGCGACGTCACTGGAAACCAAAATCTAAATTCATCGTATCATAAATAAAACACATACAAAGTTCAATTAAAATCGACGGAAATAATGGTGAGTAATTCATGAAAAACCGATTTTGTATTAAACTTCGGACATCCCTTTACTCGAAAACAGACCAAGTAATTACACACGTTTTTATGAACTTTTTCTCATAAAATATGACGAGGAATCACCCCCTGAGATTGATAACATCACTTGAGTTACACCATGTGTACTATATATTACATCTGTGTACTCACTTCATCTTCAAACAAGTTATCGAGAACCTGACTGGCATTCTTGCCCTTTTTCTCTCTGACCAGCATATACACTTTGGAAATGTTTGTAGTCCTGAGCATCTTCTCAACAAGAATTTTGCCCATGAATCCCGTTCCTCCAGTAACGAATACATTACTAGAGTCATAGAACTGTTGTATCGGCGTCTTTTCCATCATGCTTCAAGGTACCTCGATATTACTTCACAAAAAAAAATGATCATATTCCTGAGAGCACGCGGAAACAACTGAAATTCATCGTCAAACAAAAGTGACTTATGTAGGCTTACGACGAGATAATTTGAAAAGATACTGGCTTCTGTATTATTCATGAATAAATATGAGGTTTAATCTTTTTTGTGACATTACATTACATTCCGATGATACATGCAAAATACGTACCTAACGATGTTTTTTCCACTATTCAATGCATTCAAATGGATTCAATTCAAATGGAATAGACACCGATATGCTGAAATACTAAATTCGTACTGGATCGTGAGGCTAAATACCTATCATCAATCAGTAAATTATCAAGTCAAGTTAGAGAGTGGAAAGGCTGACGCTACGTCACGACTTATAATATCACAAGAGTCTGAATGATCTCAGAAAATCCTCTTTTTCTCCAAATGACATTAGAAGCGGCCTTTTAATGACACTTGGCAGGCTTAGAAGTTGTACTTTTAATGCCTAGGCAGAAAAAAATCGATGCTATAGGCAACCTTCCAAGTAATAATTTGAATCAAACTGGTTATTAAAATTGACAATGACATTAAGAAAATTCAAAATGTGCTGATGATAATAAATTGGATTCATTGCATTGAAACTACAAACTACAACACGAAATTTTTATTCATTAGATATATTTATGGTGAATTGTGAATAATTATTTGATACAATTGAACTCTGTCCACTTCCCTCCTTTCCAGTAAAATTAACAACTTTAGTATCCACACTTGATGTTCCGGAAACGCCAGATATATTTTATTACCAATGTTCGACTCATTGGCTAGCGAGTCCTCAATATAGCCCTCCGCGACAGCGGAAGACTTCCATCCTCCATGTTGCTTCAACATTGTTATATCCCCACCAGAATGCACCAGCAACGTGGCCGAAGTTTTGCGAAAGCAGTGCCCGGTATACTCTTTCACACGGGATATTCCCAGAAAAGTAGCAATTTCTTGTGGCATTTTACCGAATTTGTGAATGCCAATGAATTGATGATGTGCTTTACAGTTCGCATTCTTATAAAAGACACGCCGATTTTTTGAATTCGAGGGTCCAGAGGCTGCATATTTTCTGTAAACGCTCGAATATTCCGTCACTACAAAATATCTTGATCTTTTGGTCTCAGTATTTGGTAGCATAATTAGCAATTTGTCGCCCATATCATTTATATCATCTGTTTTCATTTGCAAAAGCTCATCACATCTACAAGCCCCATCGACTGCAACAATAAGTACAACCTGAAATATAATTTGAAAATTAGTTCTTCAATCCAAAATAGATCTTTTTCAATATATTCCTACCTTCGTACACAAATACAGTTCATCTGGGGCATCTGATGAAAATTTCTCGATTTCTTCTCTTTGAAAAACTCGGAATTTTCTTGCATGGAAACCGTCTTACTGGCGTTTCAAAAAAGCTCGTAACTTCAAGTATTTTGCCAAATCAATGTTATTTTTCATGTTCAGGGTAGCTTTCAACATCGAATAGGTAGAGCGTAACGTTGAAGGCTTCATTTTCTTTGAAAGATCGGAAAAAAAGACAATCAGCACATTTTCAGAGAAATATCCTATATTTTTCTTTTGTCCATATTCCATGAATCTGCTGTATGTGAGTTCATATACAGTTCTTGATTTTTCCGGTAAAATGTTAAATTCCACATCTCGCGCCTGGTCTCTTATCTCAGGTGGTGTTAATTGCATCAATTCATCCTCACTTTGCAGTAAATCCATTTCTAACATGACAATTTTCAAAATTGACAATGACAAAGTGAACAGTAAACAAACATATTCAACAAACGTCATCAGCGGTGAACATAGTAACGTAGGGCCCAGTTACCTTTGATAAAATAATTGAGTTATTTGGATATTGATAATGAAACGCAATTTAAATATGAAAAAGTCGATTTTGCGTGGAATTGGAACAAATTTGAAGAAAAAATCAAGTTTCACAAGACATAAAAGCAGATTTAATGCCTAGTAAAACAAATGATATCAATATCAAATATTAGTAACCGAACAAAAATCCAGGAATGATTTGCGATTGTGTGGTTTTCGGTGAGAAAATTTCACATCCCATATGACGTATAAATCAAACATACCCCCCACAAACCTAGCACTATCAATTACATATTTCAGATTTGCAATAGTGGCATAATTTATTACCGAGTCATTACCGCATTCGCTGATTTATTACTCTTCAAGTAATGGAAAACAGCCAAACAAATCCAAAATTCAGATAATGCTGAAAAATACGAAAATGTTACTGAGGTGTTCCTTTCAGCAGATTTGCATAGGTAAAATCTAGTAGACTTGAATGCAACAGAAACTCAAGATTGTGTCTTCACCAGGAAAGCAGATCACACAATTCTCAATATGATGATATCATTGTTCCAATAGGAAGTCGTCAATATCCATGCTTGGTGTCATCACCGATAGTGCTCTCTCATGATACGATCAGCGAGGTCCAAGAAGTACAAAGCGCAAATTTTACCTGTTCTGGAGTATAAAAATCAAATCAATTCGAAATGCACTTTATTGCCTGAACAAAAATGAATTCTCAATGACAAAGCGGTGAGGAACCTAAGTACTATTCACGCAAATACTAGTCAAGTTTACACAGCAGTCAAAGTCACTAGACATAGACCTGATACTAACATGGATATTAATGAATATAAAATACATACGAATGAATATAAAGTACACAAATACCTTACTTCTCTCTCAAAATTCCACCTTCGGCTGACAAGATGTTTCCCGGACATTATAGGAAAACCTTTCGTTTTGTCAAAAGATGAACAATAATCGCAAAGTTATTAGGAGTGTATTAGATCCCTTTGACAATCTGTATGAAGAGACGAGGATACTAGATTTTAGACGAATACACTAACATAAAACAATAAATAGAGATCTTCATGTCTGTTTCTCATTCCATAGGTCCCTTATGGCATTTTCATGAAGTATGTGTAGAGAACGAAAATAAGTGTGCTCATCAAGAAAGGATAGAAAAAATTGGTCCTGAAAGAAGAGAAATCATTTTTTGACATGGATGGTATCATAATCACTTCACCTGTTCTTTTTTCCATGCGGTACTTTCGCCTTCGCCTCCTTTTCCATTTTCAACAAGAAACTTCGTCTGAGACCCTCTACGAATCTTTCGAAATATACTTCTTGATCCACAGCATCGAGACTCAAAGGAAATAATTGTTGGTCACTCTGGTTCATCTTGTTCCACATGTCTTTGATATTCTGATTGCTGAATGTCCATGATTTTGTAATGAATGGGTGTAGCAGGAAGTGGCTTTTTAGATATTTCTTGTATATCCGGAGCAACCTGAAAGTACCCTGATAATGAAGCGGAGCTCCTCCGATAATCTTTTCATTTCATATCACCTCAACTTCTTCCTGGTCAAAGAAGCATAAAGGTCATGGAGGACAGCCGGGACCAAATGAAAAGATATCATCGATATCCAGAAAAAGAAAGCGTTTGGAGGGATGATCAACATCACTCTCCCAGTGGAGCCGTTGGTTTTCTGCTTTTTTGCTTCAGCAGCTGTCATGCTCATCATGGTTTTCCAACTGATACAATTTTTCTTGTCGTTCACGAAGTTGTAGACTGCCACATCCTTCTGGTTCCTGGAGAAGATTACTTTTATTCATAGGGAGTGTTCATCTTCTGATCGAGAAGGGTTGTTGAGGAGTAGCAAATTCCTCTAGAATTATAGAAGAAATATGCCATCCTATCGTGTTTACGATATATACAGGGTGTTTGCTAATTGAATGTCAATATTTGAGGACGCGATTACTGGGCCCATTTCAAGAAGAAAATTCCATATGAACGTATGACCTAAAACAAGAAATAGAGATACTCAAAATGTCCTCTTCACGTAAATCAGAAGCCAGAAGAATATCTTCTATACATGAAATCTGTTTCTATGCATTGTGATATTCTCTTATCAACAATATTGTTATGATCATGCAGTGAAGGAGTTTTTATTTCTCAAGTGAAAACCGTGCATCAAAAAATTGCTTAGAAATGATTGAGAATTTCATGAATGACTTCAATTACGAGATCAATCAGTGGCGTACCATCAACGTCTGCCAAAATAGGTATCTAAAATTCCATACGAACGCCACTAGTGACAACAAAAAAAATGTGGTACACTAACTGATGCCTCTTGATACATTGGACATGTATACCAAATTTCATTAGGATATCTGAAGTGATAAAAAACTATTCATTCTTTTGAGAACACCACCCTGTATCTCAAATGTTGAGACGTTAAGGTCTTACGTTCATATGGAATATTCTTCTTAAAATGGGCCCAAGAATCGCCTCTTCAAATGTTGCCAATCAATTAGGAAACACCCTGCATATAGAGGAGCTGGAAAGTGACAACGTTTGGTAAATACTGTCTGTAAGTTCTTCGAGGAGGTGGTACATTCATTTTCCAGCTTTCCATGGGATTTTCTCTCCTCGTTTTTGAAAAAATAGAGTAGAAGTTATTAAAAATTATTTCAATATATTTGTAGTAAGGACAGATTTCAGATATGCCCCAAAATGTCACTGCGCTTGAAATTAAACCTTTGGATACCTAAAAGAGGAATTCTCTATTGGTCAGTGACACCTTGTTTTCTTATTTCTGTTTTATTCTTATCAAATATATTTGTATTTCCAATTTTTTTTCAAAAACAAGGTGTCACTGACCAATAGAGAATTTCTCTTTTAGGTATCTGAAGGTTTAATTTCAAGCGCAGTGACATTTTGGGGCATATCTCAAATCTGTCCTTACTACAAATATATTGAAATAATTTTTAATAACTTCTACTCTATTTTTTAGAAACGAGGAGAGAAAATCCCATGAAAAGCTGAAAAATGACAACGTTTGGAATCGAATTCGATATGAATTGGTCGTACACCCATATACGTATACCTACATTACGTATCGGTATCCGCCGTAGTTCCTTCGAGGTCAGTGTCTGTCATCATAGGCGTGCATTCCCTTAGGATAATTACGAAGTATGTTTTTCAATTTCCTTTTTATTATTTCGACATTTCATATGGAAGTCTCTGTTTGCTTAGATAAATCGCCGTATGTAACCGTATCATACCTCGTATATTTTGTAGACGCATCCCAAGCAACGGCAATGAGTCCTGCGATACATAAATCTCCAGGCACAAGGTTTGATAAATTATCTGCAACTTTATAGGGCATCACGTTTAGTATCCCCGAAACCACGCCCAGGCATATTCCTACAGCTCCATTGAGGTTGTCAGTCCATCCTGAGATAGGTTCTTCATAGGTGGGCATAACTGTGAATTACGTGTGGATGAGGAACATTTAAATAACTGAATGAAAATGTTTCGATTGCTCAATATACACTGTGTTTTGTTGGGAAACTGTATCACGTTAACGGTGGATTAGAGATCACCAACCTTGTTTTGAATATAGGGGTGATATAGGAATATTGCTCAATTCTTTGTGGTGTAATTAACTACGAACACTCAGTATATCTCTTCGATATTTGGGATACACGCACTCCTAATTCTACTCGAGCGACTCTCTTATCCGTCAGGAGAAAAATCCAGATCCAGAATACATTTTTGGGTTCTCTAGAATACACCCTGTATTTACCAACTTCCAACATCCGCTCACAGGTCCATACAGAAAACGAAAAGCTGATTCGAACTGAATATTTTTCATTCTCCTACATGTCATTTCACTACTGAATTTCTGATGTGCATTGAAGAGGTGGTGTCACATATTATCACATTCTGTATACAGTGTGGAACAGCCAAATGGAATGAATTCGGCAACAAATAAATGAGGGTGTGTTGGGAAGAAGGCTTGGACATGTCGATTTGTATTTTTGAATACGCATTTTTTTTTTTCGAAACATTTGAATTATATAGAGTTTGTCATGTGACAGTGGCCAATACCAACTATCTTATTTAAAATGGAACACCCTGTATTTCATTCCGTTTTTGAATTCTCACTGAAGAGCTGATTTCATCGATACACCACAATTGGGGTCTAACGGAAATGATTACAGAGATATAGGGAGTGAAAAATAAAGATCTTTCAACTTTAAGATTTTTTTGTGTCAGAACTATTCATCATTGGTCAAAACGGCTTACATGTCCCTGTCTTGACTTTTGATTTACTATCCATTGAAACAAATATAGGGTGGTGCAGAATTCAGAAAATTCATCATCCTGTATCTGTCCCAAAGTATATAATTAGGAGAGAAACATGTGAGTCGTTTCGACCAATGATGCATAGTTTCGACACAAAAAATTCATTACGTTGGAAAATCTCGATTTTTCACACCCTATATCTCTGTAATCATTCCCGCTAGACCCCAAGTGTGGTGTATCGATGAAATCAGCTCTCCAGTGAGAATTTGAGAATGGAATGAAATTGGCCACTGTCACATGATACACTGTAAATAATTTGATTTCTTTGAAAAAATGGGTATTCAAAAATACAAATCGACGTGTCCAGGCGTTTTTTCCAACACACCTTCATGTATTTCTTGTCGAATTTATTCCATTGGGCTGTTTCACACTGTACATATATTGAAATGATGTATAACCTTGACAACAAGTACTGACTGTTATAGTCAAATGTCATGTGAATCTAGATAACGAGAACGAAGTGAAATGACGATAATGAAGACGAAGTATATTGAGTTTTCCGTATTGAATTATGAACATTCAACAATGTAACAACACGCCACGTCCCTACACAATTTTTTTAAACATATTTCCAAACGCACTGTTCTTACATTTCGATATTGATATTGTTTTGATGTTATGATTCCATGTACCAATTCAAAAAAAAAATGCACCAAATCAAACCACATTCATCACAGTTGACGATATTTCAATAACAAAGAGATTGTACCAAATTATATATTTTACCTCATATGAAATTGTTGCACCTGTGATATGTGATTAATATGGTTCGATTTATTGCAATTATCTTCACGAATATGTAAATGGAACTATATTGTCGGAACAATAATGATATGGAAATATATGAATACTTCGTGTTTGGAAATATGCCTCATATAAAGGCATACGAATGCCGACAAAAACTGATGAATGGTATTTTGAATTGCAAAATTCTTGAAATTGCCTTGAACTGAATAAAATCTTTATCATGATCATGATTATTATCATTTGAAAAATATATTTTCTGGAACATGATTACAAATAACAGTGGAGTCATTTAAAATGTCCGAAGAAAACTGATATGTTCATAAAAAGTTGTTTCAGAGGTGACGAATCATCCATTATGGTGAATACTTTGGACAGTTTCCATGAGATCTTTCTTCATTCATGTCTTTGTTTCAATTAATTATTTTTCGTCAAACCTGCAAATCAATATATTCAAATACAAATTCCACCAAAGGAATGAGACTAATCGATTATCATCAGTTGTACTTATTTTCGGTGATCCAAATTTGATTCTTAAGTTCTGCAATTTCAACGATTATGATGATAATGTGGGTTTTATTGGCCGATAAACGTAAAGTTATAACAACGTTACAAATTTGAGTGGAGTACAGAGGTAAGTTTTGCTCGAATCGAATTGTCTTCGTCCAATAGTCCGGGGTACTCAACACCTTTTATGCTCAAACCCTATGTGGTCACTAAAAAAAGACAAAAACGAGAAACACGATGCTCACGAAGAAAAATATTATTCAAATTTTGTTGAAAACGAAAGCTAATTTGTTTACCGAAACGTCCACTACACTAAGTAAGAACTTTGATATTTCATATTTGTCTTTCGAAGTTCTTCAAAACCAAGGTGTTACTGATGAATATAGAATTCCTCTGACAGGTACTCAGGGTTGAATCCCAAAAGCGCATTGACATTCTGAGGCAGATCATAAATCTCTCCTTATTACAAATAGCTCGAAATGATTAGTATAATAATTTCTATTTTCATGAGGAAACTTTCTGAGTATGAATGTACACCACCTCCTCGATTATCACAGTGCAGTATTACAGACAGTACCTCACAGGATGATTCTCAAGGCACTTCGACGAGCTGGGATAGCGGAAATATTCTTCATTGCATTCTCGATAAAGAATTCAAGTTAATGCGCTGGATTTGTTTGGATATTGATCATACAGAAAAAGTTTCCTACAATATCATAGGTTACCTATAGGTGATCTTTGACAAAACTTGTAGGAAATTCTGTCAACTATAAGATTGATAATTGATCTTGGATACACCGATCAACGTCTTGATGTCGATTCTGGATGATTCTTGGTGAATTCTAGGATGTTGTATATGAATCAATTCGAAACCTACCTAATGATGGCCTGAAAATTGCCACAGGTAGATCTCGTCCAGTTTTCTGGATGAAGGATTCTGCCATTGCTTTCGTGAAAGTGTATGTGTTGGGCCACGGACCGAGTAATCTGGAAACGTATCTAACGTCACTTGAACGTTTCCTTGATGAGATGTTTTGTTACCTCGGTGTCAGTTCTTCTATATCAGAATCATCTAGTTCGCCTATGATTGAAGATAGCTCTTCAAATGAATACGGAAAATCATATATTTTTTCATCGATGGCATCTCTCGGAGAATTACAATATGCAGTGGATACTACTATCAATACCTGGAAAGAGGAAATCATGAATCATCTCGAGGTTGAGGATGGATTTTATCAATGAAATATTTCGATTCGGTGTCATGAAGTCTAGTAGTTGAAAGATGATGACTCACTCTCCGCGTTGTCAATTACAGGGTAATTTTTGCGAATCTACAAATAAACTCATACAACATGATGAATATGATCTTGGAAGAGTTGATTTGGGTATTTTGCCATCTTCTATGCGTGAAAATACCAATAAAAGATATGGAACAACAATCCCAACAATTCTGAGTGTGATTTCAGGAAGAACACCATTACGTGTTATATCAAGCCTGTGCTGAACGTCCTATGTTTTTTTTTTTATCTGTGGACAACACGAAAGGGAAACCTATGATGTTCGAGGAAGATCGTGTTAGCCAGCGGTGGATTTTGGGAAAGAAGGAAGGTGTTGGAATTTTTCTTGAATGTTTGGAGGTTGTAAGCATCAGGAAAGACTTCACTAGGCAAAGAATTCCACAACTTTGCCGTTCTATTGATGAATGATGCTTGGTATAGCGATGTTCGACAGGTCTCGAGCCTGACAGTGTAGGGGTGACCAGCTTGAGCTCGTCTGGTTTATCTACTAGGAATCGCGCGTGGTGGCATAATAGATGATATTTCCGTTGAACACCGACCGTGAAAGTACCTATGAAAAAGGCAGAGATCGCCGACCTTTCTACGATGATCTAGAGAGGTCAATGATTTGGTGAGTGTTGTGTCATCGACTAGGCGAATAGCTCTCTTCTGAATTGAATCTAAGAGCTTAAGCGTATGTTTGGGGGCTGAGCTCCAAACATGTGAGCAGTACTCCAGGACAGGTCGAATTTGTGCTTTGTAGATCATAAGCAGTTGCTGGGATGTGAAGTATCTCTTCGCACGGAAAAGAAAACCGAGTTTTTGTGAAGCAGTCTTCGCAATGGACCTCACATGATCGTCCCATGAGAGAGCACTGTTGGTGGTGACACCCAGCAAGGATATTGACGACCTCATAGGAACAGTGGTACCCGACATCATCAAATTGGGCATTGTGTGATCAGCCTTCTTGGTGAACATACAAGCTTGAGTTTTAGTTGCATTGAACTGTACTAGATTCTCAGATCCCCATTTCAGAATTCTTGTCAGATCCTCATTTAAAGCATCAACCTGTCTTCGCCTTGCACCTCTGGCCTCCTTGGATGATATAGGGGCTCTAGAGGAAAAGGCGGAATGAAGTGTACTATCATCCGCAAAGCTATGAACTGGGCTGGAGGTCACATTCAACAAATCATTGATGTGGAGCAAAAACAAAGTTGGTGCCAAGACAGAGCCTTGTGGAACACCAGCATTGATCGTCATTGTATCAGACGAGACCCCGTCTACCACCACGTAGAGTGATCTATCTGCAAGAAAACTCGATAGTAAAAGACACAGTTGGGGCGGCAAACCATATGACGGAAGTTTCGCTAGGAGGCCTTGGTGCCAAACTCGGTCAAATGCTTTGGAGATATCCAAGGCTACAGCCAGAGAGTCCCCATGTTTCTCTATTGACACCTGCCACTTATGTGTCACATAGGCAAGCAGATCTCCAGTTGACCTCTGGTGACGAAAGCCATATTGCCGGTCGTTCACGATTCTTGAGCTCTCTAGATATCGGATGAGCTCGATGTTGATTGCTTTTTCCATTACTTTAGAGATCACAGATAGTAGTGCAATCGGTCTATAGTTGTTAGGGAGTGTTTTCTTGCCCTTCTTTGGAATCGGTTGGACCCTAGCTTTCTTCCAGTTAGAAGGAAATACGCCGAGTTTGTACGAAAGGGTGAACAACCTGCAAAGAACTGGTGTTAGTTCCGGGGCACATTTCTTGAGAACAATAGGCGGTATTTCGTCAGGCCCCATAGCCTTCTTGACGTTGAGGCTAAACAGAATGTGTCTGATTGTGCGTTGCCGGAAGACAATTTCCGGCATACGGTTATCGATGGTAGCGACTTTCGGAAGTTCCTGGCCTCGTGGATCCAAGGTAGAATTGTCTGCAAACATTTTGGCGAGGGTGTTGGCTTTTTCATGAGGTGTTATAGCCAATGTATTATCATCCTTTGTGAGGGGAGGAAATGAGCTAGAAGTGAAATTTCTCCCGATTGCCTTGGCAAACGTCCAAAATGAACGGGAACCATTTGGACACTCTATGTGTATAGAAGAGTTCCACACGCCTTATAGCTTTCCATACAATGTGAGATATGGATATAAACTGAACTAAAGATGAAATCATTATTTATTATTTCTCTTTCGTTTTTATTTTCCCTCCGATTTTACATCATCACAACTCATCATGTTGGTGTGGACAACTGAATATTTTCTTGCATATTCAATATATCACCCTGTATACACTAGTCATTCACATTGGTTTTGAGTCGAAGCCATAAGTCTATGATAATAGGTCTATGATCGAAGACAAACATTTTTATTTATATCTAGCTACATGCTCACCTTCAAATTCTTCATTTGCTTTGCCATAAGGACAACTTCTCTGGTACCACTGACATTGATGGAGAAGGCTTCTTTCAGATGGGCATCGAATCTGAGAGTCGCTGCCATATGGAAAATTATATTCGTATATTCAATTAATTCTTGTTTATCTTCATGGTTGATTCCAAATTCCGATAGTGAACAGTCGCCTGGTATAGGATGCACCCTATCTCGAAATGAAGGATGAACCTGTTTCAATTTGCTGAAAATCTGATCAGGAAAAAAGAAACATCAATATGGAGATCCCATTGTTCAAGTTAGGTCAGTGCTACAACAACATGTCGATTAGGATCCTATCGAATAGTGAGTGTATCACTACTCACACTGATTAATGTTCCTAGTTGTCGTGTCAGTGAGGATTAGGTTAGATTATGTTAGGTTAGGTTAGGTTAGGTTGGGACAATCTATCCAAAATGGTCGATTACAGTTGTAACTAGTGCAAAAACACCCCTACGCCGAATAAGGTACTCACTTTATCTTCAAATAATGTATCCAATATTTCATGAGCAGTTTTACCATTCTTTTCTCTAACCAGCATATACAGTCTGGAGATGTTCGTGGTCCTGAGAATTTTTTCGATTAGAAGTTTGCCCATGAATCCTGTTCCTCCTGTTAGGAATACATTGCTTGAATCGTAGAACTGCTGTATTGGCGTGTTTTCCATTATACTGTATGGTACCTCGATTATAAACACTCCACGAAAATATTCACTATGTTCCGGAGGAAACGCTCTAAGACTTATGTGAGGTTACTGAGAGATTATTTGAAAAAAAGCTCGTATCTATAGTGACTCTGAATTATTTTTTCATAACATAAGAAGAATTACATCCGCATATCATGAAGAAAATATTCTGGAAAAACCTCTGACAAAAATTTCTAGGCACTGTCAGGAATGAACATGGTGACACAGTGATGGTAATTGATTGATTCTAAACAACGAGAATAAATCCTCATTGTCCATCAAAAACTGATATTTGCATAATAATGATACATTGTTTAGTGAGTGATTAATTCACAATTATTCGCATAGTTCAAACGCTTATCGATGGTCACAATGTTTATGAAAATTAGAAAAGGAATTTGGTGCTTCATCAAAAATATACCCGCAGAAGAAAAGTGTGTGGAAAACTGTGTATCAAAAATTCCAAATTTTCCTGGGGTAGGCAATGCTTTCATTGATACAACCATTTCCATAGCTAACTTTGGTGATTCCCTTTTTTGGCAGAGTTTGGACTCCAAGGACAGGCTGTCATTTGAAGTTGACATCATTTCTGGTGAAAACAAGACAAATAAGCTGTGCCTGAAAGAAGTGAGGTTATTTTCAATGAAGATGGTTCCACAATCACTTCCCCTCTTGTTTCTCTCAATCGGTGTTGGTGTATTCGTCTTTTTATTCAAGAAATGTTCTTCAAAGCCCACAACAAATCTTGCGAAATATATTTCAAGATCTAAAGATCTAAAGCACCTAGAGGCAATGATTTCCAATCTTTGTGGTCCATTTTGCTCCATAATTCTTTGACTTCATGGTTCTTGAACGTCCACGTCCTCAAAAATATCGGGTAGATCAGCAAGTAGGTCTTCATATTCTTCTTATAAATCCGGAATATCCTTAAGATAACCTTATCATTTGGTTGGGAGAGAATTTTTCTGTTAGATATAATCTCAACTTCTTGTTGCTCATGTAGGTCCTGAAAGATAGCAGGGACCAAATGGAAATCCATCGAAATCCATCATCGAAATCCAGAAGATAACTGCGTTTGGGGAAAACATAACCATCATTTTTCCAGAGGATTTGTTGGACTCCTGTCTTTTTGCTTGTGCCACTATCATATTCATCATTGTTTTCCAACTGATACGGTTCTCCAAACTCCCTATGAAATCGTAGACTGGCACATCCTCCTGGTTCCTGGAAAATATTACAATTCTGGAATGGCGGGTCTTATTTGCCCCAGAAGTGATGGATTGATGAGGAAATTATATCATCGTGATGGCCAAAGTGTGAGCCTAGGAAAGTTGCACCAAATGATACTATTTCCTTTACTGATTGAAAAATATTTGGATTTCATCGTACTCGATATCGAATTTATCCTGAATAACAACAGGAGAGACGACATAGTGATATTCTGATACCAAAGCAAGGATCACAACCTTGAGGCTATTCTTTCATCTATTCGAAAATGGAAGCGGTTAGTGAGCTCGGCAGAAGTGCATTCCTGCAATAGCAATTACAGGATTGAAATGAGCCCTTTGCAATTCTTACAAAGACCCTGATTGATCCAAGCACGAGACTCATCTTTTTATTGTAATAGAAATTGGAGCAACTAATGAGAATGAGGAAGCGTAAACGAAATGGGAAAATATCATCAATAACCCGAAGGTAACAGCGTTTGGAAGGAACATAACCCAATAGAGCCGTTTGTTTGTCATCTTGTTGACCAAAGTGTGAGTCTAGGAAAATCTCCAGATATGATAATATTCCTTTCTTCAGTTAACAAATATGTGAGGTATATGAATTCAGCATGAATAACAACAGAAATAAGGACATATAGTGATACAGTATAAACCCGAACCCATGAGCATCCACGAATTGAACTCGCAATCTAATGATCACTGACCATATCGCTAGACCATCTCGACAACTCAGCAGAATTTAGAGAACTGGTGAGAATGAAGAAGCGTACTGATGAGAAGCATCAAGCACAACCAGTTACTATAATAATAGCAAAATATGATACATAGTTAATCTCTATCTATGATTAGCTCTCAAGAATCGAGAACGACCGGCAGTATGGCTTCCGTCACCAGAGACGTCGCCTACGTGACACATCGAAGTGTCTATCGAAAAACGTAGAGAGTAGCAGCATTGGATATCTCTAAAGCATTTGAAACAGTTTGGCAACGAGTCCTTTCCGATAAACTTTTGTTATATGGTTTCCAACTTCAAATATGTCGTTTGCTATCGAATTTCGTGGATAGTTTATTTTCCTTGTGGTGGTAGATGAAGTAGTCTCATCAGAATGAATACTACCAATGCTGGGTTTCACAGAATACAAACTTGCATGAAACATTCCGATACGTTCCATCTCTCACAACATTCCATCGCTGGCCAACACGATGTTCCTCGAACATTATGGGTTCCTTTCGTGCTGTCAAATGATAAAAGTGCAAGACCCTATAACATTGTCATATCTCTCGAATTTTTTTTGATACATCCCAAGCAGCGGCCATGATTCCCGCAATACAACAATCTACAGGTGCCAGTTCTGATATATTAGGTACATCAACATCAGTACACCTGAAATCACTCCCAAGCACATACCTCCAGGACCATTCAAATTGTCAGTCCATCCTTGGATAGGTTGTTTATATGTAGGCATAACTGTTGGTATTGAAAGAATCTGTTGATATAACGAACATTCAAGTAACCAAATAAAGATGTTCAAGTATTCATTTATCATGAACCCAATGAGATACTACACGATATATCTATGTACTCACTCTATCTCCGAAAAATGTATCCACAATTTGGTGAGCGTTTTTGCCATTCTCCTCCCTAACCAGCATAAATAGTTTCGAAACGTTTGTAGTCCTGAGCATCTTCTCAATGATAATTTTGACCAGGAATCCCGTTCCTCCAGCTACGAACACATCACTAGAGACGTAGAACTTTTCTATTGGAGACTTTTCCATCATGCTGTGAGGTATTTCGTTGTTTATTCACAGAAAATTATCATATTCTCACAGAGAACGCACCGGAACAACTGAAATTGGTCGTTGAACAGTAAGTGGCTTGTGTGAGATCATAACGACTTGATTATATTTACGAAAGCGTATTGAGCATAACTGAGTTATGTTTGAATTTATTCCGTTCTTTTAATTCTCTAGCTGAAATCTCAGAAACGGCTTGAGTCACGAGTTTGGTTGGATTAGAGATTTGATTGCTTTTTTTAAAGCTTTTTCAAGATGTGCCACGACGTTGCCGTATTCTGCACAATTTTTGAGATATTCAAGAATATTATTGAAATCGACCTATCCGAAGGCAATTCCTCGAACGTCGTTCGAAATTCATTGTCCTTCAGTGCTCGCAGTGATTCCTCCATTGATTTCTTCTCCTGCGAGTACTACACCGTGAAAGAAGTTGAAGATGAGTCTGGAATCTGGATGAGTTGTGGGCATTCTGAAACTGAGAAGAGTAGGTGTACAAGAACAAGTGGTTCAAGTTTGAAAGGCTTCCAAAATTGAATTTTTGATAACATCACTCATGATCCTCCCAAAAACGTCACTGCGCCTGGAATTTAAACTTCAGTTCAGATAGGTACCTGAAAGATAAGTTTTCTGACTCATAGACAGGGCGGTTCATGGGTCTATCCTTGCTATACAGAAGTTTGTTGGAATAATTTCCAGGACAGAAAATCCCAGAAAATCAAGAAAAATGTATATTTCTCATGATTCCAAATGTAGCAAAGTCATTAGTGGGTATAAATTGCAAATATATCTGAGAATGGATAAAACATTTCGTGAAAGCAGTCAGACGATCTGAGAATTATAAACTGAAATCAAAACCTTACGCATAAGTTGAATCTCAAAATAAATTATCCATACAAGTTCTTCCGGTATAATGAAAACTGAAACTCAGTAGGATACTATATAAAGAACGTCTTCGCTGTACGTATTGATATGGGCCGTTTTGAATGAATGTGTTGTTCATTGAAAGAAAACACTGGATGTACTTATACATCAACTAGACTCGAGAATTGCATTTTTATTTTCCTAAATAATGGATATTTGTGAATACAGAATATGCAGGACGTTTTCTATTACAGAAGTCGACGGAAAGGTTTTTATTGCCGTATCTTGACTTGTGCAGTGCTACAAGTAGGCGGTGAACTTCGTCCTTGGTGGGCATACAGATGAATCGACTGTCTGGATCATATCTGGAAAAGACAAAAATTCATTATTTTTCACTCAGTACACCGGAGACGTGTGGTTTTTTCATTTGAAGAGAGACAAATTTGAAATGCACAGGAAGTACTTGAGCAATGATCCAGTTTCCTTTGAATCTAACGACAATTTTTTTACAAGATTTTAATTAGTTTCAGTTTAGATTAGTCTGTAATCAAATCTTTGAAGTCAAATTTGAACCACTTCCGATCATCTGAATAATTTGAATTGGATATTGGACTTTGGCGGGTGTACATAATTCCGGTTACAAGGCATCATGTCATTTTTGTTAGGGAAAAAAGAACACAATGGCGGCTCCAATATGGTGGACGAGTTCTGTGATTATGGTCCGATCCTATTCGATTTGGTGTATGAGAGTTTTAGGGGTCGGAGATTATCATTTTTCGCCAAAATTCAAAGATTCATCTTGATGGCCTGAAAATGGTGGTTTCTTTTCAGAATTGAGATATAGATTTTTTGGGGTCGGAATTTTTTTCAGCTCCTCATGTCCGTCATAGAGAAAAGAATATAACAACAGTTCTAGTTAATATAGGCACAATCTAGGTCTTCTCGTTACTCAAAAAAGTTTTTATGATCACCATAACATTATTCTGGTTATATTAGAAACATTGTTACGATAACGAAATCATATGGTTGTGCCTATATGTACTAACCAGACACTTTTTTGAGTGCGGTGTCTGCCTGTCTATGATCAAATCAAGCATTCGCCTCGAAATTCTCTCTTCGACAATATATCACAAATTTTCATTAATTTCTTGATTGACATTTTTGAACCGTACGCAAATTTTTCTTCTCCCATCTTTCATATTCTCAACTGTCACACACGAAATATATTCAATAAAATTTTTTCAGTAATATTCCGAGTTGTAGGAATTTAGTAATAATATTCTGAGTTTAAAATCGGAATTCATGAAAGTTCTTGGATATTGATAATTTGATTAACTTATTTCTTCTTGATAATTGATTACAGCACCAATTTTTCAGTTGATGTTATGATAAGTTCTTCGACTTTGAATTCAGGGTATATCGAAAAGAAAGCTTGTTCATGTAAAGCAAATTGGATATTTTTCACGGGAAGGACGTATTGATAATTTCAATGAGTAGAAGAAACACTTGACTCACATCTATTATCCAATCTTTCAAACTTCTTATACAATTGTGAAAAACCAATATATCTGCTTTTTATAACCTACTCAACCTTATTCAACTCGTTTTGTGGAAATTATTTGAAAAATCCACATCATTGAAAAACATCAATTTTCAACTGAAGAAATAGACACATAGGAAATAGTCAGGTATTATCATTAGTTAATAATGTATTTTTCGACCTCTCATTCAATCTTGACATTTCACAGTATCTTGACATATTGGGTTTCTTCCACATCAAAATATCACATATCACATATCACTGTACGGGATAGATTTTTTTTTATTCCTTTTAGTCCTATAATGTTCGAGAAACATTGTGTTAGTCAGTGGTGGAATGTTGAGAGAGAGAAGGAAGGTATTGGACTTTTTCTCGAGAGTCCTAACCATCAGGAAAGACTTCACCAGACAAATAATACTATAACACGGCCGGTTCTATTGATGAATGATGCTCAATAATGAAGAGTTCAACATGTTTCGAGTCTGAGAATGTATATGGATTACCGGCCTGAACTGTTGCTGGAGTGTAAAGTACTTCTTCGCGCGGGACAGAAAGCCAAGTTTTTGTGAAGCAGTTCTCGCAATGGACGCAAAGATGAAAATTCCGACTCGCAGTTCGGAATTCCGACTCACACTCCAAATTTGGAAAAAATGAGTTTTTCGGCCTCCCTACGCCTTGGTATTACGACTCAATTTATTAAGATCCTGGAACATCGTGTGAGTCAACGGTGGAATGTTGGGACAGAAGGAAGGTTCTTGAATTTTTGGAGATCGTTTATTCGTTTTTCAGATTTTCGTAGGATTTCCTCTACTTTCTTCTAAAAATAGAGTAGAAGTTATTAAAAATTATTTCAATATATTTGTAGTGAGAACAGATTTTGTGATCTGCCCCAAAATGTCACTGCGCTTGAAATTGAACCTTTAGATACGTAAAAGAAAAATTCTCTATTTGTCAGTGACACTTTGTTTTCGAAAAATTTGGGAATACAAATATATTCAATGAGAATAAAACCTCTACTTATATTGGTGGTCGATTCGGAACCAATCTGCTCCCGTTCGCAACACAATTAAAATATTTCTCCTCGCAATTTTTTTTTCAATGTGCAGGTAGACGGAAGAATTTTGGGGACAAGGTGTTTTCATTGATTGATATTGAATTTTCCATTTTCATATTCAATATTCAGAAGTGTGTGCCAAGTTCTATTTATATCAACTGAACAAGAAGAAATATCATTGTCTCCGTTCAGGAGAATGCAAGCAGACTCTTTGATTTTCCGTTTTTGCATGGTTGTTGTCTTCTTTTCCTATGATCTTAATATTACCCTAATTGGCCATACGTTGTCCATTCTCAGTGAGGATATGCTCAGCTAATTTCGATTCGTCAGTATATCTTTTCTTCATATTGTTCTTATGCTCTTTCATCCTTACTGTTAGAGGCTTGTCAGTTCCACCGGTATAATATTTTTCACAAACACATGGTATACTGTAAATACAATTTTTTGATGAAATTTCTTCATTTTTTGGTTTTGTATGTAGTGGTATGTTGATATTGATAGTCAACAGAGTATTCAACTACACCAAAAACTGAAGATGAAAGTTCATGCAACTCACTTCACATTCTGCCGTTTCCAAGGATATTTCCTGTAGTATCTCATCCTCTTCTCTGGCATGGAGCCGATATCATTCGTTTGACCTTGAATGTAGCCTCCCGGGTGCATAGGAATCGTGCTTTCCACGTAGAAAACGGGTGCGTCGCCGTTAGGCCAAGGCAAGATGAGTATCTTCCTGAGTACGTTCATGGCATTCTCGATCTCCTCGTCGCTGAGCTCGTTCGAAATGGGAGTCTGAGGGGCTGAAAGAAGTGAAAAAGTTGGTCATTGTCCTTCCATGGTGATCTACCAGGAATGTCTAGATCATTCATGAACCTATCATACTTTCCGAAACATCTTTTGAAATCATCTCACAGCGAGACTAAACGGAAAAATGAGTTTTTCTATGGCATCAGAGGAGACGCCTGCGAAATTTCAGAGCGAATGCTAGTGAGTTAATTGAATTTTCTCAAATTGGAACCCTGAGTGGAAGGTTTTCTAGCAGACTGTCCCTTTCAGAACACGGAATGCACTCTATTCGCGCGATTTCCCGGTGTTGCCAACTCCATCAGAAGCAACAAAATGGAGGATCTGAGAATGAGAATAAAAGAGGACGAGTACAACCTCAACCGGAAATCTAATGCAATCTTCTACGTTGCAAGAATGATCGGAATTGAGTGTTTTCATGAATATTTTCGAAAAGTTAGTGGACCAAATACCTACCCCGATTCATAACAGTTTTTTCTATGCTGGCTTCTACAGCACGTGTATATTTATTTGGAATGTTGTCTCTCGTGAATGTGTAAGATATCTCAACCATCACCACGACATTTTTGATCGGATATGTATCTCCATTTGTCAGGTTATTTGAAAATTGATGTGCACAAATCTCTAGGGGCAATTTGCTAGGTACGAGAATTAGAGTGACAACGTTTGGAATTCGATGTGATATGGCCGTACACGTACATTGTTGTTGTTATTGTTATTGTTACTCATCTCCTTAGTTGCCGAGACAACCCTCAGAAGCCCCGTAGGGCTTGTGCGAGTGAAGGAGACGGGAATCTGCAGTTTATACAAGTGGCATCGAAACCACCGTGGCATTTAGGATAGTTCTATGTAGAACTTTATGATATATATTGTACAGCGCATAAATGAACCCAAATCCATCAGCCAGCCAGGAATCGAACCCACGACCTCATGATTACTATGATGTCGCTTGCCCATCTCGACCACCTGGCCGCCTATACAGGGTGAGTCAAAAATGTGTACCTAGCTTTCTGGGGGTGATAGAACATTGGAAAATAAGTGTAGTTTGATGATTAAACTCATGGCCCAAAATGCATATTAAGGGAGATATATCCTTCCAAAGTTGATAAAATTAAAATAATTTCTCCGCATAACTTCTGAACGATGAAAGCCACCGGATTGAAATTTTGTGCATGAATGTATGTTGTCAAAATACATTTTTTCGTCACACTTCCACATTTCTGATATTGTTATAAAGGGTGTTTTCAGAGGGTGAGTCATGATTTTTTGTAGAAGACTTTTTTCTCTGTATTATTTTCGGTGAAAAAACAGGAGCATTCGATGGAGCGAAGAAAAATACATGAAAAAGGTACTTTTATTCAAATACAAAAAATTGAGCCGTTCGTGAGATATTTGAGTTTTTGTAGTTACATGATATCAGCAGATTGATTTTATTCATCGCGAGATTCTTCGGTAACAATATTCTAGAAGGCCATGATGAATAATTTTGTTCTCAATTTTGACGTTCATGTCATCAACATTCTAGTCAACATTGTTGTAGTCGATTTGTTCGTGTGGTTTTTCTGTGTCATTTATCACTGCGATTATCAACTGAGATTTTAAGAAATATGGCAGGTTATTCGTTCTCTGTACAAACTGATATGCTTCTAATGCTTGGCGAGTGCTTCGTTGATGCAAATACTGCTGAAATATCGTTATACCGATGAATCTCGCGATGAATAAAATCAATCTGCTGATATCATGTAACTACAAAAACTCAAATATGTCACGAACGGCTCAATTTTTTGTATTTGAATAAGAGTACCTTTTTCATGTAATTTTCTTCGCTCCATCGAATGCTTCTGTTTTTTCACCGAAAATAATACAGGGAAAAAAATTTCTACAAAAAATCATGACTCACCCTCTGAAAACACCATTTATAACAATATCAGAAATGTGGAAGTGTGACGAAAAAATGTACTTTGACAACATACATTCATGCACAAAATTTCAATCAGGTGGCTTTCATCGTTCAGAAGTTATGCGGAGAAATTATTTTAATTTTATCAACTTTGGAAGGATATATCTCCCCTAATATGCATTTTGGGCCATGAGTTTAATCATCAAACTACACTTATTTTTCAATGGTCTATCACCCCTAGAAAGCTCGGTACACATTTTTGACTCACCCTGTATATACAACCCACAAGTTGTTCATAACATTTTTTATTTCATTCAATCATCGAACCGGTCCATACCATGTGAAAAAAATATAGATTCTCAAAACACAGCGTCTTATTATAGTATAGTAGTGTTGGGTATGGTGTTTGAGAAACTAATCGACTAATCGAGTTTCTGTCTATGGCAAACTCCTCACCATTGTCTTCTTTCACTTCTGATAGAAGTTCATCATCATAATTCTCTTCCGGATATTGGAAGTTTGTGAGGTGACTGGTTGCCAAGTTTGTGTATAGTCCAGTAGCTAGAAGAACAATCAATGGGCATTGATGTCTCATCGTCCTCATTGTCCTGAAATATCCAAAGAGAATTAGTGTAGGTGAAATCGAAGGCTGAATGGAGTATAATACACCTTTTCTGATATTTAAAACACCGGATCGGAAATTGTAGACCTTCAAAAATTGATTGGTCATTGCGTTGATTGAAATAGTTGGTTATTGATGGCTTTAGTTTCTACAATACGATGTATAATTCGACCGAATCCGGCAAATGTTATAATTGTCATATTATACACCTGAATATAGAAAGATTACTCCAAAAATTCCACACCTAAATTCTCTAAACAACTGGATACTTTCAAGTTGAATCATCAATAATCAAGATTTGGGAACAATAAAGGTAGGTACAGAAATCAATCATATGACAACACGATTATTATTTGCTCACACAACATCTAGAAAAATGAATATTGAGTGAGGTTTAGTGACTTCATACAGTTGAAGTTAGAGTTCAGTTTGTTCTTGATTAGCAGGCCATATTTGTAAATCCTCCTACGGCAGTTGAAGAAACGGTCTTGCAAATTTCAGTTGACGATCTTTCGATATGTAAAAATATGATTTCCTGAGGAATGAACAAGTTCTTCCATGTCTTTTTCATTACTTGATCATACTATTCAGTACCTACCTATTTCATAAAGGGTGGAAGAAGAGAGGAAATTTACAAATTTTCTGGGAAAGATTCCCATCTTTCATGATTATTTTGCAAATTATGAAATGGATGATTTCACTTAGTACGTTATGGTTACGTTATGGTTACATGAACTCCAAGTTGAACAATAAGTTTTCGTCGTGGAATTATGATAACCCAATATTTGTTATTAGATTCTTGGGTGTTCCTGTGCGAAATTCAGAACCCAGCAGGATACCGTGAAATTAATTTTTGTAGGCGGAGTTTCTCAGCAGCCAGGCTGCATTATGAGAAACTCAATTAAGGTAATTAAAGGGAAAGAAATATCGTGGAAATTATCCAATTGAACATGGCTTTTCAACACGAATTCTACTTACATATCTAATTATACAACGGCAAATTTTCACGATATCTTCTGAGTGTAATCAAAAGTTTTGAGTGTTATAATATAAAATGGGAAATTGAAGAATAACAAGCTATAGAAAAATTCGCAATATATACTTGGAAATATTTATACTAGAGAGAAAATCTCAGAACAAATAAATGAATGATCTTTTTGATTACTTTCTTTTATTTATGCTCTACTGATTTCATCCGAGTAGGTATAGTTCATCCCAAGAGTACTCGAAGATATCAAAACATGTAATATGTTGTTTGTTGTTTTCCATAGAGTTTGAAGAATATTATATAGCAATGAGAGTTGTTTTTAGTTTTTTGTACCTTTTACTGCATGAATTTGTACTTCATTTTGCCCCTCCTTCATTACTGTATCGGAATTGTCTACTCTAACAACTGAGTAACCGAAAAAAAATCCTCGATGGATTTTGCGCGATTACAGGGTTGTTCATTGTTGGGTTGTCGGAAACGGCAGGAGATATAAAATCGATTGTATCGGGACATAGTTTCGGAGATCAGTCATGAAGGCGTACAAACATATATCCATTTTTTACACTCCGACAACACGGAAGATATGAACTATAATGTTCGTGAAAGATCGTGTGAGCCAATGGTGGAATCTAGAGAGAAGATGGTTTCGATGGTTCGGAAATTGTCAGAGTTTACTAGTCAGAGGACTCCACAATTATGCAGATCAACTGATTGATGATGCTTAGTAGAGCAAAATTCGACAGGTCTTGAGCTTGCCTGAGCTCGTTCAGTTGGTCCAACTGGAACTGTAGTATCACCGACTAGGCGAATAGCTTCCATCTGATCGAATCTGAGAGTTTCAGAATAGGTTCAAGAGCGGAACTCCAAAGATGTGAAAAGCACTCTGGGATAGGCCGAATTTGCGCTTCTCAGAAGAATCGAGGCATCTGGGGAACAGTTGAGAAAAGGTGTAGGAAAACTTGATAGATCTCCTCATGAAATTTTCTGGAGTATTCAATAATGGAATTATCTATCAGGAATTGTATTGTATATAAAATAGGAAATTTGATTGTGACATCTGGTACGGAAATATCGTGGAATGAGAGAGGATGTTGAATAACCCTGAAGACTGAAAACTCAGAATCCAAAGTTAACTAGGAAATCTTCCAACGAACGGCTATCGTGAGAAATCCTGTACCAAGGCAATTTCGCACATCAAGTGTAATCAATTCGTTTCAGGTTTTGAGCAACTCTCTATAATTGAAAAATAAATAATGATATAGTCATTCTGTTGATCGAATATTGGAGAGATCAGAAAATCGACTTCCTGATGAAATTGAAGGTCTTAAATAAACGTGTATTCACACTGTATAATTTACTGATTCAATCAACGAAGGACTTTCAGGAAGGGTAGATACCTAATTGTTGGCTGTCACTCCTGCTCTGAAACGCATTATTTAGCCCCATCTACCTCAATTGGGAGAATTTTAGTAAGGTAATTATTGCCAATTAGTAGTAGACTTTGGTGTGGAAATTTGAATGTTTTCCCATAACTGAAGTTCTATAACCTAGATCTCCTAGAATGAATGAGGTTGCAATTCCATGTGCGCCAAGGAAAAAATACCTATTCAATAATTATAATAATGATATTCATAATAATAGTAATAATAATAATAATAATGAAGTTTATTCAGATACAGATCACAAAAAAATGCTATAGTAATATATGTGCTGAATAAACGTGATAGAAACCACAGAACCATCAGATGTTGCTTGTGTGTGGTGAGAAGAAAATGAAAATGAAATATGATATGGAGTTAACATAGGTATAGGTATAGCAATAGCTTATGGAAGCAGGATTCGCATATGTAAATAAACTGCTTACTATATAAATTTAAAATCAAACGAGGATAATATGAAATCACACGAATGAAATATCAGTAGATAAAGCAGGTGAAGGTTGAATATATAAAGAACTTTCAATTCAACTATATACGAATATAAAAAAAGGTAGTTGAGACGGGCGTTCCACTAAAATGGTTTGGCAGACCCTTTTTTTCAGCATGCTTTCAAGATAGAATATCACTTCATATAAAATCATACAATATAAAATCATACAACATAAAACTGAATTGATACAGAGTAAGTAAACTAATATAATAAGTATACTAATCTTCGATCATTGAACTAGATTACTAGATAAGTAATCCACAGCCCTGGCAATACAGTTTGTTTGGAAGCAACATCTATAGTATCTATCTTTGTCTAAACAAAGATAGCAGGAGCTGATTCTTCCAGCACCAGTGCTGTGTTGTCAGAGGGGGTCGAATTTATTATTAATTCATGATGAAACCAAATTGAAAATCCGTAACAATTTCAGTAGTACTTTTCAGCATTTCTTGGTGGGAAAATGAACATCTTCATACTTCCTTCACATTGTTACGAAATATTCGAATACATACAATCCTATGGTTAATTTTGTAACTTGCTTGTAATTAATAAACTTATTATGACCGCGTCACAAGAAACAATATGAAAACAATATACTTACTATTCAGTATACAGTTGTCTACTTATACTTTATCATACATAACGTTCAATTTCAATAATGAACATTTATATCTTTGGCGATCAGTGACAGTGCATGTAAGTATATTTACGATTTCAAAGTTCAGTACCTACTAGTGGAAATAATTTTCAAAAAAGTGAAAAACTTGTTTTCAAGGCAAATAGATATGAATGCATATTTGAATGTAATTTGCAAATCTGAAGATGAAACTTTTTTATATCATTTCACGATATCGTCAAAAATGAAGGAAGTTTCATCTCGAGCAGAATAATATATTTTGACGCAAAAAATTGATGTCTGATTATTTCATTTCATGTAGATAGATGAAAATCGATAATGAATATGTGTTGACAAGTATTACGACGAAATGTTATATCGACAATAAAATCATGAATCATGTGAAGATGTAACAAATAGCAGTGTTTCTTATTGAAAACAGGACTGAAATGAAAAACGACCATGGATAATCACACAAATAATTTATTGATTTTTGAATAGGATTGTTTTTGTTAACATACTTCTTACTGTAACTTTCGTTGAATCTTTCAATTTATTTGCCTCATGATGGAGTCTCACAGTGAAATATTTCTCCAAATCAGTTTGACTAGTTTCAAAAACAGTTAACGGTAAATTTCTCATTGTTGTGTGTACAAGAAGTATAGAAATATCCTTATATTTTTTATCAAGAATATCAATTGAGTTCATCATTATTCTCAGTGATTTTTCAGCAGCTTCGCATATTTTGACTACAAATAAGGAATCATCTATCAGTGCTACATTTTTTACCACAAGACGATGTCGCAGCTGACCTATGGGTATAATCAATATAATCTAATCAATTCAATTCAAATTCATTTTTATCCATTCCATTTGGGAAAATGCTTGAAAATCTCGAATGATACGACAATGGTAACTCACCTATGGAATGACGTGTTTTGATCGCCGGTTCAAATTGTCTTTAACACACCTCACAACGTCTCACCATTATATCAAATCACCAAAACAGGAAATAAACTGAGTTTCTGAGGAATTCTGAGTACACAAAACTGAACACAAGTTGAATAATATCGAATAATCAAAACGTAAATAATGACAGATACCAAACAAAGCAATAATCGCCGTCGACTGTCAATATCACATTGCGGTGTTGCAACGTTGAGCAAAAAGAATTCACGATACCCATGCTGGTCCTCGAGCTCCCAAGAAAGTAAAATTGCCAAGTCTCAGAATAATGAAACAATCTTCTATTAATCAGAACTGATTTTTAATCGTCATGACCCAAATTTATTATTATATTTGTGCATTGAACTACATGAATTCATGAAGGACTTTAAATATTATGGACTATTTATCACTTTTTGATGATTGGATATGACAACACTGGCGACGATTGGGTACTAATATTATGATAATTCTGGGAATTCATGTTAGCTTCAGAATATTTGTTTTGTGATCCTTCTAGTGGGTTTGTTGTTCGGAGATACTAATAGTGTGTAAAAAAATGGTGATATATACATTTCAGAATTGTAAGTGGACAATATAGCAAAGGTACGTATGGTTTTATCTCATCTACTCAAATAGTCGTAGAAGTTCGAGTCTTTCGCTTTGAAAAATATGCTGTTTCAACTCTTTTTTGAAGCGATTGATATTCCTGGTGGATTTTATTGTTTCAGGAATGCAGTTGTAGAGTTTGAGTGCAAAGTAAATATATGATCTTTGAGCAACGACCTTGACCATCAAGGGTGTAGTATACTGATCCCTTTGGCGAGTGTGGTACTGATATGAAGGAAGCAATGCTGTATGTTTATTCGTATGATATCTAATGCTAATATAAACGTATAAGGTGAAAAGAAATAGGCACGAAATACGATTCTGACTCTACGCTTCACCTATACAGTGTGGATCAACCAAATGGAATAGATTCAACAACAAATGAATGAGGGTGTGTTGGGAAGAACGCTTGGACACGTCGATTTGTAATATTGAATACGAATTTTTATCAAAAAAAATCAAATTATTTAGAGTGTGTCATGTGACAGTGGCCAATACCAACTTTCTTATTTCAAATAAAACACCCTGTATTTCATTCCATTCCTGAATCCTCACTAAAGAGCTGATTTCATCGATACACCATACTTGGGGTCTAGCGGAAATGATTACAGAGATATAGGGTGTGAAAAATCGAGATTTTTCAACTAAAGGATTTTTTTGTGTCGAAACTATTGGTGTCGAATTATTGGTGAAAACGGCTTACATGTCCCTGTCTCAACTTTTGATTCACTACCTACTGTCATTTGATTGAAACAGATATAGGGTGGTGCAGAATTCAGAAAATTGATCATCCTGTATCTGTCCCAAAGAATTGTCAGTGGATAGTATATCGAAAATCAAGATAGAGACGTGTGAGTCGTTTCGTTCAAAGATGCATAGTTTCGACACAAAAAATTCATTACGTTGAAAAATCTCGATTTTTCACACCCTATATCTCTGTAATCATTCCTGCTAAACCCCAAGTGTGGTGTATCGAAGGAATCAGATATTCAGTGAGAATTTGAAAATGGAATGAAATACAGGGTGTTCTATTTGAAATAAGAAAGTTGGCATTGGCCACTGTCACATGACACACTCTATTAAATTAAATTTTTTGAAGAAAATGCGTTTTAAATAGTACAAATCAACGTGTCCAAGCGTTTTTCCTAACACATCCTCATTAATTTGTTGTCGAATTCATTCCATTTTGCTGTTCCACACTGTATAAACGCACTGTAGCGGAGCGGCATTGCCAATTTTCAATTAATTTACCTACTCTCACTAATTTTGAAGGTCTGTAATTGAGTTCTATATTAGGGCTCTAGGACTAGTTTAGGAACTAGGATAAGGATAAGAATTCCTAACGTTTAATAGTATAATATACGTCGTATTCCATTATTTCATGTGAAAAAAAAATCGAAGGTGGAGAAGCGCTGCCTCAACTTGTTCGGAAAAAAAGTGATCGCCGTGTATTTTTGTGTGAATAATTTGAACTCACCTCGTTGTCGAAGTCCCTGTCGCAAACCCGCCACCGAAACTTCGATCACGTTCGGCACTCGGTCGCGTCACCCGTGCGGAGTCGACAGAGAGATAGAGTAGCGTCGATGTGGCGTCGGGACGGCCTTCCGGACGCTTTTATAGCGAAGGCCTAGGGTGCGCGCATTCCCATGTGGGTGTTCCACAAGTGTCTGCGATAGTAAACAACAAAAGGCTTGAACGGTCAAGCAACAAGTCGGATCTGTTTTTTATTTGTTTTTACGATTTCCTCTCAAGTTTATTTTATGTTTTCAATAATAACAATAATAATAATGAATCTAAAGTATTTTGCTACATATAAAGAGTTGGCTAAATCAGACACTTCCAAATGAAAGTCTTTTTTCTGAACTGAACAGTTGAAAACTGATGGCAGTGTCTGAGGGTCAATTTGTATGGAAAATGTGCATTTTAGAAAAAAATACTGTATCTTCTGTCCTTCCGTCCTGTCCAAAATTCTTCGTCCTTATCCAAACATCTCCAAAAAGTACCTTTTCCCTTATAATTCAATGGTGTGACTGAGTGATTTCAGTAAATTACGTATTGATAGTTCCTGACCGGAAAATCATGACAACATGTATATTCCTGCATATTTCAATAGATCTTGGAGTCACCATTCCAAAAATAAAGCATACTCGATGTTTTGCTGAAGTCTTCTTCGAAATGCAGAGCTTTTATGTTTTCACAAGTGAAATTTGAGAAGCACCCACTTTGAACAAGTAGGCTCTGAACGATGTGACAATGGAATAGGAAGCAATTGTTCACTGGTAGCTGTCAGGTGTTAAGGAAACTGTTCACAGCAAATACCAAAACTTATGTTCTCAATAAAACTTAATAAAACATGATAAAAATAAGGGACAAACCGGAACCAAATATTTCTTTAGATCATGTGTTCGAAATATCTAACAGTTCCACCTACACCCACATAGCATCATTTTCAAAAATTTGCTTCCAACTGATGCATTTATTTTTGGCCATTTCTTTTCAAATTGATCACTATAGTTAGTTAGGTTGCGTTGTAATCTTGCGAAAATGTCTCTGAAAGGTTGTCTTCTCTCTGGATTTTTCTAGTGGTTGAAATTTCTTTCTGCCTCTTCATTTTCCCCGGTTTTTATGAAGCAGATTATCATTCACCATTTTTCATAATTTTCGAGCTTCATTGTAGATGTATTTGAGATAATCAACAAATATCATGAAATCAAAATTTGACAGCAACCAGTTAATATTTGCATTATGTTTCACCACTGTGTCGTCTAAGGCCTACTGCGTCTCAAATTCTACATGTAAAAACCTGAAAGCTCTGCATTTCAAAGATTCAGACTTCTTCGAAAGTATGCTATATTCTTGGAATGGTAATTTCAAGCTCTATTGAAATATGCAGTAATATTTAGGCTGACCCAAAAATAATCTGTCAGAAACTATCATTATATTATTCAAAAAAATAAATTACTGGCACCATTGGATTCTTCGTGAAAAAGTGATTTGGAAATGTTTCAATAGAAATGAAGAATATTTGAACGGGAAGGAAGTACAAACATGTCTAAAAAAAATGCACATTTTCGAAGAACATGCTGTGAAAGAATATATAAATATTGAATTTTTATATATGAGTATAATGGTATCAATTTTATCAATTGTATTTGTACCATTAGAGTAAAGTTATAGTAACAACTGAGAGTTCTTGATTTTTCAGATTTTCATCATTATTTCAGCAATGAACTGAAATGCCCTCATGAATTAGTAAGTGCTATTTCACTTATATCCGACCTACCTACACTTTAGCTGAAGAGGACCAAGGCACAGTAGACTTTCACGATAAATGAACAATTCTGAACGACCAGTTGTTCACTATATTTGATTGAACCGATGATTGAATGAGTCTCCATTGTTATGATCTATTTTTATTTTTTGTTGAGAATGTCACTTCGACTTCAAAGTGGATCACCTTTACATCCAACAATGTGTGTGTAAGAATTCCGCACTAATATGATCAAGGATCGTTTCATGGAGCAAAAAATTCAGATGTTATAATGTTGATATGGACCAGTATAACCGATACTGATAATGCCAATAGGAAACATGGCAGTTGAAGATGAACAGCTGACGGTGGACCAAATAGGATGATACTGTGTATTCTTTTCCTCCTCATACCCAGATAGTATACAGAAAGCTGGTAGGCATAGAGAAGGGTCGAAAGTTCTTTCGACAATATGATACAGGCAATTGGGAGATTTTTGAAGTTATCGAATCATCACAGAACTGAATGAGCTAGGTAAAATGTTTATGGTTCATAGCATTGGTTTTTGAAACATGTACACTCTGTCTCTCTGCAATGTTCCAATGCAAAAACTTTAATTTGTATAGTCCTGATGTCAATTGAGCAGATGGGTTTCCTTTAGTTGCATAATGTGGTAGCTCGATTGAGATTCTATTTGGTCCCAATCAAATTCAGATGTGAGGTAATTGATACGCGAGTTCAATCAATTGTGTAATTGCAAGTTCCAGCTACATGTTTTATTCATGAAATCCGGCGAAATGTGAATAGTTGTCTCTTTCATTAAACCTCCAAGCTAGTTTCTCATCACCACCCTCACATTCATTCTACACAAATAGGTAGCTACCAAATGGCATCGAGTATTGATGAAGTTCGTTGTTCATTTTTTTTATGATCTGTTTTTATTTTTTGTTGAGAATGTTACTTCAACTTTAAAGTGGATAACCTCCACATCCAACAGTGTGTGTATGAGAATTCCGCACGAATATTATCAAGGAACGTTTCATGGAGAAACCTGCCTATCCAGAAGCGGCAAACTACGAGTATTTGTCCAATTTTGAGACGGATACGAAAACTGTTTGTTTGAAATGGTTCTCACCTACGCTTTGAACTGTTCTTGTTAAGAATCCAATTTGCTTTGCAAATGTATGAACCAATAACAATTCCGAAATTCCGAATGTGAAATGAAGAGATCAATAATTATAGAAGTTGCTGGAATACTAATTAATATGATGGTGTGGCGG
Source organism: Gastrophysa polygoni (assembly GCA_963576655.1). Classification (NCBI taxonomy): domain Eukaryota; kingdom Metazoa; phylum Arthropoda; class Insecta; order Coleoptera; family Chrysomelidae; genus Gastrophysa; species Gastrophysa polygoni. The sequence goes on along the minus strand of OY755082.1, from coordinate 4,665,683 downwards.
CAATTACCAGTTGAAATTGAATTTGCATAATTTGCTATTGTGCTATTGACCTTTCAAATCGAATTTCCAGAGTTCTTCTGGGTCTGGGATAATGTGTCTTATTTCATCGATGACATGTTTCATCCTACATAACTTTAACCGTTCTACATGCTAAGATTGCACCGAAAATTCCACACCTGAAATTTTCGACCAATTGAAAGCCTGTTTTTTGTATCGTTACCATACCTATAAAACGAATTTCTGGAAATTTTCTACTTCGCCCCGGGGGAAGCAGCATGAAAATACATTGGAAATTTTTTTGACGTTTTTAGGTGAAATGACATTTACATTCAACTTCAGATTACGTTGGAAATTCCACACATGTGATTTTCAACCAATCAGAACGTGTATTCCTGTCAGATCACCATAGCAACGGATGAATTTTATCGGAAATTTTCTCCTGGTGGGTACCCAACAGCGAATTATACTGGAAATTTTTTTGACGTTTATAATGACAGGTTTTGTCAACTTGATAAAGACGAGAATTGATGCTGTTGGAAACACATTTGGTGTGGAATTTTCTTACCAAATACCACACAAGTTCAAATTGAATTTTTTTCTCGCCCATGAATACGTTTAGAAAATTTCAAAATATTCATGGGCTCGAAAAAAATAATTCGGAAATAATTCGACCTCCAGTGGTATTACTAGTGAAAAATTTTCTTACCGATAACCACTGTAGCTTCAATTAAGGACCGGATTTTATTCTCGAACATGAATATTTGGAGAACTCGTCTTCGACTCGGAGAAATTTTCGAAATATTCGTTTTCGAGAAAACTTCTGGTGATAATTGAAGATCTCGTGGGATTATAAGTGGAAATTGCTTTGTTCGAAGCATAATAAGACGCATGGGTGAGCTCTCTAGATTTTATTTATACCATAGTTGATGTCATTATCCAGTTTGAGATGTAATGTTTTCCATTCCAATGATTTTTATCCACATTTTCCTCCCTTAGATGCTCCTCCTCCACCACCTTTGCCGCCTCTGAAACGAATTAAATTCAACTGATTTTAATATTCCAAAGTTGATATATATATGCAACATAAGTATATGCAACTCGATTCCATAGAATCGAAAAGAAACGTATGTTTTGATAGATCATGCAAAGTCAAAATATCGACGATGTGAATGATCGATATGTAAATCAGTCACATCATGCAACAACTTAGGAAGTACTTTCCGGAGAAAAATATCTTACATTGCATTTACTTCAACGATACATGAAAAAATAGACAGAAATATGAATTTCATGTCCCGTTTGAATTTGTTATATTCTGCTGAATTGTGTGGATTCTCTTATCTTTGCCTTTTTCGAAATTGAATAATTCAGTCGCCCAAAAAATGTTGTTTGCTGCTAGGCGAAATGATCTCTGGTCCTCATCTTGCGTCTGCATTTTTTTGATTCGGCCGAAAAGATCAACTTCACGGCCTTGATAACACACAAAAAACTGTTTTGTACAACTGCCGAAAAAACTTGATGCGTAAATATTTACTTTTTTTCACAGCCAAAATATTTCACGAGATAAACATGAAATTTTACTCTTTGAAGGGTTTATTATCAACAGAGTCAATTATCAATTTGATCATTCGTCATGAAACAATTTCCTTCATTGGAATATAATTGATAGTGAAGTTTGAACAATAACCTCCAGCCTAAACTCCCGAAGATGGACAATTCAATATTTTGTTAGAAATCTCAATTTTTTCAGTCAAACTATCTTCTATAAATGCTCCTGCTACGCAGGCGGATTCCCATTCACAGTTGAACAAAAAATGTTGTATAAAATTCGTGTTCCCATGGCACATTCGAGAGAAAATGAGACTCTCATTCGCCATCAGAAAGACACTCATTTCACGCACCTAATACAAAAATAATTATTCTCTACAATGGTAATACAGTGGAAATTGTCAAAAATAACTTTCGAATAATCTCCGTACTCACTTTTTGAAGCTCTTTTCGACGTCCAAACTCCTCTTTCCGATTCTGCTCGCTGCAGTTGATTTCCCTTCTTCTGCTTCTATTGTAGGTTGGCCTAAAAAGTCAATATCGTATCGGGTATTCATGTTATTCTTCCGTTCTGGGAAACTGATATTCAATTTGGAACCAAAGTGATCAATTAGATGAAGAGTTCTAAGAAAAGCCTTCGCATTTCACATGAAAGTTATAATATCGAATTGAAATGGAATATTCACTATTTTCTATGCCTCCTACAAGACTACCTATGATGAGGATCACAATAAAGCTACTATTTTTTGATTTATGGCCGTTTCAAAATTATACTCCATGACAGGAGATTATTCAACTTTATCTTCATCTACACTGTATGCAATTCCAAACCGCAACAACTTCTTGATTTGGAACTTGTCAAACGATTTTGTAAACACAAAAAATCTATAATATATATATATAGTACTCAAAGAACTATCTCAGGAAATGTGGGTTCGCTAATGGGGTCGAAATATAAGAAACGACTATTGATTTTCACTTCCATATATATTTTCATATATTCGTATAGAAGTAGGTCATTCGATAATAATTGATATTGTAATATTGATTACAACAGAAGAAGGAATGAAAAATCAATGAAGATTTGATATAGATAGAACTTGGCATTCACTTCTTGAATCTGAACAGTTAAATGGTAAACTCCAGACCAATTGATGAATGAACACCTGATACCCAAAATTAATTTTATCTGACAACTTTTCACAGTTTAGTGTCAGACGTGAAGAAGAAGCAGCCAAAGAATTGGGGAAAAAAACATTTTCCATTGTCTGCAAGTTCTTCGAGGAGGTGGTGAATTCATTTTTCGGTTTAAAAGTGGGATTTTCTCTCCTCGTTTCTGAAAAATGAAGTAGAAGTTGAATATCGGACATTGACATTGAAATAATTTCCAATTACTTCCACTTGATTTCTTAGAAACGAGGAGAAAATGCTACAAAAAGCTGAAAAATCAATTTTCCATTGTGTTCAATGAACGGGATCAGATTCGTTCCTGAAACGTCCATATATATATATATATATATATATATATATATATATATATATAAATTTTTGAAGAACAAGGTGCCACTGATAAATAGAGATATTCCCTTCGAGGTATCTGAAGGTTCATTTTGAAGCGACGTGACATTTTGGGGCAGATCACAAAATCTGTCCTTACCACAAATTCTTTGAAATAATCATAACTATTTCTATTTTTATTTATAGAATCGAGGAGATAATCCCAAAAATCTAAAGAAATGAATATACCATCTCCTCGATTGAACTGAAGACAGTTTTAACGGAGCATATATTTGTTTGATTGATTGCTACATCGTCCTTGCAATAAAAAAAAATATATGTCCGTTCACCTCATATATGTATTCCAAATCACATAGCTGGAACTATTATCACTATCATGCTATTCTACGCCTTCACTCATTATGATGATCATGGAAATATCAAGTCCAAAACAAGAAAGTTCAACGAAACAAAAAACTAAATTCTCTTATCGAAAATATTTGATTCCTCGACAACGGACAAACTCACCATGAACGGCCACTGCTAAAGCGACTGAGAGAAGAAAAACTATAACCAACTTTCTGGAATGCATGATAATTGATACTTGCCCCATCGTTGATTTCGCATCTGCTTTTATACAGATAGACTACAATCGACAGAGCATGCAATCATCTTGTATCCTAGATCAGTAAGTGGAATCAATTTCATCAATTTTTGGGAAAACCACAAAAAAATATTAAATATATTATCTTTGACGTCTTTTTGTTGTTCATAATTGAGGATATCATGACGATCTGTTCTGGTTGTTTAATTCACTAGCTCATCTCAGTTGCTTACATCATCATTAGAACGAACAATATACAGGATGTTATCAGATATTTAGAACCGGCTACAGAATTCATCGAAACAACCAACAGATCTTTAGGTTATAACTATCAACAGGAGAAGCGTAATGATATCAAACATGTTGCTATGATCAGGAAAATCTGTCAAGAAAATATCATCGGAGATTCTGAAAACACATTCGATGGTACGTGATTTAATGGACTCATTCTGATATTCCTAAATGGAAATCATTCATGATAGGCCAGTGGGATTTAAGGAGATGGATGTTATTTATTTCATCTCGCAGATGAGTATACGAGATCATAAATGGAGAGTTATTGCTCTCCACATTACTGGAACGAGTATAAAAACTGATACTAATTATATCTAATGGTGGAAACATATCGTATCATCTGAATAATGGACTCTGAAATTTGAATTATATTCATGATTAGCGATTTCTGCTTATATGAAAATAAAACGACATTTTGCAGCTTATATTTTATTACCATATCCAATTACATCCGTAATGAACCGCATGAAAATCACCAGCGCCTGCCACCTCTTCCTCCATGATATCCATCTCCATGATATCCATCTCCATGATGGCGATCATGATGATCATGACATTCCTCCTTCCTGAAATTAAATCAATTTAGTTGCCATGTTTGTCGATATATTTGCCTCTGGTAATTCACCCAAATTCGTCATGTTTTTTTGGAGGTTCTTCATCATCTTTGTTATCTTCAGGAACTTCATCTTTGATGTCCTTGGTATCTTTATCTTTGAGATCCTTGAGATCTTCGAGGTCCTTGAAATTTTCTAAAGCTCTCTCCTCGATTTCATTCACGCCTTCGTTAATATCTGCCTGGGCTTCAATAGAAGAAATGATAAATATCAGTTGATTATTTTTTGATGGAGGAGTGACAGCTGTCAGCAAATCTACCCACTGATTATCAATATATTGACAATATATTTATAATATGGATATCACATAGTGATTGAATAGTGATTTTTATGAAGCGGTAACTACTGACAGCAAACTTGCCCAATGATTAGATTATTATTTGATAACGTGAAATAACATGGTTTAATAGTGATCATGCCTAACCTGCAAAGTTGGCTCATCACTCGGATATTTTGTGACTATTTCATTTCATTTTTTATTATTTCTTCATTATATCTTCAAAATGTTCATTCATACATGCTGAACAATTTCTTTTGAATCGGTCGAAGAATTATTCAAAAGAGATGTCTTTTGTCAACTCATGAAACATCTTCACCCATAAAATTGTATCATCTCATAACGGCTTCGATTATCCCAATGGCGCAAATTCATTATAAGCTCATTGAGAAAATATTTCATCCTGAGCTCTTGTGTTCCTGTAAAAGTGTTTCTCGAGAGCATTTTTAGGAACAATTTTTCATTCACTGGTGGTTAAGAGAGTCTGAAATCGTGAACCCTATATATCATATAATGAATTTTCCTTTGCATCGAAAATAAAATTGTCTTCACAATCACAAAATCTGAATTGATATTGATTGGCCTTTTGTGAAAAGTATCATAATAAGCGAATATCTTTCATCTTATGGTTGGTAGCTCATATTGGATTTTCACTTCATGAAGAACTTTCGTTTTGTTCATTCATGAAATTTTGTAATGAAATCATCGTACGAGTATTGAGGTTTATTTAGTGCCACAGAAAAGCTTATGAAATAGTTTCGTTATATCTGCACAAGGCTTTATATGCGCTGTGAAAACGTATCAAAAATATTTCAGGGAGTGTTTTATAAAGTTTTGATAAATAACTATAAAATTGCTATTTCGGTGGTTTGATTATTGATGTATGGCAATTTTATGGTTGATAAATATTGAATTCCACGAAGGGATTACTACTAATTGCAAACTTGTACAACAACTATATTATAGGATACAGTTTGATATGACTATTACATTGTTATTTCATGGTAATTATATAGTGACTATGTAGTATGATGATAATATGATTACAAGTGATGAAAGCCAAATGAATAAACTGGAGTTGAATATAGTGCAAGAAATTGAACGTGCGTTACTCAGGTTTCTCATGGATTCTACAATTCGAGCAGAATACACTTACCATGGACATCCATCAAAACGACCATCATAATGGAAGCAAGGATTGGTAGGAGTTTCGCCTGCATTGTGCTGAAAAGTCTACACAATATCGTAATTATATTCGTCTGGTTTTCCTTATACCTTATATACCACAGTTTTTTTCTTTATCGCAGCTTAAGTGTATCTATGAATGTTTTAAAGTCATTTGTAATTAGATGTCTGATATCTGCCGTATCAAGGAAGCTCATTACAACAATTATTTTATATCTTAGTTTACTCAGAAAGCACTTATCATGGTTTGGAAAAAAACAGGTTAATTCATCATTTCATTCCACGTCATGAGAAAATGTCGCTTTCCGACTCCTTTCGAAACAATCCAATCAGAAACAGGATATGAGAAAAATGAGGTAAGTTCGGCCTTTTTTGACCTTTTTTGTTGTTTGTCACAACAGAATTTGTTTTTTTTTTCATTTTTCTGTAATTTCTGTTCAATCTTGTACAGATTCAGTTCTTGTGAGAGTATGGCTATTCCCAACGTTCTTGAATTTCGATTCGATTGAATAAATGAATGTAACAATATTTTCTCAATCGTCACTCATCTCCTTAGTTGCCGAAACAAACCTCAGAATTCCCTGAAGGGCTTGTGCGAGTGGAGGAAACGAGAATTTGAACGAGTTCATTCAAGTGGAATCCAAACCACTGTGTCATTTTTGGGCTAATTCTAACCCCATATTTAAACTTCTGACAACACGAAAGGAAATCCTATGATGTTGGAGGAACATCGTGTCAGCGAGCGGCGACACGTGGCAACTGACTAGGAGGAGGTATAGGATTGGAATTTTTCTTGAAAACTTGAAGGTCGTAAACACCAGAAAATACTTCACTAGGCGAAGAATTCCATAACTGAAAATGACGTTATGAAGTTGATGTTATTCCTTTTGTCAAATCATTTGACTTTTGAGTACCATAGCCGTAGAGAAAGTATGGTATGAAACTCCTGAAATTAAGTAATAATCCATGCTCATTGTCTGAAATTCCATATTATAGCAGCTTGATTTGGCAGTAAGTTTTTGCACTGATTCAAAATCAAATCGGCATAAACATTCTAATATAGAAAATTCAGGAAAACAAAATCGTTATAAGAAAACTTGAATGCCCTGTAGCTCTGAAACAGCGAGTTTCAGTAAATGTTTATTGAAAGTTTCTGTTTATTTTGAACATCCAATGAAAAAAAGGAAACAAAACTTCCAAAGGTGCAGAAGCAAAAAAATCTTGATAAGTGAAACAAGTAGTTATCATTCAACCGTACTTGTTCGGCTAATGGAATTGTACATCAATAAATGGCAACGAATTTTACTCATATTTATTTTGTATCTTACAGTTGAATTCTGGAGAAAGATCACAACATCAATTGTAACAAGTTGTTTTTATAAACATGCACACACTTTTCAATCAAGACTCCTACACTGTACGTCATATTTATATCCTAACTTTCCTATTCGAATGATATACAGGGTGTTCCAAATACGATGTGATCTTCGAAACTATGAGAGGTAGGGAAGTTGTAGAAAATTCAATTTGGGTTCGAAAAATTAGTGGTAACTACGATGATTTTTGAGATGTATGAAAAACTGTTTTTGTTTTATTCCTGTTGAACATCTCGGGAAAAGTTCATCTAATGAAGTTAGGAGTTTGATATTCTAAAAACTCGTGTATGAAATATTTACAGCCGATTTATATTCAGAATCTCAAATCTTCTCGCTTTTTTCATGCGGATTTCAAAAGTGTAACTCGAATATTTGACTTCCTGAAAAAAAAATCGATTACATTTCCGCAAAGATCTCATGATATCAAATTTCTGATTCCACAAACTCAACAGTTTCCAAATTATTCAACAAAAAGGAACATTCAAATTTCAGTTTTTGCCATGGAGACAATCCGACAAGAATATTCGACCAAAATTAATCGAAATATTCGAATTTTTTATTGGAAAAATGCTATGGTTAAGGCTTTTCATCGATGGTATCATATTGCCATTATTTTTTATCTCACAATTCAAAGGCCGTATGGCATTCTCACGTTACGGAAATGTAAAATTATCGATATATCATTTTGATATCAATCTTGATCAAAATGTATTTATTTATCATCAATATATCAACGCAGTCCACTGAAGTAGATTCCATTATACAAGAAAAGTATTCCCAATCGCTTTCATTTGCGAAACGTAATTTCTTACACAAAATTACGCAAGTTAACATTAACTCCCGGTGTGACAGCAAGTGCCACCATCTTAAGAATATTTGAGCGAAATTGTCCGCATCGACTTGTGGAACGCCAAAATTGACGATGAAATGAACCATTGAATTTTCTAGAACCTCTCGCTAATCCAACCGATTCACCATAGTTTCTAGGAAAATTGGGACACCTGGTATTGTGTTAATATCTAGGAATTCTCTGGCATGGCTTCCAGAGAAATTGTGCCCTCGTAAACTCTAGTGCTCTCATCTATTGTTTTCAGGACTCCGATGATTTCGTCTGCAAGATCGTACATCTCCTCCACAGTCTGCAAACAATGAACAGGTTAAGGAACGTGTAAGGTTACGGTGGGACGTGCTTATACAGGGTAGCCAATTTCATACGAAACAATGAATAACTCTCGAAATAATTTGTTGAAAAATCAATACAGCAACATTATTACAATAACTACCTTCCATATCAGTAGATGTTCGGAAACCGTGAGAGATCTGGTTCGCAATGGAAGAAATCCTTATCCAGTATTAGAGGTAATAACGATAAAATGCTATTCCGTTTCATTTTTCTATTGACTTCATTCGAACATGACATCGAATTGAAGAAGAGCAAATAACTGAGTTTGCTCAGAAAAATGTTGATGAGAATATATGGCTTGGAAAACCTGACACATTTCTGGGGGAGGAAGATGAAGGTCCTCCGATGAGTTTCAAGAAAGATGAAGGTCTCCAAGAATGTCTAGACATGAGTAAGACTAGGAAGTGATTTTGGTGAAAGTGTGAAAAATATGGACGCTCTTGGGAGGAACATCTGAGTAATCTTTTTGTAAGAAAATGATATCCAATGTCCATCAAGACCCATCAAAGGTATGAAGTTTTCCATCGGCCCAAGCTGGTATTATTTCAGGAAAGTTGTCCATGGTACATGGAAGTCAACCGACATTATCGAGAAAAAATGGGAATTGATCATGGGAGATAATTTCTTTCGCCAGATATATAATCACTAGCTTGCTACTGTTACTCAAAAAATTCAGAGTTATACAAATTTTGTGATGGAGATGCGCAAAATCACCAAGGGGAATATAGTTATCATCATAATGTACACCTATCTACTCGAATATGTTTTCTAGTGAACACAATTTTGGGATCATATAGGAATCAAATGATTTTTCCATCCTTGGAATCATCCTTGTTTGTGTATACCATGGACATCTATTCATCCCTATTGCCTAGAGGAATTTAGTAGTTTCGACCGTCGTACCCAGAAATTCATAGTGAGCTGATTTGTTTTAGATAAATCATGTCCCTACAAGTTTGCACATGGAGTTTTCTTATCACCTGTGATAACGATTGGGTGTCAGTACATACATGAATCACCCTGTACATGTCGTACAGTGAACACGGATTCATGTTTTTACGGATATGTTGCAGGATTGCATTGCTTTGTGTGAGTTGTTCATCCATTCCGAGATGCTTGAGGGACTTTCAAGAAAGAGGTAGTTTGAGGGAAAATTTTCTCGTTAGTAAAATTTCTACACGGTGTCTACGGTCTCGGGTTTTTTTAGGGATTTCTAAAATCTTAGGCGAACTCTATTTTTTCTGCTTACATTCATTCAAAGGAAGATTCATACCGAAACTGAATTTTAGGGAGAATTTGGTCTTGAATTTGGTCTGGAATTGAATCTCCAAAATGGTAATTTCACTTTCGATGGAATCTATCGCAAATATATCATTCGTTTCTTGACAATGGCCTGTTGTAATTTGTTCAATGCCCTATTGGCAGACCCTTCACTACTCAATCACCTTGCAACTCAGCAACTTCTTAACTAAGGGATCCTCGTATCTCATTTTCTCAAAGTCCTCTTTATTCATCATGTAGCCGGTCTCGACATCCTCCTCTTCAGTTTTCTCCAGATACGTATCAGCTGGGATACACAACCTGATACCCTGTCCTCTGAAAATGTGACCCTTTTCTATAGACAGTCCGGATTCTGGATCAGGTGTGTCGTCCCAATACAGGTAAGTTGGGATTTTCACTTTGGGAATTTTGATCTGAAAATCATTTCATTATAAGAGATTCAATTGTCGCTGGAATGTTTTTCTATAATAGATCTCTTTCTACGACCACTAGTGCAAGTTTGTGATTACGAACAAAAAACAATCGTGGAAAGCTTCTTCTTACACACAGTTTGCCTAAAGTGTTAGGTAATATGAGTGAAAACACGGATTTTTTGATTTATTTCGTCTCTCAGAATATTGGTACCTATATGTGGACACCTCGACAAAGACTGCAAATGTTGAAAAGTTATTGTAGAATGAATTTCGAACGAAAATTAACCGTTTTTTGTCCAGGAATAAATGTTCTTGTTCTTGTAGATTTTTTTCTTCGCATTTTATATTATGAATGATTTTTGGGCGGGCGCCTATGTTTGTAGAAATACCTTAGCTCTTCGTTCAGCTGTCACTTTATTACAGTATTCTTCTATGAGCATCACTGGATGCTGCGCCATCTCTGGGGGAGCCTGATTAAGAGGAATTTTCCCAGTGAGCACCAGATTCTTCACTCTCTCCAACTCTTCACCCTGTAAATATAACATTCGACGATGTCTCATGAACACAGAGATGCATTTTTAAAAATGAAAACTCCACACTCCTCACATTCTCGACCAATCGAAAACCTGTATTTTGTATCGTTACCATCGCAACTAAACAAATTTCCGAAAATTTTCTACTCCTCCTTGGGAGAAGGAGCAGGAAATTACACTGAGAGTTGTTTGACGTGTATAGGTGAATGTCGATACCATAAAAAATGTCATCCTAGTATTTTTTCGAAATATCAGAGTGCAAAATTTTACCACTTTAGTTTCCAATAAAAATAGTTTTTTCTTTTCTCGAACACGATTATTAAGGAAATTGGTTTCAGAATATTCGTGTTCTCGAAAAAAAATTCTGCAATAATTGAAGCTCTCATGGTATCAAAAGTAAGAAGTTTCCATTATTCATGTCATTGAATCATATTTTATTATTTTCTCTATTCAACATGAACTTTTACTAATAATGGTGAATCATTGTTGAATACGATCATAGAAACATGGAAAATGTTTGGTAAAACTGATAAAACTATTGAAACCTCAAAATGACTGCAAAGGCAAGCACTAAGTTCGACTAGTGAATAGAGTATGAATCAAATGACTTTTCGAGGTTGGTTACTCATTGTCTGTATGAAACTCAATTCCCTAATTATTTTCGAAAATTCACTGAAATGTGTCAGTTTCTGTCCACACTAAACTGAGTTGATTTTTCACTACATTAGGGGGATGTTATAGTGTATGAATTTAATATCAATTTTCATGTCTTCATTTTTCCTTTCATTGATTTCTACTTCGACCATAATGTTTTATGGTCAAAGGATTTTTATTAAGGCATTTTCACAGTGCGATAATAATTACAATGGCAGCTCAATATTTCAAGGTTCAATAAAACATTATTTTCTGTAGCGAAGTATTAAAATATCCATTGATTCATATTGGAATAATGTATGAAATGAAATATCTTGTAAATATGGCCGCTACGACTCTTCTGGTACTATTTTGGTAGAATTTACAATCAAATTGGGTTCATGATCTGTTGCGTTGCCTAAAGGTGAATATTCGAATAAAAGTCGATGCGAAATTCAATGAAGATTGCGGTCTATTTCACAATTACCTCAGGAATATTCCGCATCTAATCGTCATCCGAACATATGCTAATAGGTAACTCACCTCTCTGACTTTGATCCTCTTGTCCATCGATTCAGCATAGTCCTCAAGAATGCGTTCTTGTAGCCTCTGCATATACTTCCTGTCGGTGAGGCTCACGGTGTTGGACCCCATGAGCTTTTCCAAGCGCGAACGTATCTGCGGATGACTGAATCTGCAACACAAGAATGTGTACGTGAAATTCTAAATCATGATGATTCGGAGAAAATCAAACCTAATAACCTGATATCATCATGGCCGGATGTAAGTACATTCTCTAGACTAAATATCGATATCGATGCTAGCCCTCATGATTTTCGACACATTTCCTTGGCAAGACCTTGACGCTTAATAAGCCAAGATAGTCTCACAAAAGCTGTGTTTTTTCCAACTGAAATCAGCACTCTTCACAGTTCAAATTTGTTAATATAACTTCTAAGAACTGTTTGCAAATTTACTAGAGTCGGTCTCAAGTATGCTTTTTACGAGAGAAATCGAATGCTTCTTATATTATTTTACGATTCTCATCCATACACATTATTTATTTCAATTGTAGGTGGTATGATTTATCGATGCAGGTATAGTGGTGTTTTGGATGATGAAAATTCTATCCTTCTCTTCTTCATGTTTGACCTACCTATTTCGCTCAGTTCATGTGAGATTCTTCTATATTCACATATATCCATATATCAGTCGCATATTTGAAGTTTCTGTATTTTTCCGACATATTGACTGGTTCAACATGGACTACATAAAAAGTCCGCGTGATTGAAAAGAGATGAGATGAATGTATCACAAAGAATAGATTTCAAATTGATGGAGGGGAAGTAACTATTGCTATAGATCAATTTCATTGTTGAGTTGACTTGATTGGCCAAATGGAATCATTCACCTCTGAACATTTCTCTATTGAAATTCCACTTCCGTCAATATGATATCATTCGGTCGTCTTTCCGACTCGAGGTAATTGAACGAACAGATTTCGAAAACATAATCGAATCGGGTTCCGTGACTCCACTTCAGGAATAATTGGGCGATTCCAAAGAATAAGTTATTGTTACGAGCTATTCGCTTTGTCTAGAGTCTAGATTATTACCCTTGAAGAAAAAAATTGCTACACGAGGGTGACCTCAGGAGGAAAACAAGTTCATGGAATTTTCATATACGGTGTTATTCTAATTCGTATCTATAAATCGCGTAGTATTGATTCATTCATTGATACATTTATTCATTTATTCATTTATTCATCTATTCATTTATTCATTTATTCATTTATTCATTTATTCATTTATTCATTTATTCATTTATTCATTTATTCATTTATTCATTTATTCATTTATTCATTCATTCATTTATCCATTTATTAATTTATTCATTTATTCATTTATTCATTTATCCATTTTTTCATCTGTTCATTTATTCATTTATTCATTCATTCATTCATTCATTCATTTATTCATTCATGTATCCATTTATTTATAAATTAATTTCTCATTCAAATTTGAAATGTCAGAATATTCATATTGCCTCCTCTGATATTACAGTTATGTACATGACCTCAGAAATTTATTTTGAATAATTTTCTCAATTCTGTTGAAAATTTCTGTATGCAGCCTAATACTTTGAATGATTTACAAAGAATATTATAAATATATGAGTCTTGAATATAACTTCGGATATGAATGATATGCCAAGATCTGGCTCTATCAGCGTATAATTTAGTTAATGCTTCAGCATTTCGGAAAATTCCTGTAAGACACTTTTTCATATACTCCTGAACTGCATTTATTTTTCAGTTATTCCACTCCTGATCATCTGGCCATATTTATCTCAATCCTTCTCAAAATATCGTATCAATGATACGACCATTATATCTCATTCTGAACATCTTGGCCATCATTATTCAATTCATTCTCAAAATATCGTATCATTCATCATAAATTCATTCCATGAAAATTCCCAGTCAATTCCAGCAATGAATTTCGTCAATTGATTCGCAGATGAGTTCTTTAAATCACAGATCACCATATGTAATTTTTCGAAAGATCAAAAATTCTCAGTGATCAGTTAATAGTATTTTCCATCGTACCATTTTGGCACTAACTATTCACCAGTAGTGACGTCATTATCAACTGATAATGGAAGTACTTCTATAGTTGCTCCATTGAGATCATACCCACATACATCTTCCTTCCTACTAGCTATTTTCCATATATTCCACCACAACGGATAACATCTACTCCATTTATTTTTTACTGTCACGATATTCAGCCGGAAGACTCTCGAAACTCACAACGTATCGAAACCAGGTCAAGGAATTGATATATTTCTCCTCACTCGATGTATGTGCATACGAATATTTTGCAAAGGATCTAAATTGCATCATACAGCTACGCCCTCGCAAAAACGGTGTGGAATTGCGGCATGGGGTTACAATTCGATTTCATGTTCATTCTTGGGAGAATATTCCGGAAGATACTACATAATAGAAGCACCTGACAGACATACTGTAGATGGAGTCTCTGAGTGACTGCTCACTTCTAGTGAGTGAATGTTTCGAGTAGAATTTCTGATTCAAAACTTTCTATCGGAATTTAGTATATTCACAAGCACCATTCATCAGTAGAATAGCAAAGGTGCGGAATTATTTGCCTAGTGAAGTCTTTCCTGAAGCTCACAAACTTTCCAACACCTTCCTTCTAGTCTGTTAGTCCAACATTATAGGTTTTCCTTTCTTGTTGTCAAAGGATGAAAAAAAATTGTTCCCATCTGTAAAAAAATTGGGCGATTTCACTGTGATGAAGATTAAAACAAACTGGATAACTTTTTCTTGGTGAGTTCTACTCAAATCATTGATCGAATGTGTGAATGACAGCGAAAATTCACTCGCTTCTGTCAAATAGCTTGAGCTAAACGAAAGAGGAGGTACTGAAAGAGATTTCAAACGTGAACATGAACCTAATCGAAACTGAATTAGATCAGTTGTGTTCACTCCTCCTGAGCTTTGATTAGCTTTGATTGATTCGAGAATAGCATCCCAGAAATATTTTCACGCTTGTGTTTACTTTCCAACACGATGTAGATGCTATCGCATTGCCGTGATGATATGAGCTACTTTCTATTATCAAACTAAACCATGCGCTGTATGTTTTCGTAGATGGTCTTAGTTAAATTAGTATTACTCATCGATCATAGAACATACTAGATAAGAATCACCCTGTTCGATAACCGATGAGTCGATAGAGAGAAGTGATGATAGAAGTAGTAGATGAATATTGAAGGAAGGGGCAGAAATATATTCTAGACGTGAACATTTTGGTAAACAACATAGTATATTACATAACCAAAAAGTGAGAACAGTGACATTTCGCTCGAGTTGATATTCAGCACAAGCTGCATATCGGCGAAGTTTCAAAGTTTCACCCATGTCCATTGTCATTCATCGAAATTTTCAGAAATACGCCTACTCGAATTCATAAGTTATTTCGAAGTTTTGCTCATTGTTGACAGCTACCAAGATACAGTAGTTAGGAAAGAGATAACCCGATCTGAGCTTTTCGATAATCATCGATGTCGATTTCATGAAAATAAATATGTACGCCCTTGAGTTCCTGATATTCCAGCTACAAATCTTTAGTAACCAACTTCACTCAGTGACAAGTCAACGTCAACGTTGTTTCGTTGTTTGTCATTGTCATAATTATGGAGTGTGAATGATAAATAAATTTTCCTGAATAATATAGTAGATTCATAACATCCACAGAGATCAGAATCATTGAAAGGAGGAGATGATGGTCACACTACCGGACGCATCTTGAAGAAGGAACGAAGGTGGTGGATTGAATCATTTCGAGAAAAGTTAGGATGCAAAATCAATCCAAAATGTAAGTGCCATGTATGATGATACCAGCTGGTGAACATCATAACATTCATCAATCACTGCAACCGTGTGCTTTCTTCCAATATTTCCACACTAGTGAGTGTTACTTTCCTGTTACTTTTAGCCAACTACGGGGTTATTGACAGGCACGTTGGCAGGGTTGATTGTGACTATTTTGCGCTATAAACGAGCTTACTGACAGCGCGCGGTGAGAAGAAAGAGAGTGATACTGCTACCAACATTTCGAATGGTGATATATAAATATTTAACATTTCATACTATTGATAGTAGGTTTATATTAGAGTTTCGTAAAGTACCAGAGTACCACTCAGAGTGCCACATTAGAATATGCACCATGAGTGGACAGATGCAGCCTTTTCAACAGAACGGCTAAGTAATATTGTATAAATCAATCAAAATGTACACTGAAAGAGAAATAAATGAACTGGAAGATATTCTACGAATACAATAAAGAAAATTAGTGTTGCATCTTTCGAGAAAATATCTATCATCCTTGATCTATTATTGAGAATGAGTCAGTTGATGACAGTTTTGAATATTTCGATTTGTATTTTGACTATATCTTGTGATATATGAAAATGGTTTTCCTGATTTCAGAATTTTCATTTTGTTCATCGATTGGAATGAAAGAGAAAATATCTCAATTGTGATTTATCATATGGATGATAAAGCAGAACCAAAGTTTGCGTGTCTTTCAGGATAATAGCGTGAAACTATCGAGAACGACTTTGTAATTCTCAGTAAATAAGGGGTGCGTATTACTGTGACGATTTCTAGCGATTGTACCTGTTTCTTAGGGGCAGGTGGTCCAAACTCCTACGGATTATAGCGACCGAGTCTCGCGACTGTCGCCCGAGGTCGGGAAAACCGCTGAGAACCGCGGAAAGCGAAAAGAAAATAGACGACGACGGCGACTCGCGTGTATTCGGGCGGGGTTGGACGCCTTTCCGGAAAATTATGAGCGGATCGCACACAATTGCCACCTCCGAGTATCTACAAGGTGTTGACGCAGATTGTGGGCGGGGAAAACAAAGATTTCGGGAGTTCTAATTGTTTGAATGAGAGTTCAACAACTTGTTATCCAACAGAAAATCTCTTGAGTAGAATCAAACAGAATGAATCAACTCTCAGGGAGTCTAATCGATAATAATTATCATTAGATTACTTCATACTCATCATTCTATGTGGCTATGAAGTTTCAACCAACTTCCTTGGACGATTTGGAAGTACCAGAGTTGGTAAAAAGGAGCTACATTTTCTAGCTTTTTGTGAGATTTCCTCTCCTCGTTTCTAAAAAATAGAGTAGAAGTATTTGAAAATTATTTCAATATATTTGTAGTATGGACAGATTTTGTGATCTGCCCCAAAATGTCACTGCCCTTTAACCTTTAAACCTTTAGATACCTAAGAGAGAAATTATCTATTTGTCAGCTCGTTTTTGAAAAATTCGGAAATACATATATATTTGATATGAATAAAACCTCTACTTATCTTGGTGGACGTTTCGAGAACGAATCTGCTCCCGTTCTCAACACAATTAAAAAAATTTTCTCTTCGCAAAATTTCTCAATATGTTGTCGGTTTTGACACTGAAAAGTGACAATTTGGTAGACGCAGGAATTCTGATTACAAGGTGTTCTTATTGATCGATATTGATGAATTTTCCATTTTCATATTCAATTTTCAGAAGTGGATGCCAAGTTCTATCTATATCAACTGAACAAGAAGCAATATTATTGTCTCCGTTCAGGAGAATGCAAGCAGACTCTTTGACTTTCCGCTTTTGGTTGTTGTCTTCTTTTCCTATGATCTTAATATTATCCCAATCGGCCATATGTTGTCCATTTTCAGTAAGGATATGTTCAGCTAATTTTGATTTGTCAGTATATCTTTTCTTTATATTGTTCTTATGCTTTCATCCTTACTGATAGAGGCCTGCTGGTTTCACCGGTATAATATTTTCCACAAACACATGGTATACTGTATATACAAAGGAGCTACGATTGAGACCATGTAGAACCTTAAAAGTGAGATTTCCCAAGGAGAATATCAAGAAATTATCGTTATTGCAGACCCGTCTGAAAGTGTTGTATTCCAACAAGCGAGAGCTGCCCGCGACTATTTACGACAAGAACTGAAACCGGATCATTGAGAAGGGAAACAAAGTTCATTAGTACGGAGTTCAGAAGGAATAACCAAAATGATGAATTCGTGGAGTAGAAACACCTCTGAATAGCTCGGAACAAACAGTTTGTCGAGGTGAGCAAGCTTCTGTTGCTTGCTTGACTCACTCTTTTTGTATCAGAACAAATAACGATGATTAGAAAACAAATCGAGTCGAATAAAATGCTTCAGCAAGACTTGCTGAGGTGGTGCCAATAGAATATGTTCAGTGAGAAAATCTTCAGAGGAGACAATAATAGCAACGTTGTTCCTGTCACATTATTTGACAAAAAATTGATGTTCAGAAGGGGCCCAAATAATAAAACCAGTAGGCTATTTGTGAGGACAAATCGATACTAGGAGGCCAAAAAAATCGCTGGTATGCCCATTGGAATTATTATCATTGAAAATTTGACAAAATCGTCTGCCGAGGCGTTCGGCATGAATAAGAACGAAAGAAATACTTATCATTCCAATAGATCCAGCGTGGTCAGTAGATTGGCCAAAAATGGT
Organism: Gastrophysa polygoni; assembly: GCA_963576655.1. Taxonomy (NCBI): domain Eukaryota; kingdom Metazoa; phylum Arthropoda; class Insecta; order Coleoptera; family Chrysomelidae; genus Gastrophysa; species Gastrophysa polygoni. The sequence continues at coordinate 4,647,149 of OY755082.1, read as the reverse complement.
GTTCAAGAGCAAAGAGAATAACGAGTCATAATGATGTCAACTCAATAAAACCCCACTCGAATATTGATGAAGAGCATCATAATCAAAATATCAACACCATGCGTGGAAATACATCTCAATCAGTCGTAGTAACTGACACGTCTGGATATTCTTTCAATTTCTCTCATTCTTCTTTCTTCAGAAAAATTATTTTTGCTGTATATATGTACATGAGGCAATATATTGGCAGAATATATCTCGAACATGAATGAAGGCTCAAAAATGACTGGAAAACTTCCTCCAGCTTGTTGCTTATGAGCCACAGACCTCCCAATCTGTTACAATTTTTTTTTTTCGAATCAATGTCATTCGGTTGTTGTAACTGGAAATTGTTCGCATCTCTACTGCAGTATTCATGAACTTGATGATTGAACTCATTAGAACTAAATGAAACAGGTTGGCATCATTCCTTTGACTATTTTGAAGACGAATAACATTGCAGAGGGAGTCAATCTTCCGCCACTGTGAAGTCTCTTGCTCATTGATTATAGGTGTGTATCTGATACCCCGATTTTGGAGAGAAGTTTTACTGTTATCATCTGCTGTTGATGTCTGGTGTAGATGTCTAATGTTGTCTGTGTGGGTCTTTTCAAACGACCAAAAGCGCAGCTCCTGGAGGACTGATCAGGTACTGTAAGGCAACACACGATAACTCAAACGGAGAATGTTTAGCCCGATGGAATTGCGGTAATCACACATACAAGGCTACCCCCTAAAAAGCCCCTTCACTGACACCCTACACACTCCAGCACTATAGCCTACTAATTATACTCCTGAAAAAGTAGGTACGTCCCATGAAGAGTCATAGTACGAATACACAGATAGCAGACAGACAATATCTGTTTACACTCATTGCTTGTTCCAAAATCATCCACGCCACAGAAACGGAATGGCTCATTAGTAGCAGAAAGCGCGACTGTAAGGGTCCAACCTCACATTCGGGTATTCCGTTGAAGGTTTCAAAAAGATGGCGTGTGGACCACTCCAGGAGGACTGTGGATTGGAAGTCTTTGGGGAAATTCATCCAGCTCGATGGATGAATTTGTTGGGACTCACAAAAGGGAAAGGAACCGAGGGGTGTGAATCGTGAGCAGTTGCTGGGAAGTACCTAATTGAACGTAACGTAACGTAACAGAAAGCTCAGTTTTTGTGAGGGAGTTCTGGCAATGAACCTAATTCTATTATTTGTCTTTCCACATTGGCGAATTCTCAGAACCATGATCGTTCATATTCTAGATGTGAATACTAGAAATTCATGGAATTATTAGAGAGGAGTTCCGAAAGTTTCAGATGTCGAGCTCAAGTGAACAACAACCACCCGAACTACTGTGTAGGTGTCATTTTGTGTGAAACCTAATTATCGCCCGTTCTCAGAAATCTGGAAAGGATCATATGGCGCTAGTCGATTTATCTTGTCTGGCCCAACACCATCGAGTCGACTATGCACAGAATTTAGTAAATGGGATTTCCGTACAGTTCGAAGAACACGAAACCGCTTTCCATCATCTTCCTGCAATTTATAGAAAGGAGACATTATTGCCTGCGAGGATAAAACGGAGGTAACGAGCATCCGTACCTTTACAACATTTTAATACCCACGTCAATTAATTTTCACTCCGAATATCCTGATTATCCAAGAGCCCTTTCACATATCGCATTTTCCTCTACATTTTGATAAATATAACCTCACCCTACTTCATAACATCTGATGCCTCAGGCAAGCTTGGAAAAATACAATGAGTACAATTACAAAAGCACTGATGAATGGTACATAAGAATCGAACTCGACAAGACTCAAACGAAGAAAAATTACTTGCTCTGATGGGAAAAATTAAATTTTTGCATAGATATTTGCATTTCAAATATGCGTTTGTGACAGATGACAATATACTATCTCCTGACATTTCTTTGGGACAAATACAGGATGGTCAATGCCGTTTTGACCAATAATGAATAGTTTCGACACAAAAAAATCCTTAAGTTGAGAAATCTATATTCACACCCTATATCTCTGTAATCATTTCCGCTAGACCCCAAGTGTGGTGTATCGATGAAATCAGCTCTTCAGTGAGAATTTGGAAATGGAATGAAATACAGGGTTTTCCATTCGAAATAAGGAAGTTGGTATTGGCCACTGTCACATGACACACTCTATATAATTTAATTTTCTTGGAAAAAAATGCGTATTCAAAAATACGAATCGACATGTCGAAGCGTTTTTCGATGTCGAATTTATTCCATTTGGCTGTTCCACACTTAATATGTTTTGTAACATCGGCCACATTCATTTGTTAATGCTACTGAGAGCATATATAGCCACCTATCTGGGCAAACTACTGTCTTTACTAGTGGAAACATATATGAGTTTGTTGTGCTAATGCATAACAAATTGCTTGTGCCCCTCATTTTCATAAAAAATTGCCTCGTTAGTGAACAGTACTTCATTGAAGAAAGTTGCGTTTCCTTGAATCTTACTGCTCACTACATTCACATTAATATTTCGAAAAATCACATGCTATCTTCAATATCACATCGGAATCAGTGGAAATGATCAAAAACTCGAACAGCTATATGGACATTCCTACAATAAATGTTCTCATCCCAATTCTACATCACATGGATGAAAGATATTTAGGGTTTTCCGTTCGAAAAACTCGAGAAAAATCAATTCGAAATATTCCGAAATGAATAATCTTTTTTGACCACCCTGTACAAATACAATGCCTCGTAATGGATCGTAAATAGCACCCCTCTATCCAGCAAATAGCTTCAGCAATATTTCCAACTGATATTGATAGTTACGACGTCAGGCAATTTTCAAGGATTGATTCTAGTGATATCCAGCAATGATTTCTCTTGATAGGCGCTATTGTCTAGTTCACTTTCGTTTTTGAACCATGTCTCTAGCTATCATAGGACTCAAGCAATCAGACTCTGTAAACTATTGCCCAACCCTGTATCGTATTTCAATTATCCCCTTTAGGACCAGTTGATCGAATCAAGTAGAGATTCATTTCTGTTGATCCAATTGATAGTGACAGATATTTAATAATTTTTTTTTATCTGTGGACAACACGAAAGGGAAACCTATGATGTTCGAGGAACATCGTGTTAGCCAGCGGTAGAATTTTGGGAGAGTAGGAAGGTGTTGGAATTTTTCTTGAAAGTTTGGAGGTTGTAAGCATCAGGAAAGACTTCACTAGGCAAAGAATTCCATAACTTTGCCGTTCTAATGAGGAATGATGCTTGGTATAGCGATGTTCGACAGGTCGAGCCTGACAGTGTAGGGGTGACCAGCTTGAGCTCGTCTGGTTTGTCTACTAGGAATCGCGCGTGGTGGCATAATAGATGATATTTCCGTTGAGCACCGACCATGAAAGTACCTATAAAAAAGGCATAGATCGCCGACCTTTCTACGATGATCTAGAGAGGTCAATGATTTGGTGAGTGTTGTATCATCGACTAGGCGAATAGCTCTCTTCTGAATTGAATCTAAGAGCTTTAGCCTATGTTGTTGACAAGTACTCCAGGACAGGTCGAATTTGTGCTTTGTAGATCATGAGCAGTTGCTGGGATGTGAAGTATCTCTTCGCACGGAATAGAAAACCAAGTTTTTGTGAAGCAGTTTTCGCAATGGACCTCACATGATCTTCCCATGAGAGAGCACTGTTGGTGGTCACACCCAGCATGGATATTGACGACTTCATAGGAACAGTTCTACCCGACATCATCAAATTGGGCATTGTGTGATCAGCCTTCTTGGTGAACATACAAGCTTGAGTTTTTGTTGCATTGAACTGTACTAGATTCGTGTCGTTCCTTTTATTCTAGATTATGTTGAACTTCCAATAGCATACATGCGAATTTTTTACGTAACAGATAATGATGCCAACTGAGTTGGGAAGTGTTTTGGTAGTAGTTTGGATGAAATCACAAAATATCAAAGCAGAACATTACATAAATACTGACGTTTCTCCACGAGCAATACGAGTATTTTCAATTGTGAATCCTCAGCGAGTTCCTCAATTCAATTCAATCACTTTTCCATGAATGTCAAATAGGAAAACTTTATTTCAAATCTCGTACGGATTGAAAAAGTTGAACTGGGGGAATATTCTGATAAGCTCTGAAGTTGGTTACTCCCGACAACCACATGCCAGAACTTGTACTGGAAATCTGATAACTCCAACTGGAGTTGAGTTTTCGATATGACATAATTGCCGTTTGGGCCATGTGTGAACGTCAAGAGGGTAATATAGTTTCGATGGAGTTTCTGACCACTGCCACATTATCGATTCGTATCCAGTCCGCTCAAACAGTCTATTTTGTTGGCCAGAGAATCTGAGCCATCGAAAAGGTGCATTATCTTGCAGAAGTAAGATATTATCAACCGCCATGAATCTATTTCCGTAGCAATCAAGTAAAAAGTGATTGTAAACTATTCCAAAATGATATCGACGTAGAAGTTGCCACTCTTGCATATTTGTCCATGAGCTCACGAACAACCTGAGTGACTGATTGCCCAGAGTTATTTTATTCTCAAGATAAATATTTATGTCTCATTTATCCTTGTTTCATTATGACTAGTGAACTTTCATCAATTCCACACCATAATCTTAGATATATTTCCTACATATGAAATCAACTGAACCCCATTTTGAAATGTCTTGAACAAATATTTGTCAATATTTTAGCCCAGGTCCTGCCTTAGTGGATACTTGTTTATTCGAAAATATCTTCCACCGAAATATACTCGACAACCCCCAAAATGTTGACTAAAAATTTGTAAAAACATTTTCGAATAAACTTCTGTCCTTTGAAAACCTCTGCAATAAGTGGGTCTTGAACCTGTTTCCGCAATAAATGAGTTTTTTCTTCGGAAGAAAAATCAAATTCAAAAAATTCATGTCATTATTGCTTCAGTGATAGTACACAGGATGATCAACTTATGCTTTGGAGATTGATACCCCGGTTGCCTTGGTAACTACGAAAGAATATAAAAGCTATAGATAGTCAAGCTCAACATTTCAGAATTATTTCATATATCATTTATAAGGTCACAGGATATCAAAAGTATGTTCCTCCAATCGAACATCCTATATATATTTTATATCGAATTTCAATTCTGCTGATTCCGGCAAAATGGGGTTTCACTATATTCTACGGGGCACTTCCGAAGATATGGTCACTTTCGTGTGAAAATCTTGGTGGAATCGTTACCCTGTATTATATATACAACCAACAACTCAGTTTTAATTTTAGTTGCCATCAACATCGAGCTCATCCCATTATATAGCGAGCTCAAGAATCGTGAACGACTGGCAATATGTCTTTCGTCACCAGAGATCAACATCGCTCACTTGACATATGAGTGGAAGGTGTCAATAGAGAAACATGGAGAATCTTTGGCTGTAGTACTGTATATCTCCAAAGCATTTGATCTGGTTTGGCATCAAGGCCTCCTAGCGAAATTTCCGTCATATGGTCAGGCTACAAGGCTGCATTGTCAGGCTCGAAACCTGCCAAACTTCGCTCTGTCAAGCATCTATCTGATGCTTACGATCTCTGAACTTTCGAGAGAAATCACAATACCTTCCTTCTATCCCGACATTCCACCGCTGGCTAACACGATGTTCCTCGGAAATCATTATTATCTTCATTGATATCATCATCATTAGTATTATTGGGAGGCTAAAATATTCTATCTATGACCTACAGACCTTATTCTTGTCACATTCCTGGGTGTCTAACAAAAGAATGTGAGGGCAATCGATATCCTCGAAAAATGATATGAAAACATTCGTGTCACGGTATGGCCCCTTGAGACAGGTACATGCAAGCACGGCCAGCTACGGATACTACGGCGCTTTGAGGCGAGATCGACGACGCTTACGACGCCATCGACTGGTCGTCGTTATCAGGGAGATTCCATTTCACAACAACGCTATTGTATTGTAGAGAACCAAAACCAGACTGGGGGCGTGACGAATGTGAAATTCGTCACGGGCTCAAAAACCAGGGTGTGCGAAATATGTATAATTTTCCATTGAAAGAATTACTCTCTTCAATTTTCTGGATTTTTTTTGACTTTCTCTCCTCATTCTCAAAAATGAATATTCAAATTATAATGATTATTTCGTGATCAAGGCGATTCTTCTACTTCATAAACATGATGAAACCATACACTTTCCTGTACGGAGGAGGCTTTAAATGTATTCAGTCTCTACTTTAAGAACCCGACGAGTTTTTTTCTTAATTGTACTAAAAATACCTCGATGGGACTCGTCTGATTTCTCATACAAGTGGTTCAATAATAAGTCAATCTTCAATCATCATCGTCAGCTTCATTATAAGACAACATACCTGGAGAGATCTATCCATACAGAGCGAAAAGTAGATTCAAAAACACACATGCTCATACATACTTGCAATCAATCTCAGGCAACTTGAGACCTCTCATGAATTTCCTCATCCTATGTTCACTCAGAAAATCTTCTGGCTCGCTCAAGGCGGAAACCCTTCGTCTCCATATAGCCAAACAGTCGCGAGCATCTTCCTGGAGACTGTGGGTTCTCTTCGGCATGAAGTTGTCTACCCAGTCTTGCACATCGTCATCGATGTTTTTCATGAAAGATTTCTCAACCAGGATCTTCATCGTCTCCCAGAAGTCGGAGCTGGCCATGATGGGGGCTGGGAATCGATTCAGAACTCACTGAGACCGATTGCGAAACCATGCATTAGGATAACATTTTTTCATATTAGAATAATATTGTCAGAATTCAAGCACATTCATCACATTGAATTATTGAATATAAGTATCCCAGTTTCATAGGTGAATATTTATTCTTAATGTCGATTTGTCTAATATATATGTCTATTTGATAATGAACTTGAAATTTATATCCAGTCTCGTCTTGAGTACATCGTTTCAAATTTTCCTTATCATACAGGGTGATTCACCTAAGGATGCAAAGATTCATTCAGTATGTTCTCCCCACCACATGAAGTGTCGACCAAGGGGAATTGAGGAAAAAATAATGGAATCGAATTGAAAAATACCACATGAATATTGACCTTCCAGAGACTTCACCGTCTGCGATGTCACATGTCACACTTTTAGGTACATCAAAATTCATGTAACTACAAAAGGAACTCCATATCCAATCGAAATTGTCTCAAACTGTTCTCATCTGTTCGATGAACTTTTTCAACGTATTTCACGGAGAGATTGGATTTTCATCACTATTGTGACCTATAAATTTGCATAGACACACTATTAATTAACAACTGATGACGAAACTATTGTTTCTCGAAACAAATTATAACAATCGGCCCGACATCTCAAATGGAACTGGAGGTCATTGTCTATCAGCGCCTCTCGAGCATCGAGACTGTTCTTCTTCTTATCGATTACTCAGTCAGATTTCCATTTATTTTGATGCTATCATGTTGCTTATGATGCATTTGGTAACACCGGTAGATCACTGGAATTGGAGTGCATTAGTTTGTGTTTTAGAAAATGAAGTGCTTGCATTGACTGATCTTCGGGTTTCACTTTGAAAAAATTCTATAAATTTTCGGATGGTTCAGAAATTTTGAAGGTACTTTCTCTGATGTCATACGAAAAAATTACTTTTTCTTTGCGTCCTCTGGTAAATCACCCTATACATTCATGTGTTCGATAGGTACTCTTGATAACTATGTATATGGAACTTAAATTTGATATCTAGACCCTTCTTCAGTATATTATTTACAATAGTTTTAATTATTTAATCAGCTTCCATTCTACTGATATATTTCAGTCGAAACGATATATGATATATTTTGTGAATTTTGTGAAGTGTAGATGAATATAATTATCAAATCATTACTATGGTTTCTTATGGGATGTATCCATGCTAGCTAATTATTGAATGGAAATTGATTGAACTAACGTATCAAACCATGGATCATAACATTCATTTTTATAAATGTTTTGATGTTAATACTGGACCAAGGGGCATTAATTGACTTGGTAGAGCAGAAAGAAAGAGTTTAGGAACTATGAAAAAGAGCATAATCTTTTTATGTTTTTTAGAGTAGAAGAATTTAAAATTGCCTGTACTGTGGTGGAATATTTGAGATAAATGAATATGAGAGAATATCCGTCCACTGAAATTTTTCCATCTCACCAAAAACATAAAAGCTTTTAGACGAACAGAAAAGTCATCACAGAGTGGTAATAACAACATAAATTCAAGGAAATGCACAGGAAACATGTGTTTGGGTAAATAACATCATCATACTTTTCAATTATGAGAGCTAGAGATAACGAATAAATTCAACTTCTGTATTAAGTGAATCAAGCTTGTCCCTGTATTTGTTGCATATGGTGGATATGATACAGTGTGTACCAAAAGTCAGTCGCCCTCCCTCCCGGGAACTTATTTATTTTACATATTTCAAAAAAATGTTGAGCACATAAATCGTAAGGTTTCATTAGACATTCTCAATGGTTTGAGTCTCATTCATACAGAGTGTCTCCAGATAATGATAGTAATAATTTATATGTGTTCATAATTTGAGATTATTTGTTTCTCAAGCAATCGAATGAAACCCTGCAATTTATGCAATCAACATTTTTTTGTAATATGTGAGATGAAGAAGTTACGGTGGGGGCGACGGACTTTTGGTTCTCACCATATAAATCGGTGAATTTACTGAATACACATTAGTTTGTGGGGTTGGTAGATAAAATGGTATATCATTTCTGCGGGATGAAGATTAGAAAGAAAAACTTACGGAATTGTGAGTTATCGCAGACGAACGGAATGGCTGAGCCAATTTAATCCAATCAGCGTTCACTTCGGCCTGATGATCACTGCGACTGATGAAACGTATGAAGAGGTGCGATAAGCGATGTTGTGATGGGAACACTTCGGTCGATGTTGCCCAACCCCTTTCCAAAACTGACAGTCGTAGATTAATGCGGCGGGTGCATAATAGTTTGTACAGGGTGGCCAAAATAAGTCGAAAATTCGATATCTTCTGAACTATTGATATGATTTTCATGATATTTCTCACAACCACCGGTCGAACATTCAGTCATTTCAGTATGTTGATGACTCTTCAATTTCTCACATAGCGCGCAACATTGATTATCGTTTTTTTCAATCATAACGCTTTGAGGATATCATGGATAGTGAAATCGAACAACAATCATACTGATAGCCTCATTCATTATCCAGCTTTTGGTGGGATTTTCTCTCCTCGTTTCTAAAAAAAAAGTAGAAATTATTTAAAATTATTTCTATATATTTGTAGTAAGGACAGATTTTGTGATCTGCCTCAAAATGTCACTGCGCTTGATACCTAAAATTTTAGATACCTCAAAATTTGGAAATACAGATATATTTAATGAGAATAAAACCTCTACTCACCTTGGTGAACGAATCTGCTCCCGTTCCCAACATAATTAAAATATTTTTCTCTTCGCAAAATTTTTTCTCAATATGGTGTCGGTTTTGACACTGAAAAGTGTCAAACCGTGTAGAGAATTTCAGAAAATCTCTTTTAGGTATCAAAAGGTTCGATTTCAAGCGAAGTGACATTTTGGGGCAGATCACAAATGTCCTTACTACAAATATATTGAAATAATTCTACTCTATTTTTTAGGAACGAGGAGAGAAAATCCCACAAAAAGCTGGAAAATGAATGTACCACCTCCTCGAATAACTTACAGACAGTATTTGATAGCCTCATGTTTAATATTACCTAATCTAAGCTAATATTTGGTCTGAAAATTTCGGCAATTAAATATAGGAAAACATTGTTGCTCAGCACTACAAAGTTTCAATAGCGCGATCGATTTGTTAGTCATATGTGAAGTGCTTTTGCTTCAAGGCAACAATATTGCTCCAGGATGATATAGGTACAGACAAAATCCAGCCGTTATAATACAATTCGAGTCATATTCGTCAAGACGATCACAATGATTGCGAAAGTACATTGTAATTGTGATCATTACTCTCAAAATATATTAGAATGATGTTGACTGTTGCTCTGTAGATATGGCTGAAGTGATAATGCACTACTGTAACCAGCACTATTTTTGATGAGCTCTTCTTGGACTCTCACATTGGCATTCTGAGAAATTTTTATCGAGCAACTGGAATAATAATTGGCAAAATTCTCCTCAATTCTCAGTATCCAACCACATTTTTTTTGCTGGAAGTCTATACCATTCTCCAAAAGTGCTCATCCAATGATGATTCATCATGCTGACTGGTGGTTATTAGTCGGTCAGCAGTCATAGTGAGGTTCAACCACGCATAAGTGCCAATTTTATGAGTTTTGTACTAGCCATTTTCTGTCAGTACAGTTTTTACCACCATCTTGGCAAATTTTCATGGATGTAGGGTTACATTGAATACGTCCTGACTTCCATAATTGTTCAGTAACATTTGAAAATTCTAGACATGAAAGTTGACTAATTCCTTTCCCCTACATGCTGAATGATTCCAACGACACTATGTGGAAAAATTTCATCAGAAGAGATTCCTGTATATTATGATCACAAATATCAATCATACCGTATTCTGTAGTATCCTAAGCAGCTGCACTGATTTTACGTTTGTCTGCCAACAACAACGCCAACAAAGCAGCCTGCTATGCGTGGAAAGGAAAACCTTTAATGTTCTAAGAATATCGTGTTAACCAGCGGTGGAATGTTCAGAGAGAGGGAAAGTATTATTGGATCTTCCCAAGCACCACGAAATATTTCACTTGCCGCTCTGTTGATTAACACATTTTGGTAGAGCAAAGTTCGGCAGCCTAACAATGAAGAGGTGACCAGCCAGAGCTCACCTCGTCTTCTTCGGAGGAATCGCCCATCTTTCCACCTTATCGTCTTCAATTGTGAAGATAACCAAACAGTTGAATGGAAAGTGGAATCTACATTGCCATTTCATACATCCTGAATGGTATAACACATTTATTCTTTGTTTCCTGTAGTGATTTTGAGTCGTGAGATTTCATTACATGTTTTTCTTCCTTCTTCACTTCAATTATGTAACTCATTTCTCAAATGAATGCCTATGACTATACTGTAAGAATGAGTATAATCATCTGTCTCATCTCTGATAGAGCTGGAATTTTGTCCACGGGGTATTCATAGACCAATGAACTCAGCGTACTATCATAGCGTGCTTCCTATTGTATGAGAAATTTGTAGTCACGCTAATAATCGAGTGAAATATGCAATTTTCAATAGCCAACTTTTTCAGGGGTCTGCGATCGATATACAGCGTGATGACAGTTCAATTATGAACTTGTGCTGAAAGTCATAAGATGATTCAGAGATGAAATAGTACAGAGGAAAGATCGACTATTGTTATGTTCAAAACAGGAACAAAACCATACCAAAACACCTAGAGATGAGTGAAAATTGTTATTTGTTCTCATAGTTAGATCCGTGAATAATGAATTAATAAATTTTGTACGTTATTCACAAACGTCAATTTATTAATCCTGAAATTACTTTTTTTCAGCATAATCTCATACATTTTCCTTCAACCGCGAAGTTGAGTGAACATCATGATGCTTGGTGAAACGATATTCAACAGGATTCGAGCCTGACTATGGAGGGGTGACGAGTCTGAGCTCGCCTGGAAATCTTTGGAAAAAGAAAGAGGTCGCTCACCTGTCTAAGATGTCCTAGAGACACTAGGCCGACTAGAACTGGTCGAATGAATGAACGAAAGATGAATTCCAAAAGTGGGAGCAATATTCCAACACAGATCAAATTCGCGCTTTGTAGATCATGAGAAGGTGCTGGGATGCAAAATACCTCTCTGCACGAAAAACCAGCCAATTAGAGATCGTCTCATCAGAAAGCACAGTCATAGGATCCCGACATCATAATAGGACATTCCTGTTGAAGATACAAGCTTGACTGTTTGCATTGAACTCCACTAGATTCTCAGATCTCCATTTCGAAATTCTTGTTGGGTTTTTCATTCATGGTATCAACCCGTCCTCGTCTCGCACCTCTGGTGTCATTAGATAATATTGAAGCTCTCGAGGAGGAAGCGGTATAAAGAGTATTATCATCTTATCCAACAGATCTGGAGATGTGGAGCAGAAACGAAGATGATTATCAACGATTTACTGGAAGGTACAAGCACGATGATGTTGCTTCGATAATATTGTTGCTCATGTCCTCGACGTCATGAACTGGACAAGGTTCCTACACAGAAACATCATTCGAGAATGAGAAGAAACAAAAGCTTCTTCAACATGCAACCCCATATTGTATATTGAAATTATATCAATTCCATCATCAATATCAGTTTTTATCGGATTTCCTGGAGTATAGTTCTCAACTCACAGCTATTTCATATCGGACGGCAACCGATGTCTTCTCTTTACATAACCTCAATGTGCAATGTGCCTAAATTAGTTTGCCCCTTTTCCTCAATTCATTGAATGATGTTTGCTCCTGGACAACGCAATTTTGAACATCGTGTAGACCATGATAAAGATAGAATTACTGTTATTTTTTTTGTATCATAGGTTTCCACCTGATTTAGTGAACTCACGATTTGATCAGCAGTTCAGCTCACTCTTGGACCCCTTCGAATTGAGGTATCAGTATGAATAAATATCAACTTCTATACTTCTCGAAGTATACAGGGTGATTCACCATAGATGTCCTTCTTCATTCAGATATTTATGAACTGATTCATTCAAAAAGCTCTTCAAACCATTTTTCATCGAGATTCCATAAAATGAAGAGGATGTCCAAAATTAACGACTTAAATACAGGATAATGAATGATTTTTCGGAGGAGATACTCTGTACTTCATTTCAAAGTCAGTTAGAGATTATAATTAGGAATTCAACGATACCAGATTTGATGGGGTCATGTCTTACGAATACGAAGTTATAGCCTGTTGATTAACCAAATGGAATCGTGTATGTGGAGGAAGAAATTCGTACAACTTACGCATATTGTATGCTTGGTTTTTCCCACCATGTTCCACCACTTTTCGGCTCATTCGAATCATTTCTTCTTCTATGTCCTTTCGTCATATTGATGAATCTATCTCACTCGACACTGATAATTTGGAAACCGGTCGAACTTCGAACTCGAAGGTATTACTATAATTTTCTGATCGAAAAAAACACGACTAGAATTTCATATCATTACTCCTGACAACTATGACATATCAAATAGAGAAAATTCATCCTCGAATTTACAGGGTGTAGAGTAGGAATCATTTTTTGGATGATCATTTTCCTGGAATCATAAAATATCGAACAAATATTTCGAAATAAATAATTTGTCACCCTTTCCACCGAAATTTTCTTTGATGATTATCATTCCACCACTAAACTTAGAACCTGCCCTTATTCATTTAAGTTAATTTTTCCCATTTAGCAAATATTACGAACCAGAGAGTTTGCAATGATAACATTGCAATGGAATTGGAAAGCGTCAAAAACCATATTACAGTGTCAATCGAAGTGAGTGAATATTGATATCATCATTAAGAAAAACAATCAGGTTTCGTTGAAAACAAATGCATACTGTAACACAAGCAGTGTGGGAGGAAAGAAAAACATAATTGCTGTTTGAAGGAATGAAGAAGTATCCAGTAGGTATTTGTATCGACAAAATTCTCTGAAATTTCTCGCTTTCATTTTCCCGATTTCTTTGATGTCACATTTCTGAAGCCAGTGTTTCAGAACGATATACACTATCGCGAGATCACGCATCACTAGGGAAAAAAACTCATTTTCGTTGAGTCACATTTCATTGTAAATGATGAATCATTGGTGGAAACGATATACAGAGCGACATGGCTAATTGGACTCGATATTGAGGAAGTTTCAGTGGAGTTTACTAGGCATCTGGATGCTTCTTTGGAAAATATCAGGAATATAACTATTGAATGTACTTGGAAATTATATAGGAACATTGTTGAACTATTCATTTTCCATCTTTTTTCTGGGATTTTCTCCACTCGTTTCTGAAAGATAAAGTAGAAGTTATTGAAAATCATTTCAATATATTTGTGTTCTGTCCCAAAATGTCACTGCGCTTGAAATCAAACCTTTAGATACCTAAAAGAGAAATTCTCTATGTGTCAGTGACATCTTTTTTTTTTAAATTTGGAAATATAAATATATTCGTAGAAAATAAAACTTCTACTCAGTGTACGTTTCGAGAACGAATCTGCTCCCATTTAGAACACTTTTCTTCGCTGATCTGTCATGGTACCGCCGTGCTTTATGAAATCTTGAATTTCTGTTATATGCAAAGAGGTACTGCACACCCCAGCAACTGCTCATGATCTACAAACCAAAAATTCGACCTGGCCTGGAGTACTGTTCACGTATTTGGAGTTCAGCTCCCAAACATACTCTGGAGAGTGATCTTCAGATTGCCGGTGATACTACATGCTCGAATTCGTTGACGTATCCAGAACATCGTGAGAAAGTTGGAAAGGAAACATCTCTCTTTCATAGACATACGTTTCATGAGTTTCGCCTGATATTCCAAAACGAGCGATTCCAGGTAGACAAACTAGACGGACCCATCAGGCTAGTCACCGCGAAATTGTCTCCAGACCTGTTGAGCTTTGCTCTACCAAGAACCATTCAACAACAGAAGAGAGCTATTCGCCTAGTCGATGATACAACACTCACCAAATCATTGGCCTCGCTAGATCTTCGTAGAAAGGTGGGCGATCTCTGCCTTTTCAATAGATACTGCCACGGTCGGTGCTCAACCGAAATATCATCTGTTATGTCACCACGTGCGATTCCTAGTAGACAAACCAGACGAGCTCAAGCTAGTCACCCTCACACTGTCAGGCTCGAGACCTGTCGAACATCGCTATACCAAGCATCACTCATCAATAGAATGGCAAATTTGTGGAATTCTTTGACTAGTGAAGTATTTCCTGATGCTCACAGCCTCCAAACTGTCAAGAAAAATTCCAACACCTTCTGTCTCTCTCTCAAAATTCCACCGCTGGCTAACACGATTTTCCTCGAACATTATAGGTTTCCCTTTCGTGTTGTCCACAGATAAAAAAAAACAGAAGGCAAATTTGTGGAATTATCTGCTTAGTGCACTCATGGTTATGACCTCCAAAGTTACTGTTCAACATACCACCGCTGGCTCACAAGAAGTTCCTTGAACATCATCGAATTGGTAACATATTTGGTCGTCATGATTACATCTTCAGAGAGGAAAAATTAAGAAGCTTGACGTTCATTCTTTCAAATGTTTATTTTCGAATCAAAATGAATCTCTTTTCAATCCAAATCCTACATGGCAAGTGAATATTTTTGGAATCGCCAATGGAGCAGGAGGTTCTCGATCATTCAGGGAATTATCTTCCTTTTTCGATTTTTTATTGGTCTTTCCCAACTTTTCACTGTATACGAGATCCTGAGAAGAAATAAAAATAAATTTATGTCCTACATGAATTCACCATAAAATTTATTCCATCTATTCAGTTCAAAAAAGAATCCTTAGGAGAGGACGTGATATTGAGGACAACAGATGAATTCATAAAGATGTTCAGTTTCTTGAGCGACTTATATTAGGGTTCCTCATGGTAGCCGTTCGTTAAAAGTGTTCATGGTTAGAAAAAAATTAGAATTCTGAATATCATACAACATTTTCTTCCATTTTGGAATATTCACGAGGTCATACGACTTCCAGTTGTACTGGAAGTCACCATCAACTTCGTTATTTCAAATGGAACACCTGGTATGTACATCGAGCACAGAATGGTACTTATGTTTAAGGACTATGGGATGCTGCAAACTTTCATACGAGTGAAAAATAAGCATTCCTTTTGAGTTTCACACCATACTTTTTTCGGACTCAACAACAGAATAACCATGGAATTCAAATTTGATTGACGAACTGTTATGAAGTATTCATTATTTGTACATCCAGGTTGCAAAATAGATAACTGTCAACATTGGAACTCTCGCAAATGAATAGATACGCTTATCTGAGATGTGTTGTGTTACTTCATCATCATCGTTTCATCTATCTAGTGTACATTCCAGTCGAATTACAAACATTTTTGGTCGACTTCTTGACTCAAGGTCTCGACTATGAGGAGAACTGCATTCTATTCTGTACTAATTGCTCTATGAGATCAGTCATCACTATTCTCAATTCACTCATCTAAATGGAAACAATATATCACCTGAAAATGTGTTTCTGAAAACAGAACTCATAAAATAATAACGATAGTGAATGTCAATTTCTTATTTTAGCTCTTTGAGGAAGAGTGTTTGCATTCTTGGAAATGTAAAATGACATTCTTCCATTTCTGTTCTATCCATGACTCATGGAAAGGCAAATCAAGGGCTTCCTCATCTGCTTCAGATTGGTTGAGATTTTCGATGAAAAGTTTCACAGTTCTGTCTGGTGTACCGCGACAATTTCAGATCTATTGCGGAAATTTCCTTTTTTAAAGTATGTATATATTTTTTCATGCAGACTAGCTTCAGCTGGATGATTGATCCAGTTCATACAGGATGCCTACGTTTGTTGCAAGCTACACATTGTGGAAACGTCTATGAATATAATTCAACTCGATAATTCTTGAAATTATTGTTGTCGAGAATCCTGACAGTACAAACTCGAACCAGAGCATGAAAGTAGAATTGAATTTTGCAGCTTTCTCATTGGTCTCGGTCCGTAAATACTACAAATTCGAGCTTTGCGATTGAGAATCGTTTGGTGGATGATATGTTATGATACTCCGAGTCTGAATGACGACCTTTATTCATCAACAGTTATCCTACATTCAATAGATTTGGTGTCCAATGGTAGTGTGGAGACAAGATTTTCCTCCTTGAAAATTCTCTGAATGTGATCGAATATTAATCAATTGTTTTGTTCATTTCTCTTTCGAGTTCCTTCGTATTATATTGCATCCAAAGATAAATATGGATATCTCCTTCGAGAGGAAATTGGCAAACATGACAAAGAAACCGACCCCTACATTACATCAATATTTCATCAGTTCGCATGCACCATTAATTAATTATTTGTATTTCCATTCGTCGTCTTTTTTGAATGCAACGAAAGCTTTATATTTTACGAGTGGTAGTAATATTGTCTTCAGGATCGTAGAGCATTTGCTGACTGTTGGGTATTTTCAAAAAATGGATGTTGAAAAAAAATGGTTTTCCTACGACCATCTATGAAAACAGCGCTCACAACATTATTTTGTTAGAGAATCACATAATGGCAACAGGAAAGTCGAAAGTGAAATGCACTAGTATGGAAATATTCCAAAACGCACGCTCGTAGTGATTGATGACTGTGACGATATTTCACCTGCAGGTGTCATCACATCCTTAGCTTTTGGAAAATGATTGAATTCACTATCTCCCTCGTTCTTCAAGATTTGCCTCG
This sequence comes from Gastrophysa polygoni, assembly GCA_963576655.1. Taxonomy (NCBI): domain Eukaryota; kingdom Metazoa; phylum Arthropoda; class Insecta; order Coleoptera; family Chrysomelidae; genus Gastrophysa; species Gastrophysa polygoni. The sequence goes on along the minus strand of OY755082.1, from coordinate 4,629,673 downwards.
TTATATTACAGTAACCTCCTCCCTTTCCTGATTTTCATCCCAGTATTGTAAATCCACTCAATTGTTCATTTAAAATTGGAAAAAAAAATACTCATGAATCATTACCATTCATGACAATGACAAACAACACTGCTCGTGCGAAATATGACACTTTCCACACTACTCATATGTAATATAATATATCAGCTCATAGAAATCTCATATGAGATATATATATATATACAGATATAGTGTGGAACAGCCAAATGGAATGAATTCGACAACAAATACATACTGACATTTCTTTGGGATAGATACAGGATGATCAATTTTCTGAATTCTGCACTGTTTCAATCAAATGACAGTGGGCAGTGACTCAAAAGTTGGGACAGGGACATATGAGCCGTTTTGACCGATACCTAATGAATAGTTTCGATACAAAAAAATCCTCAAGTTGAAAAATCTCGATTTTTCACACCCTATATCTCTGTAATCATTTCCGCTAGACCCCAAGTGTGATGTATCGATGAAATCAGCTCTTCAGTGAGAATTCAAAAATGGAATGAAATACAGGGTGTTCCATTTGAAATAAGAAAGTTGGTATTGGCCACTGTCACATAACACACTCTATATAATTGAATTTTTTTCGAAGATGATGCGTATTCAAAAATACAAATCGACGTGTCCAAGCGTTTTTCTCAACACACCCTCATTTATTTGTTGTCGAATTCATTTCATTTGGCTGTTCCACACTGTATATACGGTACCTTCAAACAATTCGTTTTCAAACCATTGTTCCCAAATTGCGGATGCTCCATCCAAATAAAATCTATGCTTTCGTCGCTCCAATTGATACTCTGAAGATTGCAGTAGAAGCTGTATAGCGTCACTTTCTTCAACACCGTTTCCTTGGGTTTATCTTCTGCTGGAGTCACTTCAGCTGGCTTGGTGTTTTTTGTCTTAGTGGTCATGGTTTCGCTCTCCTTTCCTCCCTTTTTGCCACCTTTTTTCGTTTTTCTGGATTGTGGTGCAGCCTGTGAACATTCATCGAATCGATCTACGAGTTCAGAAATGTCCCAACATAGTACAGGGTGATTCACCCAAGGAAATGGGAAAAGTGTATCGTATGAACTAGTCAGTACCTTGAGCTTAGATAATTGAGCTAGTTGAATGAATACTGTCTGTAAGTTCTTCGAGGAGGTGGTGAATTCATTTTTCAGCTTTTCGTGGGATTTTCTCTCCTCGTTCCTAAAAAATAGAGTAGAAGTTATTAAAAGTTATTTCAATATATTTGTAGTAAGGACAGATTTGAGATCTGCCCCAAAATGTCACTGTGCTTGAAATTAAACCTTTAGATACCTAAAGGAGAAATTCTCTATTGGTCAATGACACCTTGTTTTTGTCACTTCTCAGTGTCAAAACCAAAAACATATTGAAAAATTTTGTGAAGAGAAAAGTATTTGTTTTATTCTCATCAAATATATTTGTATATCAAAATTTTTCAAAAACAAGGTGTCACTGACCAATAGAGAATTTCTCTTTTAGGTATCTAAAGGTTTGATTTCAAGCGCAGTGACATTTTGGGGCAAATCACGAAATCTGTCCTTACTACGAATATATTGAAATAATCTTTGATAACTTCTACTCTATTTTTTAGAAACGATGAGAGAAAATCCCACGAGAAGCTGAAAAATAGTTGAATGAAGTTGATTCGATTCGAGAATCCTTACCTTCGTGTAAACTACGTCAACTTTGACACGTGTCCTCAGAGTATCTCTGATATATACGTTTTCACGCTCGATAGATTCGATGAAGATGGGGCGGAACTGCATGATGTGGTTCCATTGCAATTTTTCTGTTTTGAAAGAAACATTATACTCTTCTAATTGGGGATCATATTCATCGGGTGCGTCGTAAAGTGATGTTGTGGCTGGTTTCTTTTCTTTCTTGGTCAGTTTTTTATCCTGCTTCTGCACGATTTTCGATTGCTTCGTCAATGCGGGAGTGTTGACGGGAATATCTTCAGTTGTCTTTTCGATCGAAACGATCCGTTCCAATAGGGGAAGTTTTATTTCTAAGTGTATCGTTTGTGTATGTTTCCTCTGAAATGAGGGAACTTGTGATGATTATATTTATTTTTATTAACTATCAGGAATTACACAGGAGACGAAAAAATGATTGAGGAAATATGTGAACAGAGTGGAATTCTTCACTCTTCACATTTATCTGTATCAGTGAATCGAAACTATCTCTTACTCGAAAAATATCACTATTGACTGTCTATCGTTCGATCATGGACCTCGTTAGTGGATTCTTTGAGACTTCATGAGAATTTCTCTCCTTGTCATTTGAATTTGGAATAGAATAGGAAAATTCTGTGGAGGCGAATCGAGCTCTATCAGTATTCAAGAGAAGAATGCCAATGACATATTGACTAGTCAAAATTAGCTGAACATATCCTCTCTGTGAATGGACAATATATTATGGCTGATGGTGAAAATGTATAGATCATAGAAGAATCAGAAGGAGAAAACAAGAAAATCGAACAATCTGCTTGCATTTTTATAGAGACAGGGAGACAACGATATTGATTTATGTTCAATTGAACTTGGTGTCGAACGACATATACAAAATATCATAATAAATAAAATAAATATCAAGACAGAAGATAGAAATATGGAAGGCACATATCTCAAAGTTCATGATTGAAATATTTTCAGAAACGAGGAGAAGAAAAATCTCATGGATATCGAAGAAAAAATAGTATATCAATAGTCGAATAGGTCCTTCGTAGAACTTTTCAGACGAACTGTCACTTATGATAGGTCCTATTTCAATATATTAGTCACAATGACATTTAATGAGGTTTGGTAATTTCAGTAAAACCATTCAAAGTATAGAAAAAGTGTAAAAGGTTTCTGGCAAATTTGAACTCCCTTTCACTCTTTTGTTTTCGAAGATATGAAATGATTGTGGGTTCAAATGTTCAATGAAATAACTTTTTGAAGACATCTTTGGTGTACAGGGACTTTTATTTTTCCAGAAGTGGACATGAATTTTCTCCATATCTTTTCATTCTGATTATATTTATACCAACAAATTGAAAATTTGGACGGAATGGTTAATCAATATATCGATTCATAGATCTCTGCTTCATATCACATGATGTAATTCGAACGTAGTGGGCTTCGAAAGTATATATTTATATATATATTATTTATGTTCTATGGAGATAGAGTGAAGATATCTCTCATTTCGTTCATAATCAATTTGAATATATCTTCCATATATGTATATAGTATTATATGAGTATGTAATGAAAACTTTCGAAATAAAAATTGATAGTAGGGAGCATAAATATACGGGAAAGTCTTGTATAGGATGTTCCCGTTTATTTTTGGACCCCATCTACAGGGGCTATCAAGAAATGATGAATACAAAAGTTTTATATTTTTTCTGAAACATCAGAACTTCTTGTCATGAGGTCAAAATTTATCTGACAAATGTCATACTCTGACATGTTTCAATTTCCCTCATTGGAACGCCCTGTATATTATTTCCCATCTGAAAATTGCTTTTTATTCTCATTTCAAAAATATTTTTTTTTATTGTACACCACCCAACAGAAATCCATTTACAGGGTGGGGAAATTATAGGTACAAACATATTCTAAAAGTAATCGAATGAATATAAATCAAATGAATGATCGTGTATGTGCGCCTTTATCTGTGCAGTATCGAAATATTTCTCTCTACGAAAAAACCCTCAAAACACTGTGTAATTGTGCTCAAACGGGATTTGCAATTGACCACTGGTATGTAACATTACAAACATTACAATGCAAGAAAAAGTTAGTCGATTAGATCAAGTACACAATAGAAAAGTTTGATAAAGGATCATAACCCCACCGAAATCGATATTAACCTGTAGCAGTTGATACCAGAAAAAAGTTACACTTTTTGTCAGCTGATACACTCGAGATATATTTCTCTAAAGCTGTCCATACACAAGAGTTCAATCACCGGCAATTATTATAATGAGTGAAGTAACATTGAATAAGATTTTAGAAGAGATTCAGAGGAATAGAAATGAGCTGAAAAATACTATAGAGGCGAGTGAAGCAAGGCTCGTACTGAAAATTGAAGAACAAAATAGCAGAGTTCGACAATTAGAAGCGGAAAACCATTTACTCAAAGAAAAAATTGAAACTCTGGAACGAAATAGCAGAAATAATAACCTAATAATATTTGGTTTCAAAAAGCGACCTGTAGAAATTACATTGGAGTTTATTTGTAGCCAAATCACAACACTTACAGGGGTTGAACTACAAGAAAGTGATATCAACAATTTTTATTCTCTGGGCAAGACGGAAACAGCTCCACTGAAACTTGAACTAATATCTAATCTCAAGAAAAGAACGATTCTGAAAAATTGCAAAAAACTCAAAGGCCACAACATTTCAATTGGAAATGATTTAACCTCCACACAGCGGGAGGAGTACAAAATACTGAAACATTATCTTACTCGTGAATTGAAGAGTCAACGTTATAAGAACTGTTACATCAAAGGAAACAAATTGATATTGGATGACCTAGTCTATACGCCAGCAGAGCTCTTCGAACTGCAAGCTACAGAAGCAGAAGAGGACTTCAATTTAGGTAAAAAAGGAGAAAGTGTCCCATCCACTCCAACGTACGTGGACAGAGAGAATTCAGAGCACCACATTCCTGCCAAACACTCTCCAGTTATCAAAGGTAATAAGCAAGACTTCACTCCGAAACCATCTTATATTGGAGGAAAAAAAGGAAGGCAAGTAGAAAACCAACCTAGGAAACTTCGTTCAGTCAGTTCATTACAGAAATAAGAACAGAGTAAAATCTGATGTTTTAGTGTTAATTTCTAAGTCCTAATATATTCTTTCTCTATTTTATCTTTCAAATGTATTGTCTAGTAGAAAATAATTCCTTAACTATATTCATGAAATATTTTAAAATAGTACATAATTTTATCTGATTTTATCATTCCCAAATCTGCAAGAAACTATTTCATTTTATATGATTATATCATATCTCTATTTCATATCATTATATTTTATTAACGTTTGTTAGTAAATTTTTATTAATCTTCAATTTAGTCTGTGAGCTTAGCTGTCATTACTGTTAGAAAATGGACAATTATGTGAGAGATTATGAAATAACTGAAATAAAAACAGTCGAATTAAATTCCATAGCAGAATGCGATGATATTCTAGAAAGGAATAACTGTGATACATTGAGGATATTTCATAACAATATAAGTAGTCTTGCAAAAAATTTTGATGAACTACAGGTAATGTTGCAAGGGTTCAAGATTGAGTTTGATATAATTGTACTTACGGAAACGTGGAAAATTTATGACACTGATATTTTCTCTTTGAATGGTTATGATTTGGTATATTCAAATGGCAACCTGAACAAGTGTGATGGAGTTATTATATATATAAAAAAAAAACTGTTGTCAGGAAATGAAACTGTTATATTCAATGACGTAACAGCATTAAAAATTAATAGTAAGAAAAATGGCAAATGTTTTGAACTCTTAGCAATATATAGGTCACCTTCTACGTGCCCATTGAGCTTCAATTCAGCATTGAATGAATACCTGAAAAATAATAAGGACACTAATAAAACAATCAACCTTATAATAGGGGACATAAATATCAATATTTTAAGCGAAACTGAATCAGCCAATGAGTATCTCAATATAATGAACGAATACAACTATACTTCACTTATTAATGAATATACCAGGATACAGGGAGACTCCAAAAGTTGTATAGACCATATCTTTCTTAAAACCGATCAAAAACATGACTTATTCTCGCCAATTATTTTCAAAAGTGCACTTACGGATCATTATGCCCAAATTCTTCAATATGATTTTACAACTGAAAATAATGGAAATCACCAACACGGTGATTCCTTCAAAACATACATAAAATTCGATATATTGAGAGAGAGATTAGCTAAAGAAAACTGGATGGATGTTTACTCAGAAACTAGCACAAATAAAGCAATGGAATTATTTATAAAAAAGATAAAAGATAACGTAGGAGCAGGCACGGTTAAAATAAAGTTAGGAAGAAAAAATTTGAAACGGAAGCCATGGATAACAACTGGTTTAGTCACGTCTATAAATCGAAAAAATAAATTGTATCAAAGAATGCAAAATGATCCAAGAAACGATGATTTACGGAACGAATTTAGACAATACCGCAATAATCTTAGAGAATTAACTGATAAGGCAAAGGCAAAATATTACAAAACGGAAATAAATAAAAATAAAAATTGCCCAAAAAATATGTGGCGATGTCTCAGGGAACTACAACAAAATGAGAAAGCTAGCAATGACATTAAGCAAATTGAATCAGAAGACGTAGTTACATCCGACAAACTAACGATCGCAGAAATGTTTAACGAATATTTTAGTCAAGTAGGAACAAAACTAGCACAAAAAATAAACAAGCCGCAAGAAACATATCGAAGTACGAGACTCCAGAATTCAATATACCTAGAAGAAACAAATAAGAAAGAGATAGAAAAAATTATAAGTGAACTGAAGCCTAACAAAGCACCAGGACTAGATAATATAGGAGCTGAAACTTTAAAAAAAAACATTGATTTCATTGCAGAGCCCCTCACCTATCTTGTTAATAAAATAATACGAACTGGTATCTTCCCAAACGTTCTAAAAGTTGCTGTAATAAAACCCCTATACAAATCCAGAAAAAAAACAGAACTATCAAACTATAGGCCTATTTCTTTATTATCCACACTAAGTAAAATCATTGAAAAAGTATTGAAAGAGAGATTCGTATTATTCATAAAGAAATACGGACTTATATCAGATAACCAGTTTGGTTTCATGGAAGGCAGGTCGACGCAGGATGCAATTGCCAACCTAACTAAAAAAATATATACTGCAATGGACTCGAAGCTATCGGCAATTTGCATCTTCGTTGACCTCGCCAAGGCTTTTGATACCGTTAGCCATCCAGATCTATTAGAAAATCTGGAAAATATAGGGTTCAGAGGCATTGCATATGACCTGATGAAAAGTTATTTGACTGATCGTACCCAGTGTGTTAAAATCGAAGAAGTAATTAGTCAAAAAAGGGAAGTATCATATGGAGTACCGCAAGGAACGGTGCTAGGGCCAATTCTGTTCATTTTATATGTAAACTCGCTCTTCAACTTACCAATTCATGGTGAAATAACAGCGTTTGCAGACGATACAGCCATATTTTTTGAAGATCAAAACTGGGACAATCTGAAACGAAAAGTGAGCAAGTCATTCATTATAATACAGAAATTCTTCGATAGTAAATTGTTGACTATTAATTTGAAAAAAACAGTGTACCTACCTTTTACTAGCTACGAGCCAAACTTACCGGATTTCAGTAGCATTGATATTCCATACAACGATCAAATATTAACGTTGAACAGTGCTCGGACAGTTAAATACTTAGGAATCGTACTAGATAGACACTTGAAGTGGAATGAGCATATTAATATACTCGTAAGAAAACTCCGCTACTTCCTGGCAAAATTTAAGTATCTTAGAAAGTACTTCGATATACAACACCTCAAAATTATGTATTTTGCCCTGATACATACCCATTTGATGTATGGCATCATTGCTTGGGGTGGTGTTATGAACTGTCATCTGAAAAATCTCGCAGTAATACAGAAGTGGATATTGAAAATCATTTTACGGAGAGGTTACACTCATCCAAGCGATGATCTGTACATCGAAAGTGGAATAATGGACATTCGTCAAATTTTTTTTCTCGCCCTTATGATTTATCAGCGAAAAAATCTAATGCTTAGTCAAAAAGTATGCCATCCTCATAACACACGATTCAAAATAGGAGCCGTGACAGTCCCAAGAACGTACAAAACTATTGGTCAAAGGTGCCACGCATTTCTTGCTCCTAGGCTATACAATAACTTACCTCCTCTCCTCAAAAATTTAAACTCCATCACTCTTTTCAAGTCTAAACTTAAGACCTGGATTCTGCAAACACCTAGATATACAATTGAGAAACAAATCGATATGAAAAATAACTAGAAATATCAATCGCATTGTGGTTTCTTGATAGTCATTCATTATAAAAACTTATCTCACTAACTTGTTTATACCTTAGCTTAGATTTCTGGGTGTGTTTGTGTGTGTGATAGAAATTGTGTCAGTGTCTGTGTGTAAAAACAGTCGTAATTATTATTTATTATTATTATATTATTACCATAGTTATTATTTATATTTTGGAGTACAAACAATAGAAAGATCACATAGGATGATAAACATTTTCAAAGTACCCATGCGCAGGTTTACCTTTTTGGGTTTTTGTATTTATTTACCCTTTTGTTGGATTGCTGTTGTATTGAAAGCATTATTGTAAAAAAAAATAATTCTGTGGTGAATAAATTTATTATTATTATTATTATTATATAAAAGCGTGAAGATATGAAACATATTGCATAGTGAATAATATTAAAAACTGATTTTTTTCAATGAAGCAATGCTGCAAGAGAATATGTCGCATCTTTCATAGATATTATCGTGATTATTGCAAATTCTGTCTAAATGTGAGTTTTTCTGTACATTTGTTCGAGGTACTTCGAGATAAAATAGATTGGATTGTCTAGAATTCACTCTGGTAACATGAAAACTGAGCATTCTCAAAACAGCATTACAGTCGATTAGGCCATGGATCACCTTATACAGAAATATTAGAGCGGATATGTTCCTCCTATTTTCAAGAGAAATAAAGCTGTCTCTCTCTATTGAAGCAGTATTAGATGTTCCTATAGCAGGGTAGGCACCATCTTCCTTGAATGATAAATATTTCATGAAGCGTCTATGGATTCGTTCAAGGCTATTTATATGAACATTATAATATGGACACCATATGAAAGATGCATACTCCATTTTATATACACATGTGCTTTATTTCACTCATCCGTTTTCACTGTTATTAATGTGCACTATAACAAAGTTAGCTCCGCTTGAACGTCAATCGGGAGTAATAGGACCTGGCTCCCATTTTTTTACTCACCTCTATTAGATGTATGTTCAGATGGACTCATAATTTTTTTTTGAACTCTTCCAAACAATCCCTATGGATAGGGTGCAAAAAACAATGAAAAATCGTCTTATCCAAATAATCCTCCGAAGAGACACTTGAGCCACTTAAGCGTTGATAAATGGGCAGTTCTCGTCATTATAAGACATTTAACACCATACTCACGTCTTTCGGCGGACGACGCAACCCCATTATCCTGTGACAATAAAATATCATTTGGGGTGTTCTGGTATTTTCATCGGATGACGTTTCGCTGGCAGCAGCACGATCGGCCCTGGAGACTTCCACGCTATCCAGGAACGACAATCCGGGAATATGACGGATTGTAGTTTGCTTGTAATTGCTTTCCACCTGGTGTTGTACAACAGACAATGATATTACCTTCAAACACATTAACATATTCGAGTTATTAATGTATGGAAGGACGGAGGAAAGACAATAGCGCTTGCTGAAGTGTTGATGAATACAGGGTGGCCCAATGAAAATGAAACAAGGTATGCATTTTTCTGAGAGATCAAGGAACTGACATTGAAATGAATGATTATTCAGGTGATGTTGGATAGGACGGGATTCAGAAAAAAAAAAACACTTGAGGCACTACTAAGAACATCGTTCGAACTACAAAATGAGAAATAGTGATGAAAGGGAAGGAAGCGTTACTTTCCATCACTAGCCGATTATTTTCATGAACGTGTTTTCTCGAGAACTACTGCATTGGATTCCAAGAACAAGGAAGCGTTGGTGAGAGATTTCGATTACCTTTAAAATGATGTATCACTTGACCCCTTATCCCATTTAAGATTCAAGGGTTGGAACTCACCCCTCCGAGAGGTTTGAGGTGAAAAAGTTGCATGCCCAAAATATTTCCTCCTCGAAAAAAAATTGACCGGTTCAAGCGTTTTTTTTTTCTGCGAACGATAACTATGTCATATCGGCTTTGTTTCGTTTTCATTGGGCCACCCAATATATTACGATAGAAGACTATGATTCCGTGAACTACAGAAGAGAGCTATTCCTCTAATCTCTATAATCTCTATAATTCATTGACCACTTCAGAACGGGGGTCTCCAAACTACGACCACTACTTACTGGATGTGTTGCATTTTCTAAGAGTTGTCGAGTTTCAATGAAATGTCTCAATATTCCTAGAAAGATTCATCAAATATTGGGACATTTCCGGAGATCCATCAATAACATCCGTAGTATTTTCAGAGATTTTCTTTATCTGTTGACAACACGAAAGAGAAACCTATGATGTTCGGGGAACATCGTGTTAGCCAGCGGTGGAATTTTGGAGGTTGTGAGCATCAGGAAAGACTTCACTAGGCAAAGAATTCCACAACTTTGCCGTTCTATTGATGAATGATGCTTGGTATAGCGATGTTCGACAGGTCTCGAGCCTGTTTGTAGATTTCAAAAATGTTCGCACGATTCACTCGAAATTGAGAGATTTGCGCTTGAAATCACATTACGATATCACATTTTGGGAGATTTGACGGTTTCCACAAGAATCTTGAAGTTTGTTATATTCACGGATCGTTCTGATATTCAAGTTGACAGAACTAAACAAGTATTTCTGTATTTTTTCGGAGATTGGAGCATGGATTGGTAAGATCGACAATATTCGATGTTGAATATACACCAGATTGTCACAGTACTCCTTCATTGCCAAAATGAAAGGATTATCGTTTCACCAGCATCACTCTTAACAGAATTCGATATATCTTCTGATCGTTGAACTGATTATCAAAGTCATTACAGTGACCTCTCGTGGACAGTTCTTAAATAATATTTCGCCCTCTGGAGAGGAGAAACATAAGTATTCGCAGCAATCGATAGCCGTGTAGAATTCCGTCTCAAAATACTCACATAGCAGGGATTCCCTTCCAATTGTAGAGATCTCATAAAAGGCAGTTCTCTAATTTTCGTGAGTACGTCAAGCAAATCAGAGATGTCGTTGTCAGAGAGATCCAGATTCCTTAAGTGAGTGAAATTGTTGCTACTAGCCAACAGGTGGAGAGAGCTACCTAGAAAATGAAATTTATTGAGTCATATACAAGATGTTAGGTTGATATATGAATATTTTGAATGAACTCCAAGAAGTTGCTGTACCGATCTGTTATTCTTGGTTGCACCCATTTCGATGTAGGAGTCACGTGACATTTACAACGGATTGGCATTAGGTGGCTGATCCAGTCAGAGCCCCCGTCTCGAGTGATGGATGTCAACCTATATAGGTGTAATCATCTAATGATGCTCGTATAATTATTTTTTTACTGTTCTTTCGATTATTTTCTTCAGTTGAGTAAGCTGACTCATGATTTCACCCATTTGAATGAGAAAACAGTTGTTGATATTTGTGTATGACATTGGCAGTTATGGATATTTTGACTCTGATCTGATACATAGGTGAAAAAAACGTTTTCTTGATCATGTTTTAAACTTATTATAAACGGTTGATATATTGTGCATATTGAATGATACTATCCCTAAGAAAACTCCTGATGAAATTTCACAGGCTGCCGCTATCGAAATTGGTATTTTTGTTGTGTTTTTTTATGTTTCTTGGTGATAGGAAAAATGGTAAATGTAAAAGTTGGATGATGTGAATCAATTTTTGTTCTTAAAATGGAACACTATGCACACTTTTTGACCGGTTGATGAAACTATTTTTTCTCATTCCATCGATACCGAAAATTATAATAGAAAGTGATTGAATTATTGCCGATAATATTAGACCGAAATATCGCTTCATGGGTGTCTATTTCGCATCACATAATGTGAGTTGAAAATATAAATTATCATTATAATTATTAATATGAAATTCATCGTTTACGGAGATGTTGAGATATTTTGAAATGTGATATGAAGTGGTGGTCCATGAAATGATATTTTGGTTAACTCTTGGATTGGTTGATTGGTTGAAGTCGATTTTTGGAAAATAGGAGATCATGTTTATGGAAGAATATCTTTGAATAAAAATTGAAGTTATTTCATCCGACTTTCACATCCACCATATTTCCATATCCTCAAAGCAAAAAAGTTATTAGTGTTGAAACTCATGGTACACATTAACAGGAATTCCTCTTGAAAGGCTCTGCATTTTGGATAAAAATCACAATTTCATAATAGACAACCTTCCTTAACTTGATTCGGACCACTTGATGGCAAAGAAATCAAGAAATATGATCAGAAAATTTGTGATGATTTCCATTTCGAAATTTCTGCGAATGCACGAAAGATAAAATCAACTTCGGTATTTGAGAAAATATAGTTGGTAGTGATTAGCAAGATTGATGGCATAGAATGAATTTTAACGACAATGAGTATAAGTTTTGATATTTATTTAAATATATTTGCCTTGCAAATTTTTTTTTAAAAACAATGTTCCACTGGAAAATAGAGACTCTCTCCTTCAGGTATTTGAAGGTTGAATTTCATGCGCAGTGACATTTTGGGGTAGATCATGTATGTCTTTGCTACAAATATATTGAAATAATAATCCTAATTTCTCTTTGTATTTCCAGAAACGAGCAGAAAAAAATCCAAAAAATCTATAAAAATTTAGGTACATTTATTTCAATATGATTTTTCCCAATGATAAGATAATTGATAACGAATTTCAGATAGAATTGAATCGAACTGATTAGAAACGTCAAAATAATTGCAAAATGTTGGATGGCAGTTCGATGTGAACTTGTGCCGCGCCAGAGAATGTTATGTTCCACCCTGTCTGGGTCAAACATCGATGCATTATTGAGACCCGTCTTGGGGGATGGATGAAGCGGCCTCAGGGAAGAATTATCCCGGAAAGTCCACGTGAAACTTTCACGTTTTCTCGGCGTGCGTGAGAGCAAAGACGTATATACATAGATATACACCGTAGTCCGGAGCGATTGATACTGAAATAATAACGCCACAATGTTGGTAGGTATCCTCCGAAGGCTAATTTGGATGTCACCAGGTAGATTGATCGAAGACATTTTCAAAATCTAGATATATTGACTATCAAGAACGGTGGAAATGATTTAGTGGTTGAAGAAAATGTTTGAAGGCTGAGCGCATTGTATTAGTATGGCAGCGAATTACGAAGCTGCAAAATTTCAGAGCAATCTGAGCAAATTCATGGAAAATTCTCGAAGGGAAACCCCAAAGACAAGCCACTCAGTACCTGAGCACTTTCTCTTCCCAGACACAGACTGCTTCAAGTGACCTCCTGGTCTCGCCGACTGAACAATAAACAACAAGATATATAGGTTATAAGCATCAAACTGAGGGGATATATTGATATGTTCTAATGTATAAATGCTGTTTGACAGTTTCGATGCTTGAGAGGCGATGACAAGCGATGACCTCTAGTTCCATTTGAAATTTCGAGTTGATTGTTGTTATGAATTGTTGATATGAATTGAAGTACTTTTCATTCCAAAACACAGAAGACTGCTCCAAGTGACACCTGGTCTTGCCTTCTGAACAATAAACAACAAGATATGTGGGTTAAAAGCATCAAACTGAGGGGATATATCCATATGTTCGAATGTATCAACGCTCTTTGACAGTTTCGATGTTTAAGAGGCGACGACAAGCGATGACCTCTAGTTCCATTTGAAATTTCGAGCTGATTGTTGTTATAAACTGAATAGCAGATTTGTTCATGACCAATTTTTCAATAATATCACCTCTATTCGAAATTATGCGTCGTTATAATTGTAAAATTGAAGGTTCTCGTTTGATACGATGAAAAAAATTGTTATTCGAATACTCCTACCTTCCATGATAGTTCAGGAATCTTTTCTCTCGGAAAAAACGCCAACTGATAGTATCTAGAACGACAATTTGGATTGGATATGGATTTCTATTCGTGAAGCTATATGAATTTGAGGTATGCACAAATCTACATGGTGATTCAGACCAAGAAAGTGACGTTTATAATGAAATTCTATGTGAATCAGTCGTACACATAAATACGTCACCGAAGTTCTCGCGAGGTCAATGTTTCCATCATCATGGGCGTGTATTGCCTCCTTTTATATTTCCTTATCATAATTTTTTTTATTATTCAAATCCGTTTGCACTCCATTTGGAGGGTACAACCCACTGAATTCTTAAATGAATCACCCTGTATGTATGAAAGAAATCACCGAAATCAGTCTTCTCGAATATTGAATACATATTTTCATCAACTACGTGTGTTTTACAAGAAAAATCGTTACAATAGTTTTATTTTGTGTTAATTTTTTCAATCTGTCATGCAGTTGTCATATACAAGTTGTTATATCCAGAATGTTCTCTGAATTACATACCGACAAGTTTGGACCTACTGTAATGCATAGGGACATATTATGTGTTAATCTAAAATAGTCTCTGGTCGTATGAAAATTTTCTTATCATCTTATCATGAATTACCTACATGAACTCCTCGAAACATATCGAAATGATACAGAATGTCACAATTGGATGGTGAATGGTATTGGTTCTTCTAGAATTTTGTATCCGGTATCCTCCAGATCGTATCTAGTGATCAATCACGCTCACGCTCTAACTTCCAAATGTGACTTGGAGTTTTTTTAACTACTTTCTATTTGCATAAGAAAATATTGGTGGTACACGTTTGCTTGAGAACGATTTTTCTTTCTCTATTTACTGCACATGCTTGTGTTTCTATTTTATTGATTCTCATCGTGTGTTTTCTTCTTGTTTCAGATAGAAATAGTAGTTGACTCTCGAATGGAGACTTCAAATGGTTGGATTGAATCAGCTCCATATAGGTGGTGGAAAAATAACCGGTGAGGTGAGTTATATCCGATAGGTGGGTGTTTTTTCATTTCTGAAAATATTCTCTTTCATTCCAGTCCACTAATTTTCCTCTTCCAGTATCCATGAATGAGATGATGTCAGAATGGAAAGATCAAGACTGATTGCTCATATTGCGATAGGTGAGCGTATTACTATAGTTGTGCACAACTTTAGAAATATTGTTCTACGAATGGAGAATTTGTTGAATTATAATAGTATTTTCTTCGTTCCAGATAAGGTTAGTCCGTGTAGTCTTGAGTGAAGACTTTTCCAAATGATTGGGTTACAGCAGGTCCATATATAGGAGGTGAAAAAATGACGGGTGAGGTGAGTTGTATACGATATCAAGGTTTCTTGTATCTCTGGAATTGTTTTTCTCTTCCAGTGCGCTTCGTTGGTGATGGTGGTAGGATGAAACGATTGATTGATTGCTCACGTCGTGAGAGGTGAGCAGATATCTGTACATTATTTTGGAAAACTTGTCCTTATATTGGAGGATTCAATGAATAGTTACCAATCGTTTTGCCTGATTTTTTTCTGTTTTTCTTTGTTCCATCGATGTTAATTGTATTGTAGTTATGGATGTTGTGCTCTTCAAAAATATTAGGACTGGAGAGTTAGAGAGGGTTAGAGAGAGTTAGTTGGTGTCAACTGCATTTTTTCTGGTCTGGTCAAACGTGCGATAAAAAAATAAAAGTATCCGGCAAGTAGAAACTAGCCGTCGTTGTCTCGTGCAACCATCAAGTAATACCCAAGCAAACGAACGTTATTTATATCGATAATCTCTCGAAAGTATATTCGGTTCTGGTGGAAATGAAATATTCATTGATGGATTGGTGCTGTTAGCCTTCGGTGCAGCCGCCTTTTCCCATGTTGGAAAATAGTGGAAAATCACCTGCGAAACTTGCGATGGTACGTTATCATCTATGTATTTCGGATGGGGAGACTGGGGGAGTATTTATTTCGTGTTGGTCGCAATCTAAATTGTTTTTTTGGGCAGGAAATTGAAGGAAAATCATGAGTTTCTCTCAGGGATTCATTATACGTGGAAAACTGTCCTAGACACTGACGATTCATTTATGGAATAGTGATTGAAGAAGCAGAGGCCTATGAAGATCATGAGATGATGTAATTGCCTAGTATCATTCGGATATTGTGGTGTTATAATTTGTGGTCGCAAGTTTTGGTACTAAATTGAATTGATCGAGTTCTTTCATCTTCATACAGAGGTTATTTACATGGAACCAATCATTGGTTTCTTTCTGTACTAATTTCAATTTCACTTGACCTTCCAGTTCTTCTAGTTATGAAAGTGCATCTGCAAACGAAATTAATTGGTATTCTTAGACGCTATGGAGTCATTGATGTAGAACGAAAGTAATAGAAAACTTTCTAGTGTATTATTTGAGTAGACACTGTATACTCTTCTTTATAAAGTCCATCGGAAACCATAATTTTCCATAAAGTCTTTCCGATGACAATATCCTTGGACACACAGCCGAATGCGAAGTTGAAACGAAGTTGAAAATTATACTATTCAAGTACTATCGATGAAGTATGTCTAAGTATATATCAAACTCATTTTTCAGCTGTGTAGTTTATATTGATTGAAATGTACCACACATAATTTGACGAACTAAAAAATGACCATTGAAAATGTATGCTCGTCATTAGGAACTTTTGCGTGAAACAAACCCGTTTTCATCGGTGTCCATCAATTATTCACAACCATTGATTATCGTAATTGAATAGCCCGTTACAAAACATTATTTTATTTTGTACAGGTAGAAGAACATGTATTTTTTATGTGCTTCAATCGAGTTGTTTGAACGGTAGGTATGCCTGGATATTTTCCAATTTTGTTTTGTTGTGCGATAAACTGCTGGAAGGCAGAATAATTTTTTTGCAACTGGGTTGGGATGTAATTAATTCATATTGAACATGTAACATAAATCGATGTCATGTCCTGGATACATGCATTTGAGTGAATAATATTCCATTGTCTACTAAAAAACCACAACACATATCCGTTTTTTCTATATAAATCAGTATGTCTGTTCTGAGTTCTGAGATGGATATAAGGTAATGGTACTCTGCCATGCTCTCATGTTGAAAAAGTACCAAAAACCAGTCAAGATCGCTTCCTTTGATACTTCACAATGATGATACTGTCTGTAAGTTCTTCGAGGAGGTGGTATATTCATTTTTCAGCTTTTAATGGTTATTTTTTATGGTTATATAAGTTATTAAAAATTATTGCAATATATTTGTAGTAAGGACAGATTTAGGATCTGTCCCAAAATGTCACTGCGCTTGAAATTAAACCTTTAGATACCTAAAAGAGAAATTCTCTATTGGTCAGTGACACCTTGTTTTTGAAAAAATTTGGAAATACAAATATATTTAATAAGAATAAAACCTCTACTCTACACTTTTCAGTGTCAAAATCGGAAACATTGAAAAAAGTTTACGAAGAGAAAAATATTTCAATTGTGTTGAGAACGGGAGCAGATTCGTTCCCGAAAAATCCACCAAGATAATAAGATCAAATTATAGCAATTCTGGATGAAGAAACTAACCTGAGTGTTTGCATCATCCATTGTGATTTGCTTAGTTATTATCAAGCTCAACAGGATCGCTGTTACGAATTCATGATTTGTCATCGCCTATCAAGTTTTTTTAAGAATTCTTTCACGAGATTTTCATTCACTGTTTCATACAATGATCTAGATAGGTCGATGAATTTGTGAGTGTAGTATCACTGACTAGGCGGATAGTATCTTTCTCAATATAATCTGAGAGATATGAGCTAAGCTGTTGGAGCGTAAATAATGAAAATACTAGCTGAAGCCTTTGCCACATTGAACTCCACAAGATTCACCAGAAGAGAATTACCAGATGAGAAGTCGTTATGAACTATATTACGTTATATTACTATAATCGGCAAAGCTATATGTACTTGGTAGGAGGTCACATCAACATCATTGATGTGAAGCAGAAACAAAATTGGTTCAAAGACAGAACCTCGGGGAACACCAGCATCATTAGTCATTGTATATTACTGATACCACAGATATTGACATATCTGCAAGGGAACCCAATAAACGACATAATTGGGGCGATAACCCATTCAATGAAAGTTCTTTGGAGACATTCAATGGTATTTGATTAATTTCTGCTCATATGTCACGATTTTTTGGCTCTCTATATATCGGATTAGCTCAATGTTGATTGCCTTTTTTCATGACTCTAGAGAGCACGGATAATAGTTCATTCGGTATATAGTTGTTTGGGAAGGTTTTCTTGCCGTCTTTGGAGTCGGTTCGACTTCAGTATCTTCCAGTCTGAAGGAACACGAGTTTGTAAATGAATAGGTGCACAACAACCTGCCCTGTATTATGGGTGTTCTAATCGCGCCGTGATAGGAAACAGCTGATTAACAATTCAAAATGCCCGAATAAATCTCGAAAATTATCCCCCCAAGTGGCATTGTCGGACCACTATTGGCTCGATTCGAAAGTACGCGAACAATGCATGCAGGTTTAACCGCCAGTTAAGAGAATTATAATGCCGATAAATCAGTTTCCAATAATACAGAAGAGTCATTAAATAAATAACCGATAAATAATGGATTAATGAAGCCGTACTGTGCCATTATGTGCGTGTTCTTAGCTCATTCATCGATCGGGATAATATGTTCCAGAATGGCTTGTTTTGACTCGTCATTAATTATCCACATAACTTATGGCATTCATGAAAATCACTGTAACAGTTATATTATTCGAGAGACCGAGCAAGCGAAAATCTTTCTCGAAAATTTCTCCCGATGGAAATTACAAGCATATTTTTTTTTGTTCCAACTATGTTGTAAATATAGACTGTATCCCAACGCTCTATACCCAGCCACTAGAGAAAGTTGTAGACTTTCGCCTACTTGATTATGTTGAATCTCAATACCTTACTAAGGCTTCTCAAGATCGAAGCTAGATGGCGTCACCTGATGGCGTCACTATGATGAACATTGCAAACCACTCTTTCAAAATTTCGGAATTATGACAGTGTTTGCTCAAATCATCTATGAAAATTTGATACATGTTAAGAAAAATATACACACTTTTACGACACACTCTAATGTTCACACCTTCCACACCCGCAACAGACATAACATCGTGCCTAGTAGGAAGAGATTGGAAAAAAGTGAATCTATAGGTATCCCCCTTTTCAATTTGCTCTCTCATGAAACGAGGGAACTACCACTAATTTTTTTCAAAAATAAAATCAGGAAAAATCTTATCAACATGGTTCCCTACAAGATAAACGAGTTTAGTGGATCACTAAGTGATTCGCTCGCTGACAACTGACAACTGTTTTGAATTTGAAATTCAACACAAATGCAAGATTTGAACCGTTAGCTATCGTCGCTGTCAGATATCCTTCATTATCAGTAAAAGCGGATTTGACTTTACAGGATCCACGATCGTATCGCCATCTATACTCGAGCGGTGCGGCCTCAGTGAGGTTGTTTGACAGGTCTATATAGTTTGGAAAGAAACAATTGGAGAGTTGGTTCCAACAACGAACCTTGGTTCCAACAACGATGTACAGAACACTGGTGGAGCCATTCTGCCTATTTGCCTATCTAACTTCTTCAACCAAAACTCTAACGTACAGTTAACTTGATAACAGCATTTTATTCGTTATAGCGGAAAATCATTCGAATGTCAGTTGTTAGATGGCGACACAAAAATGAAAACAAAATCAATATTATTGATAATTGCACAATCAGTGTTATAAACTGTTGATTCAGAAGTAGTAATTTAGGTTAGTTCTCAATTAATGATCGAATTACACAATTGTACAGAAATCTGCGAAAACATCACCATTTTCTGGAGAGTTCCATAACTATAGGACATTATAGCGGAAAATGTCGTTAGCGTTTTTGACGGAACAAAACACGATCAGTGACTGCACCAGTGTTTTGTACATCGTTGTTCCAACAAATCGAATGTCATGCCAGACATTTCAATGAATGATAACGTCAATGATGACGATGCTCCTCACTTCATCATAAGAGAAATAAATCATTCCTACTTCGGAAGCTATCTCTGAATTCAATGACGATTGTCTCAGAGTCAGATGTGTTTCATTCAATACAAAGTCGTTCGAGAGTGGCTAGATTTGGTCTAGAATCCTTAGGAAAGATCGAAAATGATGGGTCGAGTAGTAGAAGTGTATTAAACTCACTAAAATACACTGAATGTCAATTTTTGGTCACGAAAATTCATTATGAATTATATTCAAGTTTCATTTCCATCTTAGGATAATTCTGGATTATTTGACAGGACAGTAAGACGCTAATAATCACACCCTGAGGAATCTTATAAATAGTGGAATCGAACGAAAAATAAATTTCAACCAAAACAACATTACTCCATTGTAGACATTTCGGATGATAATATCCAACATGATTTCAACAAGTTTCGCTTTGAGCAGTATGAAAACAAACAATGTATTGATCAAAAAACGCAAAAAAGATATATACATTAATATCTAATATTTATCGCACGGAGATTAATGTTGCATTGAAAACAGATGCTTTTTGTAGGCCTTCTTGAATCTTTGCAAACTATAAGTTTTAAACATGGTAGGGATCTGATTATAAATTGAACATATTTGATAAGTATAACTGCGCCTAAAAATTTCTAGTCTGAAAGTTGGCGGTGAGAGGGTTCCTTTATATCGGATATTTAGGTTATGTATATCGGATCGATAGGTTATTTTTCTGTGCAAATATGAAGGTGCTTCATTGAAAATTATTTTTTCATGAGGATGATTCACAAATTTTTGTTCTCCACCAGGACTGATGATTTCGCAGGTTTCTGCTCTCGCAAGTACTACTTATAATGGACGAATCATCAGTGTCTTGAACAGTTTTTCACGCATTATGAATCCCTGGGAGAAACACGTGATTTTCCTTCAATTTCCTGCCCAAAAAACAATTTAGATCGCGACCAACGCGAAATAAATACTTCCCCAGTCTCCCTATCCGAAAAACATAGATGATAACGTACCATCGCAAGTTTCGCAGGTGATTTTCCAATATTTTCCAACATGGGAAAAGGCGGCTGCACCGAAGGCTAACAGCACCAATCCATCAATGAATATTTCATTTCCTCCAGAACCGAATATACTTTCGAGAGATTATCGATATAAATAACGTTCGTTTGCTTGGGTATTACTTGATGGTTGCACGAGACAACGAAGGCTAGTTTCTTCTTACTTATTCTAATCGCAAGTTTGACCATCCGAAACTGAAACGTTCCGATAGGACAGATTACTTCCCCTTTGTGGGAGAATAGCACCTAGGTATGTATCATTGTTCATGTTCAATTCAACATTACTGATCAGACATAAATTCAAGCTATCGATTTTTGTATGAAGAAATTGCAGAATTGGCACATTAACTCATCAAATATATTCCCGGATTATCAGAGGTGACATTCCACGACTTTCTCTCCGTCGCTCGAGGATGTATTCATAACTTTTATATTATCGTTATCCCTGACATAACATATCAATTATCTTTTCTTCGATCCATTTCCTTCGGTATCGGAACTCAGCTGAGAAATTCCATCTCAATATCTCCTCTGATATTCCAAACATTCAAGCTTTCGTTCATTCTTGTCCAGCTTTGGTTCTGCATAACCATTCCCTCACATCCAACAATTACTTCAAAACAGAGGCCAATACGTCTGCAGCAATTTGTATTTGTTCTTGTCAGAAAATGTTTTCATAAGCGTGCTGAATTTATAATGGCCATAATTTGCCGGGCAAGCATACAGTTTTAGATGTTGTACGTGATGTTTGCAACTATTTTCCAGTTCAAATAATATGTTCATGCTCCTTTATGTGCCAGCGATATTATCCTGTTTCAGATTTCTCGGTATTTGGGTATTGTGTGTTGTTTTGCTTTCAAATTATTGAAGCTAATGTAAACTCCAACAAATATATTTATTCACCATTCGACTCACTACAACTCACTAGTTGGTACAATAATTCTCATAACTCATGACTCTCTAGTGAATATAATTATATATATATTATATAATTTATATCCAACAAACTTACTGGTGTTGAACCAATAGTTCGACTGACAATTGATTCTGTTGTTTGACAAACATCAAATTTATCTCGTAGTCATCGTGCATCAATATTATCCCGAATGATTCAAATATAATAATATTGAGTTTGAATTCGATTCGATTCGATTCACATCACAATGATCGGCAGAGTCTCCCAGTTTCTGAACCTTGCGTGGAAATGTGAAAGTGCAGTCTGCCTCCTGCCTTTTATTTTTCCACACATTGTGGCAATTTGAGGTTCTGTGTTGACTATGAATCCTCACTTTTTTCGATTCGTCTAGAACATCTTGGAGAACCATCACGTAGGTAACTTTTTATCAAATCCATCTACAATCTCACGATAATAAACTTATCGCATCTCACACTTAACTAACTATATAACTCTAACTATATATCAATTGAAATTTCGAGAATATTCATTCTCCAACTCAATATGTGATAAATATGTATTTTCCAGATAAGGAGGGAAAGTTCTTTCGAAATATGCTACAAAACCAAAACGATTTCAACGGGAGCATATTCGTTCTCGAACGCCAAGTAGAGATTTGTTTTTATCAACAGTAAAAACACAAGAGCTTTTTTTATCGGATAAATTTCTTTTTGTAACGAAATAATTTTGCCAATCAGTAATTTTACGAGAAAAACTGACATGTCAGTTTTTCGAGCAAAATTACTGATGGAAAAATTTTGAGTTAAAAAGAAATTTATCCTTAAAAGAACAGCTCGAGTTTTTTTGGCAAGATAAATTAACGACTCATGTTGTAATGGTTTAGTATCAATTATCAACAATGCTCAACTAACTGACAGGGCAGACATAAAAGTGACGTGAGCATACTAGATGTGAACGCTTAAGAGGAACAGGCGTTTTTATCGGTGATAAAAAACGATGCACCTTTTTTGTCGCTGTCAAAATGACAGAACAGTCGTCTTCAAATGACACATTTTATACAGGAGTTAGTTTATCAAAAATATATTTGTATTTCCAAATTTTTCGAAAAACAAGATATCACTGATAAATAGACAATTCCTCTTTTAGGTATCTGAACGTTGAATTTCAAGTGCAGTGAAATTTTGGGGTGGATCGCAAATCTGCCCTTGCTACAAATATATTGAGATGATTATTACTTCGATTATATTTTCAGAAAAGAGAAGAGGAAATGCCAGATAAATCGAGAAAATCAATACACTACCTCCTCGATTGAGCTACAGACAGTAAGAACAGATCCCGGAATATTTCAGCTTTGATCTTTTGGATTTCAAAATATCATTGTCTGTGGAGGGCTGCCTTGATGAATTTTGAATACACTGTAGTACCTCAGAAATGGATCGTGCTCGAGAGAAATTTTCCTGACATATCGAGAAGGACACTGTTCGACATCATGCATGACCAGGCGTTTTGTTTGCTCATTTCTAATGTTTTGGAAATCAAGGAAAAATGGTAGAGGAGGACGAACGTGTGGTCTCCACTCCTACCAACACAAATAATCATTATTTCAGTTTACAACGTCCTACAGCGGTGAGTGACATGTGTATATTGCCGAAAGTTCCTGCACTGGCCAACATATAAGCCACTTTGTGTTGACACGAGAGTGAAGAGAAATGTCTGGCTCGGTATCGCCCTGCGAACATTGATTAATGGAACTTTTGCCCGACCAAACTGGCCCAACAGGAAGGCAAATTGTGATGGCTCGCATCGAAGAATACTAATGACTCTGGATCGATACTGATCGAACGAAGAAGAACATTCATTTTTGCTGGGGCCACCTATGGAAATAGCGCTTCAACATTGTTTTGTTAGTTGGAAAGTTCACTATGGCAACAGAGGAAATTCGAAAGTATAACGCACTAGTGTGGACATATTTAGAAATCGCACGCTTGCTGTGATTAATGGATGTAGTGGTATACTACCTGAAAATTTGTGTCACCATCACATCCCACTTTTCCTGATTTTGATCCCTGAAGATAATATGAATCCATTGTCATATCCATTACGATTTGAAAAAAAAACACAGGAAACATCACTATTCATGACAATGACAAACATCACAGTTGACGTTGACTCAGTTGTGTGAAGTTGGTTACCAAAGATGATGAATGAAATATCTGAAGGTTGTCGAACTTATAACAGTTCATAGGCGCACACATTTATTTTCATGAAATTGACACTTGACACTAGTATTACTGTACCACACATAAAATATACAGGGTGTTAATTTAAGTAAGTGTGTACTATAGAAACACATAAAATACTGTCTGTAAGTTTTTTGAGGAGGTAGTACATTCATTTTTCAGCTTTTTGTGGAATTTTCTCTCCTCGTTTCTAAAGAACGAAGTAGAAGTTATTGACAATTATTTCAAAATATTTGTAGTAAGGACAGATTTGTGATCTGTCCCAAAATGTCACTGCGGTTGAAATTGAACCTTTAGATACCTGAAAGAGAAATTCTCCATACGTCAGTGACACCTTGTTTCTGAAAAATTTTGGAAATACAAATATATTCAATGAGAATAAAACTTCTACCTATCTCAGTGGACGTTTCGGAAACGAATCTGCTCCCGTTCTCAACACAATTGAAATATTTTTCTCTTCGCAAAATGTTTCCAATGTGCTGTCGGTTTTGACACTGAGAAGAGACAATTTGGTAAACGGAGGTTTTCTGGTTACAAGGTGTTTTCATTAATTGATATCGAATTTTCCATTTTCGTATTCAATTTTCAAATAGCTTAATAAACATTTTTCCTAGTTCGCATCGTTTTCAAAATGTTTCCTTCAATTTCTTCGTGATGAATAAATATCGTGAACATCGTTTTTGTAGATATCTTGAATACTATCGAATCTAATCAATAGCATATAAATGAGTTGATCACAACTGTCAAGCTGTCTGCCAAATGCTGCAATCGTTTTCCAAAGCAATCCTTGACTATTTCCTCTCTTTTCCTGTTTCTTTTGTAGTTCCGAGGTATGCAATCTAGTGGAATTGATTTTTTTTATCTCTGAAAGTATGGAAGATACGAAAAAACTCAAGAGACAAAAAAAGTATTTTCAGATGCTTGATCCCAAAATTCATTTCATATTTTTCGATCATTTCACCAGTGTCGACGTCACATTACACAAATTCCTTGGCATTATATCCATTACTCAAATATTCATTATCCTCAGTAAAAATTGTTGTGAAACTATCAGAACATGATCGATTATATAAGTAGACATATTATGGAGTTTCCATCGATTTTTTTTAATGGAAATATTTCTTCAAATGAAGCCAAACATTCTATTGCATTTGATGAACAGAGCTCAAATTGGAGTCAAGAATCTCCCAGTTCTCCAAATGTTAACCGTTCAATGTAATCAGATATTGTAACGTTCTAAATCTGAATATGTTGGATGCTCGAAGTTTTTTGAAATTGTAAATGCTTAATGAGATCAATGAACCAAATGGTGGGACAGTTTTGGTCGTTCCAAAAAGTATTATTCATTTATTTACTGTTCCGGTTTCGGAAACACCCTGTATATACATATTATGATTCAATGCCGGCCATACACTACACAGCACCAACGACGGTGGTATTATTAATTATTACGGCCTCGTGAAGGGGTGGGTGTGAACTTTTATCTCGTTTTGTCAGTCCGTCCATCGGGTCGTGTTTCGAAGCCCGCACACGGCTCGAAAAAAATGAAATGTGCGCTTTTTTCAGCCGGCGCGCTAATTTCCAGACACCCCGGTGACATTTGATATAATGACCGCGGCTACTTCACATTCGAGTTTTTAATTATTATTTATATAGGTGATGCGGGAGATGTGTTTTTTCAAGTTACAGCAGGACGCGTCAGGCGCGGCCATTTGGAGTGTCATCAGGCGTCAGTGGATTGTGGAAGATTTACGATGATGGATCATAAAAACGTGGATATAATATCCGACTATAATATGTTCACGGTTTCCAATCGAGTTCTACTTTTTGCGGTAATAAAGGTGATAATAGGAAGAGTTTGGAAATTAACCTCAATATTTCAGCCCGTTTTGGGTAGGCAACATAGCCAATCGCAGTTTCGTGTCATGAGAATCTGTGTCAGAACTAGTTCTGTGAGTCGAAATATCACGGATTCTCATTAACTAATTTGACATTTGATGCATTCAACTCACTTGACCATATGAAAGAAGGATTCATGAAGGATGTCAAAGACGATGAATTCAACTTGACTTTTTGACTGCTCTAATGTACAATGAAGGTATAAGATATATCCTGTGTGGTATATCTCATACTTATATACTTTGATGGGTGTTTGTTCAGAAAAAAATGCATTTCGTTCAGTATGAACTGAAAAATACCATGTATGAACATGGAACACTCTTGATTACACTTTTTTCGTTCGTGGAAGAGGAGGAACAAAATCCAAAGCCAACTTTGTATCGGTACTGATTCAATTACGATCGTACATTGAGGTATGTCTGCTGCTGGATAATATCCTCCGAACGAACAACTTTTACGATTTTGGAGACTCCGAAATTACGAAAACGTGTAACACCCGCAGAGATATGGCGATAACTAATTACCCTAATTGAGGAATGATGAATAATGACGATGGAATAAGCATCACAGCGGGCCGTTTTGAAAGGAAATCCCTGTTTACCGATGGCTGACACGGTCTCTCCCAGGGTTGCCAACTCAATGGATTCCGCACTAGTGGTATGATAAGACGAAACTCAGTCTAGCTGTTCTCCTTGTGGCATTCTGAATCATTGAACATTTATTTGTCTTGTCAGAATGAAACATTACTTGTAATTCTTATTATCGAGTTAAGATACTCGAATTTGCAAGAGCAAGAGAGGCACCAACGATACACAACGACCTAGTTTGGTTGTTTTTATCGATATACGCTATTAGCAAGCTTCAGTGGAATGACTTTTCCCGAAGATGATATCAGGTGGCAAAATATTCGGATTATAAACCGTGGTGTCGAATTCAGTTACTATAACATTTTTCTCGTAAAATTTCTAGTCCTGAAAATTAAATTTTGTCTCACTTCTCATGGAAGCAGTCTTGTATCTTCAGTAACTTGCTGAGTATGATCCTGGAATTCACAACATCGAAAGGAATACACTCACCGACCAAATGTGATCAACCTCAGTGATATCACTCACAATGATGTCTAGCTGCCATGGAAGGCTTGATGATTCCATGGCAGCTGGCCGAAATATTCCTGGAGAGATTTGTAGTGAGTATATTTTTCATCTGGATTTAGACTGAGCTGTTCATTGCATTGCAGCTGGTAAGCAGTGTATATCACTGAAGACCGAATAAGCTCTCCAGCTCTTGTAAATTTAATGAGCATCCCAAATCGGTGACATGGAAAATGGTCTTTTGTGGAAGAAGATGAGAAAAAATTGAATTGGTGAATGAAATCACATTTGATATAATGACTGTCGATGATGGTGTTTTGAAAGGATTTGTTTTGGTAACAATCTTCGTTTTTTCTTCACATCTATTGGATGTGACCTCCTGTCCGGTCCATAGATTCGCTGATGAAACTACATTTCACACCGCCTTCTCCTCTAGAGCCTTCCTATTATATCCAATAAGGCTAGAGGTGCAAGACGGAGACAGGTCAGTACCCCAAGAGATGATTTATGAAGAACTTTGAAATGAGTGCTTCATATTCCTTGCAAAAAGATACTTCACACCCCAGCAACTGCTCACGATCTACAAAGCACAAATTCGACCTGTCTTGGAGTACTGTTCACATGTTCGGAGTTCAGCTTCCAAATATACGCTGAGGCTCTTGGATTGAATTCAGAAGAAATAACAGTGATGAGTCATTCGCTTAGTTGGGATTAATTCAGACGAGCTCAGCCTGGTCCACTCAAGATGAGCTCTGCCGATATTCGCTCTACCACTCATCATTCATCGATAGATCGGCATGGTCGAGGGATCATATGCCTAGTCATGTCTTTTTTGATGCTCACGACCTCCAAACATTTTAGAAAAAATCCAATACCTTACTTCAAGTGATAAAAGAAATCAAACTGTGCGTGTTCACAACACCAACCAACACCTGTTCCAATGCGCTGGACAGTCATGTTCTAGTTCTGTTGTCAAGCTGTCTATTTTCGAAAATATGAGTCGGCAACGCCGGTCTCTCCTCCATTCGGCAGGGTAAGACGGGGGATGACGTTGAAAGCGACGGAGGAGGGGGGGGTGTTTCGGTGCTCTCGCTTTTCGGGAGGGGCGGGAGATTCCCGGTAATTGAGTTTCTATGTTTTTATAGTAATGGATCGTAATTGGTGCGGTGTGGCGCCCCCTAGGTGGGAACGTTGATGCAAGCAAAGTGGATCTTTGGATGATGGTGATGACATCGATGAGAGATTAATTCTCGAATCGAATCGACTTCCGATAAGTTGGTATACGATATTTTTGTTTGGATTCAGATTTTTCTCTTTGAATTTTGGATATTCTTCTCTGGATCTTTTCTGATTTTACAGCACACTCACCAATCGCTATCACCCACTTATCAATCTTATTTCTTCTTCGCGAATGAAAAAAATCGTATCAGCCTCTGATGCACTACGGGCAATGGAACGAGTATTCTCATATCAATGTTCAGGGTGATTTGTTTCAAATTGCCAAAACAAATCAAGTTTTTTTTCAGTACGAACATGAATCGCTGATTATCATTTGAAATGTCATCAATAATCAATTGACATCTGTTTGTATCATCAAATAATTCCAATTCCCCTAGAATTGAAAATGAAGCGTGATATAGGATTTTTCTCCGGATGCAAATTATCGAAAATATGAGAACAAAAGACGTACTGAACAGTACTTGTTTATTTTTTGCTATTTATTGCTATTTATTTATTGCTAATTGAAAGAACTCAAAGGAGGTTGATTAAGTTCTATTCTCCTCGTTTTCACAATTATTTTTTACATTGAACTCTGTATGTATGAATTCAAAATAACGAGCTCTTTCAAAATCTCTAAAAATAAATAGGGTATCCCATTTGAATCAAAGAAGTATTTCCGGTTGAACCGAATTTGGTGCCATTGCACTTACCTGCAAATTTTTATAAATATCGTTCTTTTCGTTCAAAAGATACTTAGTTGGTTCCATACTTTATCCTAACCTGTTATAATTTTTGCGAACGATCCATATATTTGCGAAAGTATCCATTATATATCTTCCTAGTATAATTGTAAATCAGATGACATCAAGAATGATACTGCAGAAGTCGGTTTCATTTGGATTTAACAGACCGATTGAGTCATGAATTCGATCAATCTTTCCATACCTATTGATATTCGCTTTCAATCACGATATCAACTTTGATTCCAACACCTTTTCTCAACAGGTAGTCAACATATCAGACAGTGAAAGACAGTAACGCTCAGCAAGAACAAAAGTACCTGAAAATCTAGTAAAGGTTGCCACTGTTGCCAAATTTACTACTGTTCCCAAACATAACTGTAATTACTATTCAATTCATCAGTATTCAATACCATCAACTGATCGAAATTGAGTATGAGTATGAGTATAAGTTATAACTAAATTTTCAGCTTTTGTGTGAGATTTTCTCTTCTCCTTCCTAACACGAATCTGCCCCTACTACAAATATATTGAAATAATTTTCACTAACTTCTTTTTCATTTTCAAGAAACGAGGAGAGAAAATCCCACAAAAAAACTGAAAAATGAATGTACCACCTTCTCGAATATTTTACAGGCAGTATTCAAGTGTGAAAAAAATATAATCACATATTGGTTCTAGGCCGTAATACTTGTTCGAAATACCATAAAGTTAGTTATACAGTCAAAGGTTGTCTGGTGGAAGAACTTGATCCACTGAATAATGATGGGATGGGAGACAGATTTCCTTCCAGAGATAAAATTTACTCACTATCATCTAGCATGTTCCGTCCCAATCCAAGATGTGTTAAATGTTCAGGAGCTTTGTTCACCAACTTGGTGATATCTTGTATGAAGTTATTATATAATTCCAAGAATTTGAGTCTTCTTGGTAAAATGGATCCTTCGATTTCCCTCAAATTGTTTCCAGATAGCACTAACACTTGCAGATTCCTGAATTTTCTCAACTCTTCGTTGGTTTTGTTCATCTGAGACAGTTAGTACGAAAGTCCACTACCAAAATTTGTGTCTCATAGTTATACTGCCAAAACCGTATTGGAATGATATATTCCTGCCTGGAAGATACACTGTTTTTGCATGCATCAAAGAAAATGCAAATACAGTCAGTGACTGAACTCCTAAGGACTTATTATTTATAACTTTCGACTTGAATCCACTATTAGTCTAGTTCAGGGTCATCTGTATTTGATGATTTCATAAGGTTTTGGCCGTGAAACTATGAGACATGGTTTCATTAACGGAATCTATACTCACATAATAATCAGATATTCTCAAAAAGTTGATTGTTTCTCTAAGGAACTGGTACTTCACAACTTCTTGATAACTGACCATTGATTTGAGGAGTCCAGTGGCATCGAAAAAAATATCGTTCTTCTCTTCAAAAATTTTCTTTTCTTTTCCCTGTAGCCTCTTCAGATCATAGTCTGTGATTGCCATTTTGTTTTCGTTGAGTAGTTTGTCTTGATTTTGGTGCTCATTCAGTATATCGATGTAAGTACCGAATATCGATTTTCGTAGTTTGGAAATGAGTGCATCGGGAAAATCCAGAGCATATTTCGAAAAGGAAGATACCCTGCGTGTTCTCCAGAAACGTATAGCAGACTCTTCATCAGACCACTCCAGATTTTTATATTTGCTCATACGAAGAAATTTGATATTTTCATCCTTACTTTCATCCATTCTTGAACTGAGGAAATTTTGAACATCAAATAATCCTGATTATTTTTCACATGTCAAAATGTGACATTTTTACTATGTCGATCAGGCTCATAGGGAGGTTACGTTCGCTATCGATTCTTCAGAATTTTCCTTTGTTTATATACTGGATGACCACGTAGGATGGTACCTACGAATTTGGTTTGTTTAATTTTAGATCCGGAAAATGGGAGTCGACGTTTCTTCATAATATAATCGAAAGTTCGCCACTCTCAGGACCATCTTTCATTTTTCAAATACAACACCCACTTTTTCGTTGATTTTTCATTGAGACTTGCGTTTTTGCAGTATTCTTCTTTTGAAATTTGAAATCCGATGAAGATGGCAGAGATATCGTCCGTTGTTCAAGCAAACGGGGTTGGCCATGAAAATCATCCTTGAACCATTTCAATTGACAATTTGCTTCAACAGTTTCCAGAAGAGGCTTCCAGGTCATCATCATAAAATTCCTATTGAGAATTGTCAAAAACGAAAAATTATTCTAAAATTTTTCTTTAGGAACTGAATATCAAATTAACCTATTGAAACATAATAATGAGAATTGGAAAATCACGAGGCAAATTCCAAAAAAAACTTCATGATATTTTCATTCGATGCCACTTGATAGGCTCTCCCTAATAACTGTTGAGGCAGTTTGTTCGACTTTGTTTGGTTTAGCAATATGAATAATGATGATAATATGGGAAATTGGGAAAATAAGGAAAAAAAAAACTTCAACACTTTGGCATTATCAAGATAGTCAGATTTTCACATTATTATTGAAGGGTGTACCATTCCTCTTGGTCCCCCTGTTATGTCGTTTTTATTGCTGTGACTAGTACGGTTCAGAATCTATCGATTTCGCTAATTCTTGTTCTAATTTTTGCTCAGTTTCTCACCAAATTCAAATCAGAAATGATAGCAATCGGAACAAATGTAGAATGACCAAATATCTGAAGAGTTGGTACATCATCTCCTAGGGAGAATATATAATTTCGACGAATTTTCCCGTTTCCATTGTTCTCATCACACGTGAGTGAAATTTTCAGGGGAATCTACAACGCGAGTCGTTCCTGTCACGACCACAGACCGAGGTCGATCTACTTGATTTCTATGAGTTTCCCATCGAAATCTGCAATTCTCCATGAATGAACGTCCTTTCGAAAGACCAATCAGCGTACACGTCGTGTCCTCAATTTCGAGCTGCTGATTTAACATGTGGCATTCGGTACGGCTTGTATCCAGTGTTGCCACCTCGATGAATTCCAGACTAGAACTGTCGGTTTATCGCAAGGTCCGTATATACAAGGTTGTCTCGTTTTTTCTTGGCCAATAGCAGTGCGCCTTCGGATGACGTCACTCGTTTACCCGGAGCCGCCTGGCGAAATCACACATTGTTCAATTGTAGGTTAGAATCGAGAATCTCTTTTGACATTATTTGCTGATTTCGGTATCCTTATCTGGGGTAAGATTTGATTCTTCAGATTGCCAATTTCAGGTTGATTTCCAGCGAATGAATAATCCAACTTTTGTAATAAGGCTAGTATTCCTATCATATCATGTGATTTTATGATGAGCAGTGAAATTGGTTCGATATTTTATGAGGTAGATGCTCAAATGGAACTGCACAACAATGATATTATTCTATATGTCACTGCACTAATGAACTGCCATAAATATATCATTGCGACTATTCAAATTCCAAAAACCCCTGCCATTCTGAAAAAATGATCGGAAACAGTAGCAGAGGAAGTGAAAACCAATTCCAGTCCAAGAACTAGTGGATAGTGCATCGGGGAAGAAAAGAGAATGCCAAATATTACAGATTTATTACTTATTTCTAATTAATTTCCAAGCAAATATTTCAATGAAATCTAAATTCGAATTAAAATATTGAAATATAAATGAATGACAGTTGTGACACGAGACCCACAGATATCAAATTCTAATAAGATGGGGAAACAGTGTCGTCGTATTTTCACTCCCCGCTACCCGCGCAACCCTCGCCATAATGCCCCCTTATGAGATAACCTTGTATATATGGACCTTGGGCTTAGCGTTTTCTTCACTAACAACATATAGCATTTATAAATGGTTGAATAGATTCATTCGTTCCAAAAAACATTCTCTGGCTTAGAAAAATAATCGGTGTGCATCATATTTAACTTTGAAGTGCCACCTCTCAGAAAAATCTGTAGTTTCACTTGATAATATAATATTCTCATAAATTTACATTCATTTATTTACTGTCCAATCAACTCTCAACGGGTTATTAGAGACATGTAATCTAGAAGCGTTACAAATCATTCGAATCAATCAAAAGATTCCACTGGGTTATCCAACAACTGGATAAACTGTCCCTTATCACCCACGTGGAGTCTGAAAGAATGATAATGAGCGCTAGTTGACCTGCTTGTTCATTACCTTCAATCCCGCAATATGTGATGGATCCCAAAGGAACTGGATGATGCAGTCCATTTGTTCTGTGGAGCTCTACTTCAATCAGGAGAAGGGGTTGGAGAAATGTAGTTGAGACAGTCCAGAGAGAGCACTCAGGAGAAATCATATGGAATGAAACAGTGATAAAACAGCTGCATCTGGAGAGTATTGAGAATATAACATCTGGAAATATTGACAACTCTACCATTCGTAACATCTAAAACTCACTCTATCAATTCGGAATCTAGGTCCACCTGTACGTTGAATTCTTCCCCCCGTTATTCATTTGAATTTCACTCTCCAAAGACAGGTTTCTTGGTCCGAGGCCCCAACAACCGAACAATGCACCAAAAAAACGTTCACCAGCGAAACCAGAATCAGGTCAACCAAAACTAAACCGCGTCCAAAGTGGGTTAGTAGTGGAAATTTCCGGTAAGTATTTCTTTGGATTCATTTACGTCAATATACTACGTTATCTACTTCCTTCCCTTACCAACATAAGTATCAAATGGTCTATTTCGGTACGTTTTGGTTTGTTGTGAAAATTATTCTTTCTTTCGAGAACCTGAGTCGGCAACCCTGTTCGTATCAGATTGGAAGCGAACCGTTTCGAATCTCTCCTCCTCAATGCTGTACAATCTAGACCGATTCAAATTCAATCCAATCACGCTCGTTAGTCGATGCCTCCCCAATTCTGTTCGAACTCACCCTCTCTCTATACACCTTAAACGTTGCCTGATCAAGTCCTAATTTGCTTCTTGTCTTCGCTAGCAAACCGGATTACGCGGATCCCGCAGATAAAAAGGTGTTTTGCCAGATTAAAAGGCCAAAGTTGAAGATGGGTGGTGTTGGAAAACAGCTTAAAAGTTTTTCGTTTGATTGGGGTGGATCATGCACGCTCGATTCATCGTAGCTTTCTCAGTTGAAGTCTTTCTATTTCTTATTGAAACAGTATTGAAAATATGGACTGCTATGGAAGCTGGATTTCATGTCTCCGTGAATATTGAATCCATATTGTTCCTCATCTTCTGACCACACCTTTTGGATGTTGAGAGAGAAGGTAGCAATTGGGATTCTTCTTGGAAGTTTAGAGGTCGTGAGCATCAGGAAAGACTCACACACTAGACACAAGACATCAGACACTAGAGAGAAACTTTGCCGTGCTGTTGATGTTTGGTAGATCAAAGTTCGTCTAGTTTTTCACTTGGAATAGCTCGTGGTGGAATGATAGACGAGATTTTTGTTGAGCACCAATCATGGTTCTTCGATGATCTAGTGTGGTCAATGAATTTGTGAGTGTAGTATCAGTGACTAGAAGAATAGCTCTTCTCTGGATAGAATCCAAGAGAGACATGTGAACAGTACTCCAGGATAGGCCGATTTTTGATCAAGAGAACCTCATGAGCTGCCTGGGTATGAATTACTATACCATACAATTTTCGAACGGTTCTCACAATGATCGTCCAATGATAGAGCGCTGTGGTGGTGAAACCAAGCATGGATATTGACGACTCCATAGAAATAATGATAATCTTCATCATCATATTTGTCATCACATGATCTGTTTTCTCGGTGAATGAGGAAGCTTGAGTTTTTGATGAATTGGAATTATTAATTACATATAAAGAAATATTCAATTGATCGTCGTTCACAACCGACATACCAACTCATAAGTGATGGTGATGAAAATAATCATGTAATCGACATCATCAGCTATTTTCACCTACAAACGAACGTCGGCATCATTTTCATTATTGATAGTGCCTCTAGAATTCTCGGACTGGTGATTCGATTGTATTATTCACCAACTGACCCAAATTGGTCCACAGCAAATCAATCATTGATACGTCATTGTCTATGTCTGATGCAAGAAAACCAGAATTCCCGAGTGGTCCTTGAATAATTCGAGTATTCTGTGTAGGTGGGACCCATACAGGGTGTGATCATTTATCAACTCTCCATTGGAACTCGATAGGGATACGAAGAGGATGTTGAGAAGATTTAGGAGCCAATGACTATGACCTTGAGAGAGTGTTGAATTAATGTTGAATTTTCGGGTGAAAATTTTGGAAAAAAGATATTTTTCCTTGCCCTGTTTGGGAAGAGAATTCAAATTGACATCACCATTGCACTGATTTACTATTCACAGGATGATTGAGATTTCAGTGTTTAACTTTAGTTTTCAAATGCGAACGGGAATTATATTTTGAAGTTGTGAAGACACAATTTCTGTTTTTTTTATCTGTAGACAACACGAAAGGGAAACCTATAATGTTCGAGGAACATTATTCCAAATGATTATTCGAAATGATGCCATACCAGTATTATTTCCATTAGAAGTATTGGTTTTTTAAATTGATACCGAAAAAGTAAACACACCCTTTATTTACTCGAAGATATTTCTTTGGGAATGGTACCATATTGGTATCCTGACTCTGATTCGAAAGTACCATCGATGGGCAGTCAAAAATGTTATGGAAGGTGTTCCATTTGGAAATGACGTCATTCTCCGAAAAAATGGAACATTGCACAGGCCATTTTCAGTTTCAGGAAATTTTTGTAATATGATCTCACATGGTTGCCCATAATATTGGGCGTTGTGTGATATGTCTTCATGATGATGATACAAGATTGAGTTTTTTTTGCATTGAACTTCACTAGATCTTCAGATCTCCATTTCAAGATAAATGCTAGATCATAGGATGATACAGGAGTATTGTTGAAATGGATCAAACTTCAAAGTTTATATAGGTAGTCCAAATGGTTTTGAAAGAACGTTTGCGCATCAGAATCGAATTGAGTTCGATACGCATGTTGAAAGTCACATTAACCTCATTTCAAACGGAAAAATTACAACGAAATCATCATCATTCTTGTGCTCAACTGTTCAGTGCTTCATTGTTTGTATAACAAGAAGGTAAAACTGACGAGTGACATTAAAGAAAATGTCGTTGTCGAAGTGACAACAATTGCAACATAAATCAATGAAATTTGGCGATATTAAATTCGCTATTTTGTTCGAACCCTTCATCCTCACCGCGAGCGAGACAAAGACAGGTAGCGATGAAAAAATCACCCTTCTAACGAGAGTTAGGCGCGCTTTTGTCTGATTAGATAAAGGCATGCTTAAAACAACAACAGATACCTCGCTCTAATGAAAGAGAACCCCTTCCGCTCCCTCCCTCATCTCGCCTCGTGCCGCTTTTCGTTCCCCCCCAGTCCTCATCCCTCGCATAGGCGCCGAATTCTTGAGGGAAAAGGGGGTGTCACCAGAGCACAATAATTCAATAGGTGCGAAATAGTTGACTTGAATTGATTTCTGAGTTCATCTCATTACCTCCGATCTAATCTATTCCAATATATTCCATTATTGTTATAATCTGTTATTTCTGTTTGCTCCATGGGGAAGAACTTTACGTTTCAGTTGGTTGT
This sequence comes from Gastrophysa polygoni, assembly GCA_963576655.1. Classification (NCBI taxonomy): domain Eukaryota; kingdom Metazoa; phylum Arthropoda; class Insecta; order Coleoptera; family Chrysomelidae; genus Gastrophysa; species Gastrophysa polygoni. The sequence continues at coordinate 4,592,926 of OY755082.1, read as the reverse complement.
TCAGTTTGAATAACAAAATGCACAGTCGAAAAAAAAAATATCTCTAGAACGTGTACCTTCTGAACTTAGATAGGAGATCTAATTTTAGGAATGGTTTTTAGTGATGTCCAAGAAAGGTGTGTTCTCAAAGAAAAAACATAAGTTGATTGTATCAAAATCCACAAATGAATCTCTAAGCTATCTACATTATCATATTTCCATGCTTAACCTGGATTGGAAAATTACAGCTGGAACAAAATCAGGTGAATACATTGCACGTCGTGAAGCCGAATTAGAAAAATAGCACCGATTGGTCCACTACTCATGTCAAAAAATATAAATGAATATATCGTTTCCCGAGAGAAAATTATGGAAATCATGGAATCGGCTATAGGTATGGAAACGAAAGATATGGTTTCTTTGAACTCCATAATCATTTGATAGGATCATTCGATTTTCTTCTTGGGAATGTGATTGCCTCAATTACCTCCTTCCTCCTTGTGAACGTAGCTGCACATCTTCGGTGTTTTTTATTTTATTTCATATTTTCATGAATACATATAGAGGTTTTCATGAAGTTCCCTGACTATCGACACCCTTCTGTCTCTTAAACCACCCCTCATGTCTCCTGGATGGTGGTTTTTTTCATCTTTCAACAACACGAAAGTGAAAGCTATAATGTTCATGGAACATGGAGTCAGCGAAGGAATGGTGGGAAGAGAGGAAGTTATTGAATTTTCTCCTAGAAGTTTGGAGGTCGCAAGCATCAGGAAAATACTCCACTAGGTGGAGCAAAGTTCTACAGGTTCAATGTAAGGGTGACCAGCTGGCGCTCGTCAAGTTTGTCTACCTGGAATTTCTCATGCTGGAATTAAACACGAGATTTCCAATGAGCCCCACCATGAAAATATCTTCAAGAAAGGAAGAGATCGTCCACCTTTCTGTGATGTTCTAGACACGTCGATTAATTTGTGAACGTGTTCAGTATCAAGGATTAAAAAAAATCTCACGAGCTCCAGCGTACGTTTGTGAGCTAAGATACAAACATGTCGACAGTACTTCAAGACAGGTCGTATTTGTGCTTTGGACATTTTGAGGGAATACTGACTTGTGGAGTACCTCTTCGCACGGTACAGCAGCAAAGTTTTCGTGCAGCAATTTTCGCGATGGCACCATAAAACATCCCTGTTGGTGGTGATATACCGAGCATGAATATTGACGATTTCATAGTTGTACTTGACGTCGTCATAGTAGCTCGTTCAATATTTTCGGCTTCGATCCAGCCATCGTCCCCATAGCCATAACCAACGGTCGGCGCCTATGGCCTCGCGTTCCATATTTTCGGATGATTGCACAGGATGAAGGAGAATTCACATATTAATTGCGTCATTAATGAAATGCCATTCGCGGCGCTAATCTCATAATTGGTCGAATTTTGCTCAAGATAATGAAACTGTCAGTCTCTGTGAGCAGGGTGCATGCGGGAAGCGGGAACGTTTGAGTATCCCACAAAAGGGATATTGATTTCCGAAAATCGAAGAGAAACATGGTGTCATACGTGACAGATTGTACAGTGCATCCCAATTTGGTTGAGACTGCCAGGTTTCTCGGTCTAGGTTGTTATCGAAGATGGAGCCTTCCGGTTTCCACGTTCCTTTCCTACTTTTACTTGAAACTGAAGCTAGTCCAATCAGATTTTGCATAACTGTTTCCGTTCGAAAGATATAGGGCGACTTCGAAAATTAATACATTTAGGACCCCGTCTATATCAGAAATACTGTCGAGCCTGGAACTACGCTTGATTTTGCGTCCAGTGGCGTACTCAAAAATTTTTCTCGGAGTATGGTTTTGAAGGTACGACACAAACTGATATTTTTTTTCAATGTAACACCTGCATGAAATTCAACATTTTTTCCCTTCACTAACTAAGACGGAATTTGCAGAACGAGCCGATTGAGTGTTGCATTCAGTTGTGACAACACTCACTGGAACATAATATGGGTAGGTATTGCTCAAGAGTATCATTCATATTATGTACGAGTTCGATAATCTTCCTTGTCTACCTACAAGTCATATGACCTGGGTGTACTTTGTAACTAAAAGGTATCACTTGTGACTGCTCTAGAGGTTACGATATGTGAGATATTACAACCTGGCGAACAAAGACAATTTTCTAAAATCGATTGGTGGTTCTTCATCGTATCGAGTGAAGGTGGTTTTCTTTTTTTAATACATTGTGTGTACTGGTTGCACATCAGGATTACCGGAAAACCAAGACTGTACTGGTAAAACCAGTACAAAAAAATAAGATCTTCGTTATATTCTCACGATACCTGTAACTGAAGATATCTGTTGATACCCAGAACAGATTCTGATTTGTATTAATAGTTCCTTCCGAGTAATTCCATGAATAGGGTTAATCATAGTTGAAGGTCACTCACGAGTTTTATGAATTCAAGTTGGCGATTTTTGCTTTCTTGGATCACCCCCTGAAATTATTGACATCATTCAAGTCACACCCTGTATATACTTCTTCTACCCAAGTGGCTTCGACAGGCGAATATAATGTACTCCATACTTGATATAAGAGGAGAGTTGAGTTGATATTCGGAACTGTTAATGTCGTCAAGAAAATATCTCTTAGACGGGCCCTATTCATCACACTCACCTTACAAACAACAGTGGATATTATTATAGGAGTTTCATCAAACGATAGAGTACTATAGCTCGAAAAATACTCCAATGGAATGAAAATGAACTCCGTATATTCAGTGAATACTCAGAGAAATTTTCATTTGAGTCTCCACATCAGTCATTATTATACCTACATTTAAATTTCCATATATAAAATGTCTCATCCACCTTCGACCGTGATTCACTCTGAATATTTGCATTATTTGATTTTATGTAACTCGATTGAAGTTGGTAGAATCATCTCCAGCCTCCTCACATCCATCAAAGTTTGCGAGTATCGAAATAATAGATTTGTACATCTCCATCATGAAATTAGGATAAAAAAAGGAAATTTAGACACTCAACTTTGAATCTCGGCGATAATGTTCTCTTTTCCTGCAAATGCAACCCTTAGGGATGCGATTTGAAAACAGTCGAACCCGCTCCTCATTAATCCGAAAGGATTCGTGAAGTTGTAACAATTAGAGAGAACTCCTTTTGTGTTGCCTTTTGCTCACTAACAAATTTTCGATATCATTAACTTCAATTTCTGTTGTAATGATTGCGCTAAGTTTGATCTGTGGAGCAATCCTATAACGAAAGCAATATGAGGCTTTCATTGATCGCAACACCATCAGCGTACTATCGGGGATACTTAGAGGGTTCAGTTTTTCTTCGATTATAACATATAATGAAGACAACATTTCACAACTGAAATCGGAAATGAAATGAATTGCAATTTTATCAAGAACGATAACATATCCATATTCCCTACGAACGTATTTCTTTCCATTATTAAGCATAAGTGGAAATATCATCCCAGAAAGGAATAGTTGTCTATTTATTTTTTTTGTTTCGAAGTTTTCAATTCGATTACACTCAGTTTTCACGCTTGGAACTCGTCCATGGAAACGGTTTTATATTTGCCTATCTAATTTCTTCAACCAGAACTCTAACGTACAGCTAACTTCATAACAGCATTTCATTCATAATAGCGAAAAATCGCTCAAATGTCAGTTGTTAGATGGTGACACAGAAATGGAAACAAATTCAGGATCATTGATAATTGCACCATCAGTGTTATGAAAATGTTGATTCAGAAGTAGTAATTTAGGTTACTTCTCAATCTTAGATCAAACTACATAATTACAATATCAAAACGTCAACGATTTGTACAGGAATCTGTAAAAATGTCACAATCTTCTGGAGAGTTTCATAACTATCAGTGACTGCACCAGTGTTTTGTACATCTTTGTTATAGGTAACACAATAAACACTATGTTTTATCAGTTGACAAAATGAAATAGGAGACATATGTCATGCTCTGCTCTGGCTATCAACTTGTCACAAATGTCATCGAAATGAGGAACAGGAACCTCTTCGAATTCCGCTCTCTGGATGTTGACTTCATATATCACCACCCAGCAGCTGCAACCATCGTCATGGGGGATTCCAATGTCCACAACTCCACTTGGCTCAAGTTGTCAAACAAAAGTCAATCCACCTACTCGTATATCGAACCAGTCCAAGATCCTCAATACACTGTTCGGTATCACATTGTAGCCAATTAAGATAATCTTTGCATGATTTTTTCCCGGGTTTCCTTGGGGAAGAATGTGTTTTGCTGTATGCGCTGAAGAGATCCTGTAGATTATTAAACTGGGGATGGGAACTCACTTACATACAACTTACCCCATACCAACAAATGAGCAACTACTGGTGTACCATGGTGCAATAAAACCTGTTCTTGGGTCGATTCCAAGCAATCAGCATATACTCGTTGTTGCAGGAAACCATGCTATGTTGAAGGAAGCAATAAATTCACCCAAACTATAGCAACTTCTAAAGGAACGTTCATCACCAAGATAAGATCAAAGCTCATAGAGTGCCCAAATAGTTACCGTTCGTTTTAAACCATCGACCTGGCAATTGGCAGAAATTCCACTTCCAGATCATCTCCTTGCCTCACCAAGGTTGATAGCCAATAGTACCACAATGAAAGCCGAATATTTCGTCAAAATATTTCCTGCAAATCCCACTTTGAATTAACACCAGCTTCTTAGGTTGTTCAGCATTTCATACAAATTTAGTATGTTTGTTACATACTGAGAGAGCTGGAGCTCAAGCGATTCCAAGAAAAGGCAAAAAATTCTCTTTCCAACAACTACAGACTGATCACGATCAGCATTGAGTTCATTCGATATCTAGAGAGCTCAAAACTAGTGAGCGATTGACAATATGGTTTTCATCACCAGAGATCAACAGGAGATATATGGCACCGATATGACGAAACAAAGTTCTGGAACTCTTCGTCTAGTGGTTTTTTTTTGCCATCATCGGTTTTTTACAATATTCACACGAACAAAATGGAATCTATCCGGAGAGGCTTCATGAAATACATCACATATAAACTAGATGGGGTCTACCCAGAACAAGGTATCGACAACAGAATATTACTAAATAAGTTCAATCTACTATCCCTTCAAAACCGAAGAACCAACTATTCAATAATCTTTATTTTCAAATTAGTGCCGAGACTACACTCTAGAAATGAACTAACTTTCTACTTACCCAATTCAAGAACTAACATACTTCTCAAATCTCCAATCGTAGCAATGAGCAAATTATTCAATCAATTCTGTGCAGATCTCGACATATATTATCAGACAATTGGTCAAGTAAAGAACAATATTAAAATTCTTTTACACAATAACCAAAATATCTGAGCCCAATATATGTACCTTACTACAAAAAATTATGTTTTTCCACTTTTCTCCATGTTCAGGTGTTTGCTGACAATTGAAGTCAACTTTGGTATACATGCACATATATGTGTACATGAGTCTGTATGTATATGCAGGTATGTGTATGTATGTAAATTTATAAAACTTTTTGCTTATGTATATGAATGTATGTCTTGTCATTGAGATTTACTCCTGTTTAGACATCAAACAATTTTTTTTCTTTCTGTTTGGTGAGAAGATGAAAATCTATCATTGTTTTAAATGAAACAGTTTCGAATTACAGCCGATGAAGAAAAATTTCTGAACCATCACCCTGTCTGAAACGAGCGGAAATCCTAATGTTAGATTGTTCTCTTCCCCATAAAATAAAGACACACGATTACCTTGCTAGCCAATGAAATTCAAGCTGGTAAGCTAGTCCCGAAAAGCAAATCTCCTAGTTCTTTCCGTTCTTTTTCCACCGAATGGTCATTATTAAACGCTTCCTTCAGCAAGAAAACCAACTTAGAGATCCAATAGCTGCCGAAATCTCTTGTTATATCACCGCGACAATCGACTCCTAAGCCAACCGAGATGTCAACCCGGATAACAAATGAAAGAAACTTCCTGACTGCAGAGTGGGCGTGGTCCGAGAATGATTGAATCTAAAGAGAGATTGAGCGGAATCGGAACTATTTCCATTTTATCGGTGTTGGCTTTTTTAGTTCCTCCTCGGGGATGATTGCACATTATTTTCTGCGGCGACGATAAAAAAGAACAGTAGGGGATGATCAAGATTGTCTGAATTCATGAACATCTCTATGGTCTCATATACAGGGTGATTCACCTAAGAATGCCAAGATTCGTTCAGTAGGTTGTGTACCAGTATATAACAGTACACAAATATTCATGTATATTCATATTCGAGCATCTTTTATAACTTTGTTTTGTTTTGCGAAGAATAAACTTTTAGCTCATTACGTCGTTCCTGATTCAAAATCAAAGTTTTTAAGTAGGTGAGCTTGACGAAAATGTGAACGTTCCCGATCCAAATTCAGTTGAACTGTCAAAATTAAGTTTGTTAAACGAAACTGTTGGCGTTCTTTCCAAAGCACTCTTCACAAAAATGATTTTTTCCCAATTTTAATCAGCATGTCAGATTCGAACATATCGTGTGATACATAATTGTAATCAGGAAAAAAAAGACTTTTCAAAAATGCAAAAATCCAATATGGAGCCCATAAGAAAAAACAAAGTTGAGTATTGTAACTTTAGCATCAAGAACGTTTTGGAAAATACGATGACAGATTCAGATTCCTCGTGAAAAAGTGTCTCAAGAATGTCCCAGTCAGAAACGCCTAGGTCTTATTGTTTTCGCTTGAAAATATGAAAACGAATATTACAAATTTTCGTTTTCCTGCAATAATTCAAAAACTAAAAATGACACATCAAATTTTCTTGCAGATAATTGTTCAGCATGAAACTGCGCAATTCTGCCCTAATTTAACCGACCTCGTATCTCTCATAATAACTGAGATCCCCATGGTGGAGCTCGAAAAACAGGCACCCTGTATACAAATATTCATATTCATGTATGCAAACTATGCAAACAGTTATATTTCTCAGAAAAGTCTAATTATCGCTCATTGTGCAAAGACCTGAGAGAGCATTTCAATCTCAATTCTGTATCCTAGAAGTTATGTGCAATCTTGTGTATTTTACTCTATCTCCATACTTTCTGTTCTTGTTACACTTTCATATTTCCATATGGAGTATTGTTTTCTTTCATGCTATATTACGTTGTTTCCTACTATGGATGTATTCTCTAAGCAAACTCAATTATACCTACTCTTCTCGACTATTCTCCTCTCATTCACTTTGATGAATTCAATTACAGTTTTGTACCGAGTCAAATCGAAATTCAAATCAAACAATAATGACTCAGGGTGAGTCATGAACGAGGATACTCATAGGATCGTAGACATGCATTACTAAGGTGAATTTGTCAATCACCTACTTTGTAATCAGATGATTGTGCTTGCATTTTGATTTGTACTGATGAATTCACCAACTCTGGGTAACGGTACGCGAATATGTTCGTCAAAAGAGATATGTGGTTCACTGTTCAGTGGCATTGTTTTGCTTTTGTTGCTATTTTCGACACGGCTGTGGATATTTATATGAGAAGATATATTTTCTCCACAGAACCATTAGGATCATAATATGATAATTGGAATATACAAATTTATATTTTCTTTCACTATATTGTCATCACTTGTGAATCGCCTAATTGTATTATCATTGAAGAATGAAAACTGACGTGATACGAATATAAGAAGAGTGACAGTACATGTCTGAACATTTACTTCGAATTCCAACCCTGGCTCGTGTCATTCTCACACAAAAATCTCTTGCATTGAAAATTTGATAATCTGCAGTTATGAGAGAAATGCGTCGAATCGAAGCCACTTGAAATCCAGTTCTATATGGAATTCACTTGTTCCACACGAATTCATGAAAATTTAATAAAATTCACATATTTCCTATGCGAACAAACTCAATAACGGAACCTTTCTGGTCCTAATAAATTTTATTACACACACTGAACGTTTTTATTACTTCGGCAAACATTGTTAGGTTCATTCAAAGTTTTCACAGATTTTTCAATAAGAGGCATATGTCCGATGCATTCGAACGTTATGAGATATTATTAAACGTGCTATTCACATTCAATATTCTGAATTGTATTTAGTCCGAAAAAGTTACATTTTTTCAATGTCGAAAATACAGGTATGAACCAATACAATATACAAATCATATCTTTCTTAATGAAAGAGCTAACATTTGATATCTGGAGATGAATGGGATTCGTTTCTTCTGCTATTTCAGTACTGAAAAATGAAGATTGTGTGGATGTCAATACTTTGACAGAGATATCACTATCGATATCGCCAAGGTACTCAAGAGAGTGACGGGTAGATGTATATGATATATATGACTCTTATGAAGGCACCAAAACGTAGCTTTGGAGAATAGTAACTCGTTCTTCAGTTTTGAATTAAATCTACAGATAACATCACAAAAATTGTCATGAAGCTGCTGTTGTGACAATTTATACAAAGACTTGGTAAATGGTTTGTTACAATTTGTTAGTCACTAATATATATTCAAATTGTATTTCTTTTCGTACTTCGAAATCATCACTCCACCTATCATGTAGTTGCGATATTGATCATCCTGAACCTTTTGAATGAAAATTATTTTTATGGCTCAAACTTCGACACACCAGCATTGTATGATTCTTGATACCTGCTGGAATTATGAGAGGTTGATTTGAAAGTTGATAAGAGTTGAATGCAAATGAAACTCAAGCTTGTATCACATAATGCCCAATATGATGATGTGAGGTACAACCATTCCTATGAAGTCAATATCCATGCTCAGTATCACTACCAACAGCGCTCCCTCATGGGACGATCATGTGAGGTCCATTACAAGAACTGCTTCACGAAAACTTGGCTTTTTGTTCCATGCAAATAAGAGGTAGTTCACACCCCATCAACTACCTACGATCTACAAAGGGCAAATTCGACTTGTCCTAGAGTAGTGTTCAGAAAAAATATATGCCTAAGTAGTTGAACTTTATGATTCGTCATCATTCGGCCAACTTGAAAAGTTGTTGCTGCTAGTGACATCTACCGTTGTTTATCAGAACCTCACTTTCCGATGTGAAATTTGATTGTTTCGAGCCAATGATTATTCTAACATGATAATTGAAGGTTGCGACCACCACGTTCTCTACACCGCTATGTCGATTGTCCTTAGATAATTCTATTCAATTATGGTTTACTTCATGCACTCAACGGTTAACTTCGATAGATAAAGTTCTAAGATCTACCCCATATAATCTCACTCTTCAGCGGCCACCTATATAATGCGGTCGTTGGATAAACCACCGTTTACATTGCCTTTTGATTATAGGCTCCACTTGAAGTATCGTTCACGACTCGATTTAACTACCAAAACAGAAGAAGCAATAATTAACAATAAACACAGCTCCATACCAGCATATCTGTTATCTATGCTTCACAGTAGTCAGATAAGAATTCGCAACATCAAACTATGCATTTGGTGCTTTGCAATCAAGCGGATAGAACTCAGAAATAATGAGCAGTTGTGATGGAAAACGTTATATTGCCAGAAGCGTATCAGGATTTATGGAATACGGAAGGTAAACCTACCTGAAGCGTACTCTTGGAAATTGTTCTTTTAACAAAATGAATTAACTATCTAAGTAAACGCCATTTGTGCCATTACTGAATTGTTTTTAGAACGTATTGGATTGGAAGTCTTTCCAATCTCAGTTGGGACACTTGCGTTCTTATGTCTGGTATGAGGGTTGATCGATTTGCATTACATTCGAATAGAAATGGAAGTAACAAAATTCATTGATCTCCATATTCCACGCGGGACCTTGAGTCTTAAGGGGATTGTTCTGCGAATTGCAGGTTCATTCTGAAATATCGGAATTTTTTTTCCCCAAGTTTGGTGTTTCCTCATCCAATTTTGCAATTTCAACATCATGGCATCTTGAAGGCCTTTCCAGGAGGAGAACAAATTAGCTATATTGGGGATTCGGTGCTAACACGATGTTCCTGGAACATTATAGGTGTCCCTTTCGTGTTGTCCACAGATGAAAAAAAATGTGATTTCAAATATTTTTTCGTGTCTCAAGGGCTAGAATGTATGGAAGCGCTGGACAGAATGACGTTTTTTCATAATTGCCAGTTTGAAGTGGCAATTAGCACTAATTGCCAGTTATATTTTTCTTTCTCTTGACATCTCAAATGATCTCAGGAACTTACTTTGACGTGTAAAAGTGTATTTTTTGCATTGATCGTGATGAGAGATGAGAGAATATCTATCCTTATATCTATACTGTAGTACTTGGAAAGTCATTCAATTCGTTTCTTGTTTTTAAAAATCTAGCAGCGCTATTGATTTCGGCCTTTTTGTCAGTCAGCCTGTATATTCTAGAGCCCATTTAACCATTATCGAAGCTGAATGAATAAGAAATCGAGAAAGATATCAGAAATCTACGTGATCTCCTTCCACGGCATCCCATATTTCCATCCCACGGAGTGAGCACGAAACAAATAACCCTTCTGGAACTCGAAACACTCGAATTGGGGAAAATCGATGAATATGCAGCAATAATAAGAACGTTTTTGCATATTCAGGAGCGACGGGAGATGAAATTGAAACAACGGGAAACATTCGGTGAATTCCCAGAGGCACGGCGTGTTTTCTTTGGCCATGATGTGCTCGACTGGTCAGCTCTCCCGTTATACACAAACAATAAATATGGGCTAATAAAGCCGTTCTGTACGTAAACATCGTTATTTTCGGGCTGCCGGAAACGTTGGCGATCCTCCTTCAGGTAGGATGCATATTCTGTTTGCTCTGCTTAATAGATCCTCTCATTGCCAATTATTCGGCTCGACAAGATCTCGGGAAAACGAAGGGACAAACACCTTTCGTTTGCCTTTGCTTGCCAAATTATCTGCTCGTAGATACCCTAGACGATACGTTGCATATAGTTGAGATGAGAAGGTGTGAGTTTCATTACTTCTCCAGCAGAAAAAGAAAAAACTAGGGACATGATTCGAAAGATTAATCTTCCATCGTTCACATGTATCAATGATGACATATCTTAGGAAATTAATAGTATATTTGACATATACAACACCGGATATTCTATGGATATCCAAATCATGTGCAGTTCATATCGGGATATCCTTGGACTACTTTTGGATATCCATTAGATATTCAAAATCCACCTGAAAGGGATGAAGAAATGTAAAAGTCAAAAATAAGTCAAGTTCATGTTCATATCTAATGAGGTATATAACTAAAAAAGAGATTGAAAATCATCGAAAAACATCGATTGAGGTTTTGATCAGAATTCTTTTTGACATACATAAAACATAAGAAGATAATGTCAATAAATCAACGTGGAACGTTATTTCGAAATTGACTGTCAAAAAAACATATCTATCGAAATTAGATGACCCAGTTATAATTGCCAACTCCTTCAATAAATACTTCATTGAGGCTCCCCATACTATCATAAATAATAATAAGTGTATGAACAGATCTGAATATAATAAAAATAGTAGAAACATAGTGGAGAGCATGTTTATATCCTACATAACGGAAGAAGAGATTGCTTCTATCATACACAATATGAAAAACGAACATTCTTCGGGAACAGACGAAATTTCGAGTGATTTTTTGAAAGAAATTGCTACATTTATTATCAAACCTTTGACACATATAATGAACGCATCTCTGAGTCAAGGAATTTTTCCATCTAGATTAAAAAATGCAACTGTTTTCCCAATACAGAAAGAACGAATAACTACCGTCCAATAACGATACCTCCTGTTAAATCGAAAATTTTTGAATACGCAATGTTGTCACAGCTTCTCAAATTAGTTGATCGAAATAAAATTTTACATGAACAGCAACATGGTTTTATATCTACGTCGAATATAGCTTAAGACTGAAATTTGCATTGGTGTTTCTCATTCGAAAAGTTCATTCGGACAATATGTACATACATTGTCAAAAATATGCGTAAAATGAACAATCAGAATTTGATGAAATTTGAGTGCCATAATTAAATTTCGAATCGTTTCTTGTTACCAATTGCGTGGTCAGCTTTCCCTCTATTCTGATGTCTATAGTTCCTGTATCTTTTGCTGATGACGCACTCGACAACGGCGGTAGAGAGATGAAGCAGGGTTATATCATAGATTTTCCATATTTCATAAATGTGTACTCTGAACAACCTGTTCTTACATGAAGAATGGAACAAAAAATCAACAGTTCAAAGTGGGCAACGTAGAGTTAAGAAATATATAAGTGATTGTTTTGGTCACTAGCGATAATTGTTGAACTCTTCAAAGGAAAAGATGAACGAGTCAGACTAGATGTTTGAGTCCCAATCAATTGCTTCACCCATCAGAAGTGACAAAACCAGAAAAATACAATACAAAAATAGAAAAGAACTCATCAGTTCTTGAGAATACTGAAACAAATCTGAAAGCAAATACGACTGATGAAAAACCCACAACATCGACCTGATCATGAGTAATTAGAACCAGACGATCCGTTCAAAATGATTAGCTGTCGCTTCAAGTCTAGACCATGAAAATGTTGGGAGTACCTTTTCGATAGAAATTCATGAGTTATCATTGAATTTAGAATCAGGATTATCAATAAAATTGCCTTAGGTTCATACGGGAACTCAAAATAGATTTAGAATTTGCTCCAGAAGATGGGATTGGATTTAGTTTTTCAGAAATAATCGGTTGAATAGGCTCATTTGTTGAACTTGTGTCTATTCCAATTCTATACAAGTGTTTCAGATTTCATTATTCTATTGCAACTTTCAGTTGTCTTTGCACTTTTTCTTTCGTATTTGCAAAATTGAACATGAGAAGGAATCATTGTTTTTTTCATTTGAAATTTCGTGAATATTATGAAATTGTGAAAACTGTAAGTTGCAATAGGACGTTGGAGTTTGAGGAACATGTGTAGAATTGAAATAATTCCTTATTTCTTCAAGCAAAACTCAAAGCCAATTTGAATGTCGAGATGAATTATCAATGAGGAATTGATATACAGGGTGTCCCATAAACGTACCGACAAACTCTAAGGGATGGTAGGGGACATCAAAATAAACATTTCTGCTCGACAAACATAAGTCCGGAAACTCTGCGTTTTCGAGATACAGGGTGTTTAACTTTTTTCAAAAAAACGATTTTTTATTAATATCTTTTATAGCTATTAGAATTTGCCCAATAATTTCAGGGGCGTGCTCACGGGCTATGTCAGATAGTTTTTGCACAAAAAAAATATCGCCCAGTAGATTTTTTGTAATTATGATAATTTTTCCAAATGAGCAACTAAAAATGCAATTTTTTTGTCCCTTGAAATTTTTCCGTATCTAGCTTCGTTTTGAAGGAAAAAAATAAAAACCATATCTCATTGAAAAAAAAATTGAATGCTTCAAAATTATACCTTACATTATACCAATGCGTTTATCGAAATATCGAAAAACTAATAAATCTTCCAATAATTTTTTTTACTAATCATTAATTATTATTAATGACTTTTAATAATTTTTTGTTTTGTATTTAATTGGAAAATAATCGTAATTTTCAATATCTTTGAAAGAGTATCCAAAACATACCGACAAATGAAGGGTGCTAATGCAATAAGATATTCAATTAAACACCCTGTATCTCGAAAACGAAGAGTTTCCGGACTTATGTTTATGGAGCAAAAATGTTTATTTTGATGTCCTGTACCATCCCTTAGAGTTTGTCGGTATGTTCATGGGACACCCTGTATGTAGACTTTCAACTTCTTCAAGTACACTGTATGTGGAATATCTTCAGTGACACGTTCCGAAAGACGTATTAGTTCTGTTCATCCTCAACCTCCTGAAGGAGAACACACACGAAATATAAACCATCGCGTCCAAACACCATAAACCTTTCAACTGGCATTCATATTGCATAAAGTAGCACACTGTAAAATTCAAACGGGAAGCTTTCCATCATCGATAGCCGAGAAGCTCCGGCAAACTCGAGCAAATCTTTTTCGATTCGATAGCAACGACGTTCAGTTGAAGTCCTTTCAGTCCAGGCACGTCTGCCAATCAATCAAATCGCATTTTCATATCCTCCAACTCGCTTCCCTCCCGTTTTATACTGATTGAAAAATAATAAGGCGTTTATATTGGATCTTTATGAATTATTCCGGCAACAACATCAATAACTTCTCTCTGTCAGTTGATTTATTGGCTCAGGAAACAGATGGTGGCTGTGATGTGATGGAGGGAGTTTGGAGTGGTCGGAAATTGACCATCATCGAATAGCTGGGATATTTTCTCATGAGGTTCTTCTTCTAGAACAAGAAGAAAAATGTAAAGAGAGTCACCTAGTAACATTGTACATCAGCTCACAAACCTTTTTCTCAAAAATACCTTTCTGCTACAATTTTTTCGGGAATTTCTACTTCATTATCATATCAAGGCATATCGAACACTCGCATTTTCAATGAGAATTGAATTCGTACAAACGTATAAACATTCGAGATGTGAACAGACATACATTGAACATGGTAATTGTACAATAGTATTGATAATTTAGGCACAATTATCCAACAAGATCAGTGGGATGAAAATGATGTCTGACCAGCAAGAGACATTCGACAGTGGACATTGGATGACTTTGGAAAAGTGGAACTGAATGATATATACCAACGAAATAAAGGTTAAATGTAACCAAGTGAGCAAACCACTCATTTCCGAAGATGTCCAATAATATTTCGAAGAGCCCTCTATTGAAAAAATCGGAGAAAATCGCCTGGTACCAACTTACAACAGTCAATCAGTTGAAAAACGATGTGGGACCAAAAAGTATAGGTCTAATGACTCTAATAACTCAACCCTTGGCCTCAACTTGAACCTCAATCAGAAAACAACTGTTGGTCAAATTCAATCGTGTTGAATGCGTGATGATCATGATTTCAAAAGTAGAAAGTACGTTATAACCGAGGTTGAAGACTCAAAAAGACTCAAAAGTCCAAATATGCAATTCGAGTTTGTCAGCTGGAAATGAATATATTCGATAAGGCGAGTGTCAGATGGTAAATTTCCCAAAACCAAGGAAGAAGACCAGACTCAAGAAAGGAGTGTAGGTGAATTCCGTGGTTCTGGATATACCGATCTAGAACTGTCACCGTAAAAGTGGTGGATGGAGGAGACTGAAAATGTAAGACTATCATTCAATACTTCAAGTTCTACAATCCATTCCTGAGTTCAGAGAAATGTTAGCTATAAGTTGATATTAAAATTCTTCAAAGGACAGATGCCAGATGGTACACTCACAGGCAGGATACAAGTCAAATCTGGAATTATTGAAACTCAGATCTGGTACTTTGTTTGAGTTCATTTTTGGAATGATACGGAGAGCAACTCTCTCCATTCGATTGATTCAACTGGTCCTTGGAATATCTGAACCTCATGAACATCGTGGAATTGATGTACGTAATGAATCTTATCTTTCTTCAAACATAGATATTGTCTCAGTTGATGCATATCTCTAATTACAACATATACAGATTACAAATCATATCACTAGGAATCTTCAACAGCTGGAAGTGCCATCACACAGATTGACGGTACCTGAAACATGTCCTCGACTCATGGACATAAAAGTATACAAGAAATTACCAAATGATATTAAGAATCTGCCTGTGAAACTCTTCAAGCATAGAACCAAGGAGTTGCTCTTGGATAAATCATATTATACACTGAATGAATATTTGAATGATAATCTGTGATACCTTATTATTTATTAGTATATTTTTACATATATGCAAATATGAATATGTTTTGAAAAATTTTTCAATGACAATGCTTTATTTATTGCAATTTTATTTCTACTTCTCTTCTCATTGTTCTTTTAATGGTATTTTTTCTTGTACTTGTATTCTATCTGACATATTGCATATTTTTATTGTTCTGTGTATTTATTGTATTGCTTAACTGTAAATCGTTGACTTATTCTATATCATCTTTGATGATCTTACTGAATAAATTTTATCATTAGTATTATTATTATTATTATTATTATTATTATTATTATTATTATTATTATTATTATTATTATTATTATTATTATTATTATTATTATTATTATTATTATTATTATTATTATTATTATTATTATAATTATTATTATTATTATTATTATCATTTTCATTATTATTAGCACATAGCTCAGCTCACGTATGATTTGTGACATTTCTAGAATTGATAATTATTCACAATTCAAAACATTTTTTTTAATTGCAGAAATCGCTTTGGGCTGTAGTGAATTTTGCAGTCTTCCCTGTATTTCTTTTACGTTTCGGTCAATAATGAATGTTTCATTGGTTGCATAGGCATCGGCATCATCGACGATATTGACAGTCCATCATTTGGTTGAGAAAGTGTTACGTTTCATTGGGAGAATTAGTTGAATATTGGTGATTTCTTAGGTTAGTAGTAATTTCAACTGGAGAATGATGACTTGATATTGATCGGCATAGCCCATACATATGCTTGTTCTCCACGAATAACGAACAGTTCTTCATCAATAGGAGTAGTTTCATCAAAGGAGTCTGATTTTCCATTTTCCTGCATGCGACTCAGCCCATATCCCGAGCTAGGCGGTAGAGCCTGGGATTCATCCCAATTATTTTCGGAATAAATGGCATGGCTGTTTGCCTAATCAAATTATGTTTAGATTACATTAAATTCAACTACTAGTTTTAGTGAGCGGGTACACAATGCACAAAGTAAATGTACAGTTATATGAGCTTAAATCTATTTGACTTGGCAGGGGTGACGAAGTGTTCTATCGTGAATAGTTCATGATACGCCGGATATGCGTATAAGGTGTACACAAGATCAGCGGCGAGTTCTGGAAAGTCTGCGGTAATTCGGGAGAATATCACGTAGTGAATGGTGAATCCAGATTAGAATACTCGCCCAACTGGTATATGGTATTGCATGAAGTGGTTGACTTCTGAAACGGAATCTTTCCTGTATTTCTTTGAATATATATTTTGAATCCTAATAAATTCTAAGAGATGTCCTAGTCAACTTACGAAGTAATAGTGAGTCGCAGGGAGTACTCAGTAATATAACATTGCAGATACTCTCAAGACATTCACCAAGGTTGCACTCAGAACTTCGCATTATAGAACATTATATATAGAATCAATATCAACAATGCGATTTTCACTTCAGATTGAAAGCATGGAGAGAAGTCCACTGGTGATATACATTGTTGAGACTATTAGATGTCGCAATGAGTTTCGGATCAGGTTGTAGTCTGTTCTCAAATATTTCCATTTCACAGACCGCCTGTTGAGATACTTCGTTCACAGTGGATAGCAAATATATATCTCCATATTTCCTCATCCGGAAAATCACTCCTGGTGAATTATCAAGAATATTAAGAATATCTATCGACTATCAAATACATTCTGGACGTTTGTCTACTGATTTGACTCTTCCAATATGTAAAAAGAAATGATAATATAACGCCTACTATGTTCATATTTTCTGTAACGAATTCATCGAGAACAGTGCAGCTGATTCGTGAAATGCGATCATGTCAAAAACTACATAATGAGTTCTGAGGTTACTAACAAGTATAACTTTTTATTTTCGTTGAAATATAGTATCTTCAATATTTTTCAATAAAGTGTGCGCGTGACTTGCAGTCGGAGGCCACAAAATTTGATTACTTACATTTATGCCACAAATGTAGCTGACGTGGTGCCCCCCTGAGGAATACATCGAAATGGATACAAAATTGTGATTTTTCACGGAACGAACTCTTGAAAGTTCTCTTCGTTATACCATCTGAATTTAAACAGGGTGATTCACCCTGGATGATGAATGATGAATGATGAATGATGAATGATGAATGATGAATGATGAATGATGAATGATGAATGATGAATGATGAATGATGAATGATGAATGATGAATGATGAATGATGAATGATGAATGATGAATGATGAATGATGAATGATGAATGATGAATGATGAATGATGAATGATGAATGATGAATGATGAATGATGAATGATGAATGATGAATGATGAATGATGAATGATGAATGATGAATGATGAATGATGAATGATGAATGATGAATGATGAATGATGAATGATGAATGATGAATGATGAATGATGAATGATGAATGATGAATGATGAATGATGAATGATGAATGATGAATGATGAATGATGAATGATGAATGATGAATGATGAATGATGAATGATGAATGATGAATGATGAATGATGAATGATGAATGATGAATGATGAATGATGAATGATGAATGATGAATGATGAATGATGAATGATGAATGATGAATGATGAATGATGAATGATGAATGATGAATGATGAATGATGAATGATGAATGATGAATGATGAATGATGAATGATGAATGATGAATGATGAATGATGAATGATGAATGATGAATGATGAATGATGAATGATGAATGATGAATGATGAATGATGAATGATGAATGATGAATGATGAATGATGAATGATGAATGATGAATGATGAATGATGAATGATGAATGATGAATGATGAATGATGAATGATGAATGATGAATGATGAATGATGAATGATGAATGATGAATGATGAATGATGAATGATGAATGATGAATGATGAATGATGAATGATGAATGATGATTTATTCAGTTGTTTTTCCCTACCAAATAATACCAAAAAAATATATGAAATATTTGTGACTTCCAGGCAATGCACGCCCATGATCGACGTTGACCTTGAGCAGTCAATTAAACTTCGCCGACTTGTATACGTGGATAGCTGATACGTGGTGTAGGTAAACGTATTATTTATTTGTGTACAGAAAACTCACGTCAAATTTAATTACGAACATTATCACTCTCGATCAATGAAAAGAGAGGTCATAAGAATAGATAGCGACTATCATCTCTTCACACACAATTCTCAACAGGAAGATAGTGCACACGAAATAATAACGAGGAGGACCCCCGACCACTGGCGCAAATAAGTGCCCCCCGGTCTCGGTGCAGGGCAAATGAAGACACGTAGAGTGTCTAGCGGAGTATGCAGATTCCAATCTACCGATAATAATGACTGCGATGCGTGGACTATTTCTTATTGAACCAATTTGGCAGTGGTTAGCGAACCGCCAAAGCGCGGCTTCAGCTTTTCCAGTTGTATTTTCGAGCCCTCAGATTCCACGCGTGCCTCTCTGTGTTTGCATGCCGACCGATTATTATGCGATATTATTATGCATGTGTGCATGATTACTTACGGAAGCGTAGAACGGCCAAGGAGTTTTGATCCACCGAAATTTCGACTTCGGAGGCGAAATTTCGAGATGAAAGACAGAATTTCGGACATGAATGTGGAAATTTCAAGATGAATGTCGGAAGTACGACTCCGATTACGAAGTTATGATGGATCAAATAAATTATTATTCCTTGGCCTTCTACGCTTCCATGATATTTGTCACCACCATGTTCATCACCATAGTAACAGTTGCAATTTCATAGTTCTGAGGTATATACTATGAGAATTTTGAGAAACAAGGGGAAATTTCGACATAGAAATCGAAATTCCGAGATGAATGTCGAAATTTCGACATGAATTTGGAAATTCTTGGATGAAAGTCGAAAATTCGTGATAAAATTCGAAATTTTGAGATGAATGTTGAAATTTCAACTGCGATTTTGAAATCATAATGGATCAAATGAATGAAAATTCCTTGGCCCTCCTACGCTACCATAATATTTGTTCACCACCATGTTCATCATCATAGTAACAGTTGCAATTTCAACGACATATATACTATGAGAATTTTGAGAAGCAAGAGGAAATTTCGAAATAGAAATCGAAATTTCGAGATGAATGTCGAAATTTCGACATGAATTTGGAGTTTCCTGGATGGAAATCGAAAATTCGTAAAAAAAATCGGAATTTTGAGATGAATGTTAAAATTCCGACTTTGATTGTGAAATCATAATGGATTAAATGAATGAATACTCCTCGGCCCTCCTACGCTACCATGTTCACCACCATGTTTACTACTATATTAGAAGTCGGAATTTCGACCTTTATGTTAAAATTCCGAGATAAAAGTGGAAAATTAGACCTAAGAGTCGAAATTTCGAGATAAATGTTAGAATTTCGACATATATGTGGAAATTCCCAGATAAAAATCGAAGTTTCATGATGAAAATCGGAATTTCGAGATAAATGTTGGAATTTTGACATCAATTTCTGCTCTTAGTCGATAATATCCCTTGACCCTTCTACGCTTCTGTAATCACTTGAATATCTTGTCATGTTCTTTTTTTTTGTCCATAGAGGATGTTTCCGTTACTGAAGCGATGAATACAATGAGGTGTTGTATGAGATTGGATGACATGATACAGGGTGATTCAATATATAAAGCAAAGATTTATCTACCAAATGAACTGTGAAGAAAGTGGAATTGAAGAAAAAAATACATCATTAGATCATCGTAGAAAGGTCGGCGATCTTTGCCTTTTTTATAGGTACTTTCACGGTCGGTGCTCAACGGAAATATCATCTATTATGCCACCACGCGCGATTCCTAGTAGACAAACCAGACGAGCTCAAGCTGGTCACCCCTACACTGTCAGGCTCGAGACCTGTCGAACATCGCTATACCAAGCATCATTCATCAATAGAACGGCAAAGTTGTGGAATTCTTTGCCTAGTGAAGTCTTTCCTGATGCTTACAACCTCCAAACATTCAAGAAAAATCCCAACACCTTCCTTCTTTCCCAAAATTCCACAGCTGGCTAACACGATGTTCCTCGAACATCATAGGTTTCCCTTTCGTGTTGTCCAAAGATAAAAAAAAAAACTAGCCAACAAACCCACCCAGTTCATAGAAATTTCTTGCAGCATCGAAAGTCCGAGAGCGATATCAATAATATGACTTTACATAGCATGACGCTTTAACACGTATGTTTGACGTTTTTTTCATGCTTTTGACGAAAGCGTATTGATTTTATAAGGCATTTTTATATTTTCGAGGATCTTATGTTTGTGTATATATATATATATATATATATATATATGTATATGCATATATTTTGGCGAAGCCAATGATGTTGAGTTTGAAACAGTCAGGCTCGAGACCTGTCAAAAATCAGTAGAACGGCAAAGTTGTGGAATTCTTTGCCTAGTGAAGTCTTTCCTGATGCTTACAACCTCCAAACCCTCAAGACAAATTCCAAGACCTGTCCTCTCTCCCAAAATTCCACCGCTGGCTAACACGATGTTCTTTGAACATCATAGGTTTCCCTTTCGTGTTGTCAACAGATGAAAAAAAAATGATGTCGTACTCATATAGCTGTACTATACTTGTTCCTGGACTTCCATCATGAATTCCCTGAATGCATTCCTTTACTTGTCCTACTGCCTTTGTAAGCTCTTTGATGGATCAATAAAACTACTACCACTCCTTCTACTGAAAGACGCGGCAAGGCTCACAACGTATGAGAAGAAGAAAATTAGTCAAATCTGTTCACTAGAAATTTCCATGTAGATGATATCGTATCATAGAGCCCTAACTCTCCTATACCTATATATCCGACTGAATTTTCCAAACTGATTAAGACGCAAAGTGTGAATGAAAAAGAAACATCTCCCCAGAAAGCCACTCGATGGATAAGATAGAGTGTCGAATGAATAAGTCAGAGTCTCTTATATTTGTCCAGACATATGTCGCAGATATAAAAGCTTCCCGAAATAATGTTTGAGTGGCGTAATCCACTGGGGTGAGCGGTACAAAATATATCCCATTTCTGAATCAACAGAGAGAGAGAGAGAGTGGTTGATATGTTTTCCAGGCGTTACAGTTCCTCAATGAAGACTATTCCGATTGGGAATGATTTGTTATCTTTAAATATGGAACGAGCATATGCTGAACTTGCGAATGATATTTTATCATCGACAGAATTTAGAAAAATTAGCGAAAATTTCGCTCTCAGATTCATTGGTACTCTTGCACTGCAACAGAATAGTGTCCAATATAGTGGCCAATACACAAATTAGTGGCTGTTCAAAAATCTTCGTATATACCATTTATATCCTCGATATCATTATTATAAAATTACCATCGAACTCCAATTCTCAATATACTTATATGTATTCATTTACGTTAGTCATTGGGAATGGCACTTTTATCATCTCCACTGCCTTGCATTCCTGTTTTGTCATGTTATCTTAACATATTGCTTTTCTTTTGACTGAAAGATTATGAGAAAGTTTATTTATTTGTATCTTGCGAATATATTATCATCATTTCCATTGTCATCATCATCCACTTATCAACTGCTTTCTAGAAATGATGATCAGTCTGATTCCCAGCTGACGATGATTTTCCAGCATATCTCTTGAAGATGCTTACGAATCATTTAAAATCATCTTTCTCCCTTTGGACAAAACTTGATTGGTCGCGAAGCATTGTGGAAGGATCCAAAGAATCTCCTATCAGTGTAGACTGCAAGATTTCTGCTTCTGCGTTTTTTGGTCTGTCGACAACATGAGAGGAAAGCCTATAAATCGTGTGAGCTAGTGGTGGGATGTTGGAGGAGGAAAATGTATTGAGATTTTGAAGGTCATCAGCATCAAGAAATACATACCTATGCAGATAATTTCACAAATTTGCTGTTCTATCAATGCATGATGCTTGGTATAGTGATGGTTGACAGGTCTCGAGCCTGACAGTGTATTGCTAGCCAAGATGACTTTATAGGAAAAGTGCTAGAAGTGGATATTTGTATTGCCAGTCAATATACAAGACAACTCCTGGGCGATTTTACAAGGAGATATCTGTTGTCCATAGCTGTACCTATTCTAGCACGAATTCCCAGGAATATTCCAGTGATAAAGGAACGAAATTTCACACGAAACTGATGATGACGGTAACCGATATATCTGTAGCTGGTCGTCGAGAACTGCATAATGAGGCAGGACTAGCCGGTCTGGATATGGAAACAAAAAGCCACAACTGTTCCGTCCAATTATGTTCAGTCCGCAGCGTGTTTTGGACTGTCGACCATTCCATTCGAGGTTATATCATGGATAATGCTGTTGACGATTCGCAATCTATAGCCATGATATCTATGAGGATCATTTTTCAGAGGAATACTGTGATTTGAAACTCTATCGCTCTCCTAATGAAGGAACCAACCATTAATAGTTTTGTCTGAGTTGGATAACCTGAGTCATATTTCTGATATCCTCATTATCGAATGAAGAAATTTTATATTTTGTGCATAAAATCTATATCATGATCATAGCAAAGCCCTTTCTACCCTTAGGGCATCATCAGTGCTTAGTCGTCAAATATACAAGGAGCCATGAAAGATATAAAAAATCCAATGAAACATAGTGAATGGAACATCTTGAAATACTTCAGTTCATGGAGCATCCAACCTAGTCTAGGATTATCATCGATAACTTTTCCAGTCAGTCTGAATCACTGAAATCATTCAACGTTGAAGAGGATGTGATTTGGATTTGAAAGTTGGATTTTCCATAAACTGAAATATTTGAATATGTTTGTCATGTAACCATTTGCTTGTTTGTTTGGATTTTTGATGTCTTCTTAGGTTTCTTGTACACTTGTCGAGTACGCACTGATGATGACCTAGCAGTCGAAGTATATGAAAATATATGAATGAAACTTGCACAAAATGGAAAGGAATAGTTCTTCCATTATATCGAAATGTACACTTTCCATATCCTTATAACACTGTTCTATACGATATTTCTGAATCAGTGATTATTTGTGATGATGACAACAAAATAAATGTGATCGATGTTGATGTATTATGCCAATTTTTAATATTAGGGAAATTTCAGGAACATAAGAAAACTTCGAAGAATCTGTTTCATGCTAGTATAGTATATGTTGATTATCGATGAAAATTTGTTTTCTTTTATGGGAAGATGGAAATATCGCTTGAAATCCCTGTTACCCTCGATGCAAAGTTGATGCCACATCAAGCATTATTTGGTGAATAGAAAATGCTGAAATGGTAATTGGAAAACCATCTAGATGAATTTCATTCTCGAATGCTTGATTTGATGTTTTCCCAAAGTCTTTCTCGTATTCCTGAAATTTACTAAACTATTAGATAAAAATTGCAGGAACTGAAAGTTTTAGTAGAATTCTGAAATTTGAGACATAGTATAGAATTGGGATAGAAATAGATTTTCCCTGTGAAGATTCACCTGACCACGCCAAAGTGGGCCATTTTCTCCTTGTTTTTTTTTTATCTTTGGACAACACGAAAGGGAAACTTATGATGTTCGAGGAACATCGTGTTAGCCAGCGGTGGAATTTTGGGAAAGAAGGAAGGTGTTGGAATTTTTCTTGAATGTTTGGAGGTTGTAAGCATCAGGAAAGACTTCACTAGACAAAGAATTCCACATCTTTGCCGTTCTATTGATGAATGATGCTTGGTATAGCGATGTTCGACAGGTCTCGAGCCTGACAGTGTAGGGGTGACCAGCTTGAGCTCGTCTGGTTTGTCTACTAGGAATCGCGCGTGGTGGCATAATAGATGATATTTCCGTTGAGCACCGACCGTGAAAGTACCTATAAAAAAGGCAAAGATCGCCGACCTTTCTACGATGATCTAGAGAGGTCAATGATTTGGTGAGTGTTGTGTCATCGACTAGGCGAATAGCTCTCTTCTGAATTGAATCTAAGAGCTTCAGCGTATGTTTGGGGGCTGAGCTCCAAACATGTGAACAGTACTCCAGGACAGGTCGAATTTGTGCTTTGTAGATCATAAGCAGTTGCTGGGATGTGAAGTATCTCTTCGCACGGAAAAGAAAACCGAGTTTTTGTGAAGCAGTTTTCGCAATGGACCTCACATGATCGTCCCATGAGAGAGCACTGTTGGTGGTGATTTGGGGCTCAACATCGAGATGAATTTCAGAATGAATTATTGTTTTCTTTATACATATCTTTTCGTATGATGCCAACTTTCTGGAAGACACTGTATGTATCATTCTATCATGAGACGAATGAAGTCATGACTCACTTCGCCTATTCCAGTACACGTGCCAGAAAATGGACGATTCGATTGGTTTTGAAGTGAATCCAGAAACATTGAAAGTAGAACTAATTCTCTCTCTATAGTTCATTTTCAAGTTGCTTTGTCCCATCTTTCGAATTCAGCCAACACGTATCTCTATATAATAATACAAAGTTGCCGACTGATTGACCTGTTGTAGACAGTCTTGGTTTGGTTATTTCGTCTCGACCTTTCAATGCAATCAACGACGATAATTCCACAATTCAGAGTTCATCAGCGACACGTTTCATGCCCCAATAGAAAGTTCTTGTTCCGTGCCAACCGCGTACGCCGTGACGTCACTCTTTCGGTCGCAGTCGCGTCTTCTTGAATGTATTGAAATTTACTGGTTTCTGGAGATTCGAGGAATAATCATTGCTCTTTGTCGAAAGAAATGAACGTCATTAGTTGATAATTGTGTGTGGAGACGGCAATTCCGTAGAGATTCAATTCCGTTGAGTCGTTATGTTGACATTTCAGAGGAACAGGTTGTTTCAATTGAAAGATGCTCGTTCTAACACAGAACCTGGATCTTCACTATAGAAACGGTCTCATTATTTTGACGAATCCTTCGCAATCAACACTTAGTGCACTGGAAGAGGTGTTCCAGACTGATCCTGAACGGTATTTCAACCAATTGGTTCACATTAAAAGATAGAACTCCCATTGATGAAGTTATTTCTGATGTCATAATAATAAATGTCTAAATTTCGACTTCAACTCGACATTATGGTGGTTCAAATAATCAAATATCCTTCAGTCTTACTACATTTCCGTAATAACTTGACTATTTTCTTCTTGTCCATGAAGGGTTTCCATTATCAAAGCGATGAGTGAAATGGGGTGTTGTATGAGATTTTATGACCTAATACAAAGTGATTAAACGTACTAAAGCGAGAAATTATTTACCAAACGTACTGTGAAGCAGGCGAAATCAAAAGAAATTGTTACATCATAAACCAGCCTACACCCAGGTTATATAAATTCCTTAAATAGTTGCAGACCCAGAAGAGCAATATCAAGAAAATGACGACACCTCACAATATGATGATCTTGTCAGGTTCGTAACTGAAAGGATTATTCATTCAACTTCTGCATGGTGGCAGATATTGTCCTGAAGTCGGCACCCTCGAGTCATTATCAGAAGAAGACACAAGACACGTGTTACAAGAATTCAATAATAATTTTGTTACAAGATATCTTGCTATAAATAATCATTGAAAAATATGATTTTGAAATCTGGTCTCTACGGTAGTGGTAAGTTTTCAGAGCATTTTATCATTTTGAATCACCTTCTGTGTATATGGAGTCGAAATGATATTAACCGGAGTGGTAGGTGGAATCACAAGTCGTGACAAGTGCCACTTGATATCATGAAATCCAGAGTTTTCTAGGATGCACTTTTGAACGGAGCGGTTTTATTATACTGAACGCTCCTAACTTTGCGGATGAAAATGCTAGAAGTATATGCTCTACGGAGTTCTCTATCGTCAAGTTTTTTCTTATTTCATCTGTGGACAACACGAAAGAGAAACCTATAATGTTCGAGGAACATCGTGTTAGCCAGCGGTGGAATTTAGGGAGAGCAGGAAGGTGTTGGAATTTTTCTTGAAAGTTTGGAGGTTGTAAGCATCAGGAAAGACTTCACTAGGCAAAGAATTCCACAACTTTGCCGTTCTATTGATGAATGATGCTTGATATAGCGATGTCCGTCAAGTCTCGAGCCCGACAGTGTGGGGGTCACCAGCCTGAGCTCGTCTGGTTTGTCTACCAGGAATCGCACATGGTGGCATAATAGATGATATTTCCGTTGAGCACCGACCATGGAAGTATCTATAGAAAATGCAGAGATCGCCGACCTTTCTACGACGATCTAGAGAGGTCAGTGATTTGGTGAGTGTTGTATCATCGACTAGGCAAATAGCTCTCTTCTGAATTGAATCTAAGAGCTTCAGCGTATGTTTGGGGGCTGAGCTCCAAACATGTGAACAGTACTCCAAGACAGGTCGAATTTGTGCTTTGTAGATCATAAGCAGTTGCTGGAATGTGAAGTATCTGTTCGCACGGAATAGAAAACCAAGTTTTGTGAAGGAGTTTTCGCAATGATCGTCTTGGTGAACATACAAGCTTGGGTTTTAGTTGCTTTGAACTGTACTAGATTCTCAGATCCCCATTTCAGAATTCTTGTCAGATCCTCATTCAAAGCATCGACCTGTCTTCGCCTTGCACCTCTGGCCTTGTTGAAAAGGCGGAATGAAGTGTACTATCATTCGCAAAGCTATGAACTGGGCTGGAGGTCACATTCAACAAATAATTGATGTGGAGCAAGAACAAAGTTGATGCCAAGACAGAGCCTTGTGGAACACCAGCATTGATCGTCATTGTATCAGACGAGACCCCGTCTACCACCACGTAGAGTGATCTATCTGCAAGAAAACTCGATAGTAAAAGACACAGTTGGGGCGGCAAACCATATGACGGAAGTTTCGCTAGGAGGCCTTGGTGCCAAACTCGGTCAAATGCTTTGGAGATATCCAAGGCCACAGCCAGAGACTCCTCATGTTTCTCGATTGACACCTGCCTCTTACGTGTCACACAGGCAAGCAGGTCTCCTGTTGACCTCTGGTGACGAAAGCCATATCGCAATTCATCGAGATTTTCAGTCAATGTGACGAATATCGTTTGCTAATAGTGATAATACACATTGAGTAATTTTATAGTTCAACCAAATAATAATATTGTAGTATTTGATTTCAAGATTCACAAGCTGTTTTCTACGGTATTTCCTGCAGTGGTGAGGTTTGAGAGCATACCTTCCTCTTGGATAACCTTCTGTGTTTTTGGATTCGACATAATATCAACATGAGTGGTAGCTGGAATCGTCGACATCAAGAGCTACCTAATATGACGGAATCCAGAGTATTTCAGGAGCTGCATTCAGTTCGAAACGGAGCGGTTTCATTACTAAATGCTCCCAACTTTGCGGTGAAAAATGATAGAGGTATGCTCTACGGAGTGCTCTCTCATCGTCAAGTTGTTTTCGCAATTAATTAGGGTTTTCAATTAATATGTCCGTAGTCGAGTTCCAATGCGGTGCTCGAGCTACTTAACATATTAAGCAGTTTAACTGGTTCCGGATCAAAGCGAGATCGCTAATGCTAGCAGAAAAGGACACTCCAGCGATGCGATACGGCCTCGTTCAGCCACTCCAGAGGCTTTCAGAGCCTGCCTGGCACATATGTAATTAATTAGATGACTGGCTTTTGTTTCCACCAAGACAAAACGTTTTCTTTTCGTAGCATCAAAATGCGGCTGCCAGCTCTGTTCTGCTTACCATATAGTGTGATCAGACGAAAACGAACTTCGTCAACAATTATTTCAAGAATAAATAATAGGTATTTATGGTACTAGTGTGGTATGTTGAAAATAAGTCACGTGAGAAAGATTTATAAATATGGTATAAATTCTCAAGTGACTTAGGAAACATAACACAAGAGTGGCATACAATGTTTTATCCAACAAGTGGAAGAAATCATTTTTTTATGAGATAATAATTAATGAGTTTTGTGATCGAATCAAAGCTACTTGCGTCTCAATACCCTGTATATGTCAGAATGACTTGACAGTGACTTTCTTACATTTTAGTTAAGGTAGGTTGTTTGTTCAGTTGCCACGGGCATAACACATTGTTGCGAATGTTGAAATAAATTTTGACACTTGTCAGTTTTCCCTGCAGTAAGAGAAACCTTTTCTGAAGAAAAAAACGTATAGAAAATGGAGGAAATCGATGAAAATTACGTTTCTCTGGATATCCTTACGGAAGCGGAAGAAGCAGCGATGCGGATTTTGCCAGAAAAGTCCCGAGATGCTTACGACAAGGAGTTCAAAATGTTTGAGTCTTGGATGAATTCACGGAAAATAAAAGGTATCGACGAAAATGTTCTATTGGCTTATTTTTTACATTTGCAAAAAAAATTAGCCCCATCGTCGCTGTGGACCAAATACTCGATGCTTCGCTCGACTATTCACCTTTATAAAAAAATCGACATTTCGAAATAAGGCAAACTAACGAGCTTTTTGAAAAGCAAATCACAGGGATACAAACCAAAGGAGTACAAGACATTAGAACGACCTGAAATAGAGAAGTTTTTGAACGAAGCTCCCGATGCATGACGAGTACTTGTTGATGAAAGTGGCTTTGATAATGGGGATTAGCGGTGCTTGTAGATGCGATGAATTAGTCAATTTGAAAATAGAAAATATTCAAGACAAAGGAAAATATTTTCACATAGTTTTGCCAGACACTAAAACCAAGAAATCGAGAAGTTTCACCATACTTGAAGAAGGATTTCCAGTCAACCCGATCAATTTGTGTAAAAAATCATGTCTTTGAGACCAAAGAATACTAGTTCTAGCCGCTTTTTTGTTTTTTACAAGAACAGGAGGTGTTCCAGCCAGTGTGTGGGAATAAATACGTTGTCGAAGATACCTTCAAGAATTGCAATGTTTTTGAAATTGGAGGAACCAGCGCTCTACACCGGTCACTGCCTGAGAAGGTCTTCGGCGACTCTTTTGGCCAATGCAGGGGCTAACATGACTACTTTGAAGCGTCACGGAGGATGGAAGTCATCGACGGTAGCAGAAGGATACCTAGAAGAATCGGTGCATAACAAAATACAAATTGCAGAAAAAATACAAAGTTCCAATGTGTCGGCGTCTTCCAGCACTATCAGCAGCTGTACCGATATGGGAGCGTCTGGTTCCAATGAACCAACCAATTTTACAATAACTTCAAATTCGAATAAACCGTTAGCTTTTTCCTTTGATTTCAATATCAATGTGAATTCTGCTTGAAATGGTAATAAATAAATAGAATTCTACTTTAAATATGAACGTGAGTTATAATCCATAACTCACTAGTGAGTTATGGATCATAACACACTAGTGTGTTATTTGATAGTTTACTTATCTAAAATGACATCAATAATGACAGTCATAACTTTCATGTGTTGGATAAATTTATTTATTAATTTAGAAATCCATTCATTTATTCACAAGAATATTTGGAACGAATTATTTTTAGTCCACTATGAGACAATGTATCATCTGAATAGTTTTTAGTTCATCAAGATTTTTCCTGAATTATCTGAAATTATTGATTCAATTCAATTCCAGCTACCTTTTCCCCAAGTCTGAATAATAAAGATACATAAAGTGTCAAATCCTTCAAACTAAGTGAACCAGAATATCTGTCAAATTTTCAAAATGAAAATGAAGAATTCATATTTTCTCTTTTAAATACGGGACTTGAACTGTGGTGGATTTTCCCGATTGTGCATTTTCTGCTCTGGAAGCATGTCTTGATGATGCATCTCGAAATGTTCATATGGCACTATATTCAGTATGCGATATGCCAGTTTCTGTTGCAACAGCCGGACGCATTTTTTCAACACTGAAACGACTGAAGACTCAGTTCCAGTCTTCCACAGGTCGAGAAAGACTGGTAGGATTGGTATAGGGACAAATGAATTGTTGATCATTTTGTGAAAATTAAAAACGACATTCTACTTCCATCAAGAATATACCTAGTGTTCATGCTTCTTTTGGAAGATTACTCCAAAAAATACAGATGTTTTTTTCATTTAATATTGAGTTTGTCTTTCAGTACATTGGAATCCTTTCTCCTGAGTCGATACAGAGAATAAAACAAACATAAATGATTCCAGCATTCTTTGATCCTTGTAACCCCCTTTCATATCATTTTGAACTACGTGCCCTCTATCTCCCTAACCTGTCTCGTTTTCATCTGACAACCCTGTATTCGTTGCTGTCGAATCGAGTGCGGCGTTGTCGGAATTCCCATCCACCGAATGATTCTGAAGTGGAGGTAATTCCTATTGAAATATCGTTGATTGTGGCTGGCTTTGTCGACTGACTAATTAACGATGAACAATATAATTTTCATTTCTCTCTGATATACCTTCGTTTGCATTAAGCCATAAATGGCACAGAGACTAGTTACCCAAAAAAAAAAACATTGGAAGTCGTTCCTAATGAGGTCGTCTCATGGAACAGTGTTAGCTTCTATAATCACAGGGTGTCCCGGAAATATACCGATAAATTTCAAATGGTGATAGGGGACATCAAAACAACTATTTTTGGTCATATAAACAATATGTAACCCCTATAACACAAGTGTTAAACGAACGTTTCGAATTCCTAACTCCACCAATAACTATTCATGCAATGAATCCATCACACGCTGTATTTTAATATTCAACACAACCGACTCCTTTCGACCCTCAACGTCCCTAAAAAAAACCGTAGAAACTTCTTGAATTAATATGATGAATTGACTTGATCAAGTCAGCTCATGTTCATATGTTCTTAATTTTTTCTCCTCATCTGAATGATTATTTCTGATTTATTTCTCATATCTTTCATTGATGAATTACATGAATTAATGATTGTATGTGCCATATTTTTTTCCATTTCTCATCATAAACTCTATATGTTACTCATGAAAATCCTCGAATTTAGGATTGAGTTTCTAGATTTAGGTACGCTTAGTTGTGGTACTTTTTTTGTTATTTGTGTTTCCTTATCATTGGGCTCTTGCCTGTTAGGAAGCCTGCACATAAATGAATGAATGAATTAATAAATAAAAATAAATGAATATTTCCGCAATTGAGCCGTTTGAGCTGTACAGCAAAAAAACTGTTTGACACTTATTTTACTGAGCAATGAGTTGGTCACTGTTGTCAATCAATGACAGTCAGTGTCTTGTCAGTGGTATATATTTTGTTTTTAAAATTATGTGTCACTGATCAGTATCAAAAACGACAATTAGATTAACTAAGAAGAAGGATATTGTTCCAAATGTTCAGGAAGAGGAAGCAGATATTCGTTGATCGAAACTCCATTAAGATAAGTAGAAATTTATATATTCAGGAAATATATTTGTCGTCCAAACATTCAGAAACGAGGTGTCATTGACAAATAGAGAATTTCTCTTTTAGGTATCTGATGGTTGAACTGATCATGATTCTGTCCTTACTGCAAATATATTGAAATATTCATTTGTCAGAAGAGAGGAGAGAAAATCCCAAGAAAATCTAAAGAAATCAATATACCACCTTCTTCTTCAACTCACAGACAGTATTCCACAATTTTTGCAAGAGAGTTTTCATTTCGGTTGTGGAATAAAATTGTTGTGTCTTCTGGTAGAAAGAGTGCAATATACAACTCATCCATACTGTTCACGCGAATATTTTTCAACGGGAGATTTTTCCCGTTTCGCTCGATCTCAGTTGTTATTTTCTTCGGGAAAAATTGTATGGTCGTTGTATAATTATAATCGATATGATTGGAATAACCGGTATGATAGCGATAATTGATCAGTGATTGAGTGCGATAATTTGATCGAACTAGATGACGGGTGTAAATCACAATCCTGTAATCATTCCTTCCCCGCCACTGTCTATGTCGCACTTTTCCGCTGTGTCCCATCCAGTTGCCAGTGTGTCTCATCAGGCGTTCCCTTTAATTAACAGAAAGTGGTTCATTAGAGCTTATTCATTAGAGCTACGAGTAATTAGCAAACTCTAATGAATGCTGTAATAATCTAACATTGAGTGCGCGCTATGTGCTCTTAGTGCGTTTTGTTCGGAATGACTTGCTCCTCAGATGCACTCAAAACCGATGGCAGATAGGAATCATGAGGAAAACATTTATTTCATGTGGTTGGTTCAGTGGATGGACGAGATAGTCCTAGCTTCGAAAATATACGCACTAATAATATCGTGATTCAACGAACGTATCCTTCACTGAACGAAAAAGGTACGTAAATACAATGAAAAAATATTTGAAACAAAGAAACGTGATCATTGAATCTCAACCAAAGTAGAGTTTCATTAATACAAAGTATGTTCGTTCATGACCTTGTGGCTGCAATCACTAATTGATGAACGTTCATTGGTATCACGAAAACTAATACCTTGCTATGAACAATGCATTCACTACTTTAATGAACACTATAATATCATTTCAATGAAATGAAAGATAGCTATGATAATATGCATCCATTGCGGTGATGAAATATTATTATTGTTTGAATAAATGCAATTACCGTTTCAAAGCACATTCAATCTCTATTTCAATGCGTAAGTACGTTGATATTATGGAATTCTTACATTGTATCAATGAATTATTCCATCGATTTGATAAATATTTCTACACCATTCCGATGAATATGTTCGTTATTCCGATACCTATTAGTACGTTGTTTGAATGAACGTGTTCACTGGTTCCATAAATATTTCTTCCATGGTTCAATGAAATAATTACGTGGATTCGAAATGGAACGTACATTGTGTTGATTTATTTAAGGAATAACATCTCCCTAATTAAAAATAGTTAATTTTTCAAGTATTCTCTGAACATTATCTGGAATGATATATACAGGTTGATACATATTTTAGAGACATTATAATTATTTTAATGGAACACAGTGTATATATAATATTATAGTTGGTTTTGACCTTCATCATTAAGAATAAATCCATAATGACACTGATGGGGTCCGAAAAGAAATACAAATACTGAGAATATAATATAGCAAAGTAAGAAACACTTCCGAATGCCGAATGAGTGTAATGAAGAAGAAAATACTCCTCCGAAAATAGGAAGTATGTATAATCATACAGAAGATGATCATAATAAGAACAATGAATGGTCAATGTTAGTCACAAGTGAATTGATTGAATGTACATCTAGTATTGCCTATAATAATGAGGGAAATAATTCGAATTGTTCTCCATATTGAAACGATTTATTGAAAGACTCATTCTACATAGGACTGTCATAGAAATAAACCTAAACATGAAACCGAATGATCATGTTAAATTAAATAGGTACATTCAGAATTGTAGCTTGACAGTTCTCTTCATTTTCCTTCAGCGCTTCAGATAATATATGTACCTTTGGGAAAGAAAGGCTTCCTTTCATTTTATAGAAATGATGTTCAATGAAGGATCAAAACATCTCTGATTCAGCAAGAAAAGCAAGATTGAACAAATATATAATTTTGAAACATATATCTACTGCTCTAACTATATGGAAGAAGGTATATCTAATATTATCAAAATCAAAACACATATTTCGGTGGGAGTTGTCATGTCCTCACCTACACATATAATGAATGGCTGGATAGCACTTTTCTTCGACTTCCAAAAATCTTAGGTGCTCCTCGACCTCCTGGTTACTCTTCCCAAAGTGAAGAAATGATTCCTGGGAGTCTTTTATGGTATATTTTATTATGTTGCTCTGTCCACCTATATCTTTTCTGATAGCCTTGTTAGTTGGTTGATTGCAAATGAAGCACATCATTTTCACTTGATATGATCAAGTAACACGGTTTCTCACTTTGTTTCTCCGTCTCTATACTCTAGATTTTTATTGCGATATATAGAAAGAGATTCAATCTGGAAACTAACATCTCAATAATTATTATGCCTAATGATAAAAACATAATAACATACCTTCTGTAATGTGAAACAACAGTTGAATTCAAAATCAATGCTACACTTTCGGCACAGTTGAGCGACCTTTCGTTTGTGTTTCTGGACTAGAAATGACCTGAGCGGGGTGTGATGACTTCATCCTAAAAAAACTTTCCGAGCGAATTTTCTCCAGGCCAATAGGAATACTTCTTTTTGATGTAAGAGTTCATCAATATATTGCATGATACGAGCATTACAATGAACCGTTCATCAATCTATGTACGCGGATACATTGAAACAATAAACGCATTTCGTTAGGATCATGTACTGGGTGATTAGTTGAAAACGATAAGATACATTGTTTCTATGACATCATAAATGAATGTACGTCTACATCAAAACAATGAACGTATTTCTCCGAAACAATGTACCGATTATTCACTTAGGTACATGATGAGCATTATTCTTATGAACCGTTCATCAATCTATGTACGTACATTGAAACAACGTACGCAATTCATTATAATGATGTACTGGATAATTTGTGGAAAGCAATTCGATACATGGTGTATATGTTATTCATAAACTGTTCATCGATATATGTACGTGTAGATCAAACCAATGAACGCATTCCTTCAATACAATGCACCGAATAATTATCCACTATCGCTTACATGTATTCAATATTCACTTCTATGATTTGATCTGAACCTTACATTATTTCGACAATGAATGCGTGCATTGTAATGACAAATTAATTTGCTTGAAACAACGTACTTGCTCTCCCATATGTCATGCACAAATTCATTATCCTCATGAAATGAATTATAAACCGATGTATTTATAAAATATATTGGAAACCTTGGTTATCACTAGAATGAATACAGTTACTTTTTTGAAACAATTGAACATCAAAGTAATGTTACACATTCATCAGTCGAAAATAGTGATGTTATTGGAAAAATTCATAAATACAATGCTGAAATCATTGAATTCATTTATGAAATGTATCGAAGGGATGGAAATATTCATTGAGTTACTGAATATTTTCGTCAGTACTTGATGAACGCAATTTCATTATGATAATGAATGGGATACTCGAGTAATGATCGTTTGTTTGTTCATATCATGAAGATTACTTTCTTTCGATGTAAAGAATTATGATGAATGGTGTTCATTGTTTTCACACACGATAATTTTTTCAGTGTTGGGTGATAGTCAGTGAACGCGAGTTGAATACTGTACTTCATATACAACTATTTGAAAACTAGGGACACGAGCAGAACATGTTGAATATAGGAAAACACGCAATCAAAGGAGTACCAGAATGGTTTCGGTTCGATTTGGACCTTTGAATAGGAAGTAATTTCCCTTCTAGCTCATTTCCTCGTATCGTAATTCCGGCTATTGTGTCAACCAACTCAATTTGTCATCCTAGCAACGGGGCCATCTTCTTTTGAAACAACCTGTATAGCACATAAATATTTAAACTCAGAAGGATATATTGAAAAAGATGAAGAAGACAATGTTATTGTCAGGCTTCAGACAACTATAAAAATGCATAGTATATTAGCCCTAGTGCATTATGAGTATGTTAATAGTAATGAACGAATAATTTACAGGTGAGAAAATGAATATTCATTTATTCCACTGAACAAGACATATCATCCTGTATTTGGATAAGATACATTCGGATACAATCAGTGGAACTTAATCAAACAATAAAATCAAGTTTATAACGGCATTGTCACGAATCGTAAATGAAATACTTCAAACGTAATTCCTGGCGCATTCGGCAATTCACGCTCTATTGATAGATCATTATTATTTTGTTAATGGACTGTTAATTGAAAATCTGTTTCTGCCGCCAGGAATGAATTTCAGTAATTTCGTATCAGTGTAGGGATTACGATTTTATGTACTCAGAGCAGAAAATCATTGTTCTATTAAGAAAAACTCATTATTTATGCAACGAGTGTTATTAACAACAAACAAAAATGTTGGCAACTATCTCGGAGTTTGGAGTTCGTAAGCAATAGGGGAGATTCAACTAGGTAGATGGTTCGAAAAATTCACCATCCTAATAATGAAAGATGCTTGCAGAGCGAACTTCAACAGGTTTCTGTTGCATTTCAATAGGTTTCTGTTGAAGTTCGCTCGTTTAAGGACTTCAACAGGTTTAATAATAAATAAACGAGTACGTTTTTTGTTCTCCGAGTCTCAAATTCTAATTGACGGAGAAAAATTTCACCATCACCATAAACGATCATCATTAAAATACGCTCAATACGCTCTTCTCACTTAATTGAACTGTTCTTTTTGTATTATTTTGTATATATCTTTTTATATTTTGAATTTCACGTTTATTTATTACTATGCATACAAACAACATCAAATGTTTTAATGCTCTAATGCAAAAAACTCAAAGGAGGTTGATTAAAGTGCTATATTTCTCGTTTTTACTATTTTTCTACACTGAACTAAGTATGTATGAATTCAAAATAACAAGCTCCTTCAAAATCTGTAGAAATATATAGGGTGTCTGATTGAAATTGAAGAAGTTGATGGCATTTCCGGTTGAACCGGAAGTATATCGTCAACAAAAAAATGTACATCAGATGAATTTTGTTCCATAGCATTTACCTGCAAATTTTCATAAATATCGTTCTTTTCGTTTAGAAGAAATTCACTTGGTTCCATACTTTATCCCAACCCTGTATACAATGCAAATGAAATATTAATTTATAAGCTCATCTGTATTTTGAATAATACATCAATCTCTGCTATCGATCAGGTTCAGCGCTATTGTATAATCAGTATGGAAAGATATTCTGATGTTAGGATCGAATCTGTGGACGAAGACATTTCATTCAAACACTCCGTTCGATCGCGCACGTAGTCACGTCCAATTTGGCTTTCGAGTCACAGATACTCAAAACCGACATCTCAAAGACTGAAAATCATCCGAATCGTTCTCGCTGACTAACAAGGGTTTCTCAGAAGTCAGACTACGTCATTAATACTAATAGGGATCATTATTTTAAATGGGCTACAAAACGGCCATACAGAAAAAGAAAACCTTCTAATTCGTCGGTCGTGAATAATACGTATGATCTCGATGATGTCTACTGGGTTTTCACGTATATACGAAGGAGGTATATTCCTTCCATACCTACTCCTCCCTTCGAAGTTTCCATGCCTAGTATATTTTCTAAGAAATTCACTGTTGTATATGTTTTCCTATCCTTTTGTGTAAACAGAAAAGCAGTAATGATGCTACAATTCCAAATGGAACACGTCATATATTTCATTCCAGTCAGATGGAGTGCATTCTCCTTGTCGTCAAATCGGTAACCGGAAATTATTCACAAATCAAGGAGGTGATAGTATTTGAAAAGATTTTTTTTGTGAACTCACTAACAAGGAAGTTATAGGCCTCCAAAGTTGATTTTCTTGGACGAATATTCTTTTATATCTCATAAATTTCAAGGATTTCCTTAAAATTTGGCACACTCATTTTTTAGTTGTCGAACTTTAAGCAATATTTTTTTCAAATAGGATTCAATTTTAGTCGATTGAGAGTATGTTTTACAGTGAATATCAATGATGATATCAATAGTGTCATCATTATTATCATACTTTACAACTCGTGTGCACC
This sequence comes from Gastrophysa polygoni, assembly GCA_963576655.1. Taxonomy (NCBI): domain Eukaryota; kingdom Metazoa; phylum Arthropoda; class Insecta; order Coleoptera; family Chrysomelidae; genus Gastrophysa; species Gastrophysa polygoni. Next base: position 4,554,617 of record OY755082.1, on the reverse strand, counting down.
AAATCTATCAAGCGATGTCTATATGAATACACATCGTAATACACATAGAAATCAGCAAAAACATTGGGATACAATTATCACTGCTGTGTTAATGAATATAGAAATGAACACAGTTCAATTTATATCGAATTTTTCGATGTTCACAATTTTTTTATTATCAGCAGCAGAATATCAAAACATCATATATGTGAATGAAAATTTAATACATACAGTGTCCTGGTTGGTAATACTTACACCTACTTTATTTTAATGATGAGCTTTTTTGAATGCGCTTCAGTAAAATATCGACTGAATTTGCTTACATAATTTACTCCATCTGTTCTAGTCTAATTGACCCCCTCACCTCATTTCATTTTACCTTAGTTTATCTATTTTATTAGTCGATTTACTTAGTTCAAATGATTATATTATTTTACTTTAGTTTGATTATTTCATTAGTCGATTTGATTAGTTCAAATGATTATATCATTATTATTATTATATATCATTGTTGCAGTTGTTCTCGTCTTATATTCATGTGTTCTTAGATATATCACGCACAGGTCTAACCTTTAGTGACTTCTTCCTTGGATTATTTATTCATCATTACAGATGAATTGTATTATAGAAATTATTGTAAATTTATAATGAATGAATGAAATTATTATTATTATTATTATTATTATTATCATACCTTATTGGTTCAAGCCGGATTTATGCACAGCGCTTTTTCATTTATTTGTATTTTCTCAATTAACTTATTGACTGAAATATTGAAAACTATCTAACTCCATGATCTCCATTCATACATTCATACAAATCAAATTTAATTTTTCACTATCCTTTATTCAAGAGATAGCCAACTTCGATCTTTTAGCGAAAAGTTAGAGTGAAATACGATGTGCGCATGCACTAATCTGTCATTGATAACTTCATCTTCTTTTTAACAATTGTGGTTTGAATTTTTTTCAACCATGCCACTTATTCAGACAGGAATGGAACTCTCATTGAAAAAATAATTAAACTCCTGTGAAAGCAATGATGTAAGTCAGTGAAAACCTTGTTATTTGAGTTCGAGTTCATCACTATAAACTATCAAAACACAAATAATCATATCGGGCTAAGTACGTGAGCGACTAGTATCACATGCCGAAGTAGAGTCTTGATTCATTAAAGTGTGTGCATAAAGGTGGAAAAATCCTCAATGGAAAGTTGAATTAAATAAAAGATTATGAAAGAGAAAGAGTAAAGATGAAGCGTTGTGCATAAATCCACCCTCATCCGTCTTTCGGAAAGTATCGAAAATGTGGAACCTTCCAAAACTGCTCATAAGACGTATTTCTTGCGGGTTCAACACAACAACAGACGGTGTCAAGTACCAACAGTTATTCTGACTCACCACCTCCAAGTGTAAAGAACGATATGGTGTGAAAGTCGACACCACTCAAATTTTATACTGTATACCAGCTTCTGTCCATGCGATATGGAATAGCTATTCGATATTATTCCATTTCCTGGATTCAATACTATCCAGCGCCTATTCATTACTCCGGAATCGATCGACACAAAAAGCAATCACATATCGAACAGAAAAGGATTCGATAATTTCCATTAAACATGTGATAAAAAAGAGTGGCGTTATATTTCTATCGGAATTTTTAATTAGTTCCACTCCCGTTCGATATCGAGAAAACCTTTTGATTAATTCAGCGTATGACGGTAACAAAGCGGCCCATGTGTTGTTTCCAGGTCTAATCGTGATTAAATATTGATTTTGAGAGGTGGCGTTTGAATTGTCTCCGCTCATAATATCCCCAATCTACAGAGACGATCTAGAGGACACCAAAACGAGCATTTTCGTTTTCATAAATATATTTCCGCAATCGAACCGTTTGGGTGTAGAGCAAAAATATTGAACTCATACGCAAATAATTGGGAGAGATTACACGGTTTTTCATTCAGTTGACCAGGAGCTGCAAAAACATTTCCCCATCATGAAAATTTCTACCTTGGAATCTTCGTGAAATTTATTATTTGTTATTCTAAAAACCAATTCATCAGTGCTCGGCATTCTACGAAAGCGCTGACTTTTGATGACTTTTGATGACTTTTTTTATAATTGCCAGTTTGAACTGGCAATTCGCACTAATTGTCAGTTTGAACTGGCAATTAGCCATAATTGTCAGTTCAAACTGGCATTTATTCCTAATTGCCAGTTCAAACTGACAATTAGCCATTATTGTCAGTTCAAAATGGCAATTAGCCCTAATTGTCAGTTCGAACTGGCAATTATAAAAAAAATCATAATGTTCGTTTAGCGCTGAACGAACATGATGATATGTTTTTTTGATAATTGCCAGTTTGAACTGGCAATTAGGACTAATTGCCAGTTTAATTAGGGATAAATGCCTGTTCAAACTGGCAATTAGGGATGAATGCCAGTTTGAACTGGTAATTAGTGCTAATTGCCTGTTTGAACTGGCATTTATGGCTGATTGCCAGTTCAAACTGACAAATGGTGCTAATTGGCAATTATAAAAAAAGTCATCATGACCGTTCATTGCTTTCGTAGCATTCAACCCGGGTTAAACTAACCTTAACCATTGATCAACCGGTCCTGAGAGGCAGAAATTTTGTTTCAACTAGAAGCACTATATACAATATATATTTCTCACTCTGTCTCATTTGGGATTTCGAATATAAATCCAGTTTCAACTGAAGTTTCAAGTGTCTATGCAAGGCAATGAAATCAAATTAGACTCATATAACTCAATATCTTCAAATTTTTCCAACAATATGACATTCCGAACTGACAGTAACACAAATACAAAATTATTGAGGAAATACAGGTCAACGATTATGACCTAATTCAGTATAACTTACAGGAGCAACTGTGAATTAGATTATCATTCAGAAAAAAGAGTTTTCCGTCTTCGTGGTATCAACGAGTCTGTCAACGAGTCTGAGATGTTCAACGTTTCTGAAATCGATCGTTAATGACCCCTATTAACGATCAATTCCTCTATAGGCAACCAAACATACATCGTGGCATACCATTCTGAAGCTGATGTTATGTTAAATCTGTATTTGAATGGAATGGAACAGCTCATAGGAAATTTCGTTGATTCTCGATGATTTAGTTTCCAACAAAAAAAGTCACAATGACTCTCATGACTATACAGATTTGGTAATCATTGCAATAATTGGACAACTGCGATAAAAGGAAAAAGGAAATGAAAAATGAGTATCTCATCATTTTCAATAAACAATGCGAAGAAAATACGTTTTAGAAACATTATCATTCGCTTCATTTACGGAGCTCCAGTTCATTCTGTATTATGGTGTTTCATTTGGAGTTGAACTAACACAGTCAAAAAATTAAGGGAATACTGTAATTCGTTGGAAATATTTGCATATTTTTTCGCAAGCATGTGTATTTTAATGGTTAGGCCATCAAGCACTGATGATTTTCCTTCACAATTGAAGGCGTAGTATTTATTTTCCTCAGGGGCTAAATAGATTAGTTCGGGCCGTTTTAAATGCAGACTTTCTGACCCTTTTTCAGGATAATGGGATCAGGACTCTCGTGAAATAACATGCTGTCGATTCTGAAGTAGCAGGATTCAGTTAAGTGGTTCCGTGGGTATGATCGCAGAATAAAATTAGATTATATCGAATATGAATACACAAAATAGTCATCATTTGTATACCAACGTACAAAAGATGATTTTTCTCAGAAATGAGGAAGCGACCGGATAATGGAGTCTTCTATTCCGTGATTTTCTTCCACTACAAGCACATTTCTTCCTTCTGGTAGACTTTCAAATAGACGACTTTGACACTGTCATTTTTTTCCAATAATATTTATACATATGTCAAAACGCTTGATATGTTCTGAACTGTCGATGGTTAATTTGCTCTTAAACATTGTAAAATAGGATATATTGCAGTAGTCGTGAAAGAAGAGCAAGCGAAGAATGAAGAATATGGCAAGGAATCTCCGCAACCAAGAATACTGAAAATCGCTTTTTAATCCTTCCTTCAATCCTTCGTTCGACCCCATTTGCGATAAAAAATAGGAAACTCACTCTTGGTATTCTTCGGGGTTATCCAATAAATACCCAATCTGTAGTGAGTGATGACATTGATGTAATTCAACACAGTGGAGCTGCTCATATACTAATCCCGTTTTCAAATTCGAAAAATGTCAGCCGAGTTCCCAACCAAATTCGTAGGAACAGGCACAGATCGATGAAAATCGGAATCATTTCGTGTTCCAAGATTTCTTAGTATCGCCAACAAATGTTGGTATATTCTTTGAGATTTTGTGTGTTTTCACTGTTCTTTTTCTTTGAAAATACAGGGTACTGATGTATGTATATTTTCATTCTATTTCATTTCAATTCAGAATCAGATAATAGAGGTATGAAAGTTAGTTCACTCAACTATTTTATATCCATTATCTTTTGCAAGAGTTGATAGGAGTTTATATAGGAAGTGATATCTTGGTCCAAGAATCGGGAAACATACATAAGCTTATTACATCATTGAAAATGCTCATAGTTCGTTTCAGCAAGTGTTATTTTCTTATTTAGGTATACTAAGCTGTCGACAAATCTTTATTGACCTATCACTTCTCACCATCCCATGTCTTCACATATTTTTATTGATACTGAACATAAAAAAGGAAGAATCAAATCTGTTAATAAACAATATGGTTCATAACTATAATACCCGTCGAAGAAATGATCTTCACATGCCATTTTCACGACTTAGTGTCTCACAAAATTCACACTTTCACCAAGGTGTAATATGCTACAACCGTGCTATTGGTATTCTTGGAAATACTAGCAATTTTATTTTGTTTAAGTCAAGACATCCTAATTATTTGAGTAGTAATGCTTTTTATTCGGTGAATGAATTCTTGGATTGTTAACACCGTAAGGTGACTAATTGTGAATGTAATTTTAAATGTCTTGTTTCATTTTATTTTTATATTGTCATTAGGACATGTGTATGTCTGATTCCTGTTTGACTAGTCTGATAAGTTTTGTACTATCCATGTGTAAAACTTCAATGATGAATAAATATCTTATCTTATCTTATCTTATCTTATCTAACTTTTGGTACTAAAATAAAATGAATTCGAAACATTCGTGTACACAACACACAAAATCTTGTGAACTGATGAATAAAGTCATATCAGAAACTAGGAGATTCAATAATTTCGTATCTGTACCGTGCCAAAATTCAATCTGTCACGAGTTGACACAGCTGTCATTGACGGATATATTTCGTTACCAGCTTTCGCCATCGGTTAGAATTCAACTGTTTTTGGCTTTTTAGCGTGACAAAACAACTGGAGAGTGGACTGGAGCTAGAGTATCACGTCAATGTAATGACAGTCAACTTGCCAGTCATTGTGACATTGACATTTGTCAAAACAATAAATGCAAGCGAAGGTGAACTGCTAGAGTTATCAATCAAGAGTAATCAGAGAATTCCTTATTCATCACGTCATACGTATCGACTACATCTGTATGTCATTGTCATATTGACAAAGATAACGATACTCTTGTTGAAAACGAAACTGGCAAACAGCGTTGTTGAGGAAAATTCACCTAGCCTCCGCAGGATAATTACGTCACCAATTCGAAGTGGTTTCTGGATGATGCTGTGATTTGATTGAATCATTCAGAAATGGAGCATGTCTATGAAATTCGATGTTTTCATATGAGAATTCCACACATGTGATTTTTTACCAATCAGAACGTGTATTTCTGTCAGATCACCATAGCAACGGATGAATTTTATCAGAAATTTTTTTCTGGTGGGTACCCATGCAACAGCGAATTATACTGGAAATGTTTTTGACGTTTATAATGACAAAATATATTTTTTGACAATCTTATTTTTATTTGTTTCCATTTGTTGTTATTTTATTTGTTTGATTAATTTCAACAAAGAGCTTTAATGTTTCCTAAATTCATGGACCATTATGATTGATGTTTATATTAAAAACGCAATCATTGTATACTATGGCTGGTTGATTCGAAGTTGCTTGCTCTTGATTTAGAGATTCTTGGAGTGTCTTTGCAGAAGTTGAAGCGGACCTCATTGCGTCAATTATATCCTGATGATGGCCCGAGTCAATTTGCAGATATGGTTTTATGGAGTGACTGCTACCATGCCCTGTTGATTTAATTAATTGCTGTTCTCCAATTCTGTTTTGCAAGAACTTGATGAAGACGAAAATTGATGTTGTTGGAAACACATTTGGTGTGGAATTTTCTCACCGAATACCACACGAGGTCAAATTAAATCCGCAAATAATTTGACCTCTAGTGGTATTACTATTGAAAACATAATCACAAAGGTAGTTTTAGTTGGGAATTCGAGGCACACCCCCATTCCACTATTTCATCCACAATTCATCTTGTTCGTGATCGCAGACCAATAGGAAACTCAGATGGACTCGGAATTATTATAATTCAATTTGGATGAAAGACAAGCATCGCAGCGGAATTCGTTCTAATTGAATCGCCAGAATATTTCAGGTGGGATTTTGCGTTGCTTAATTATGGAGTCTCGTCCGGATGGTACTCGAAAATGTCGAGATTCGCCAGTGCACTTTGTCATTCCAGCTTTATTAATTATCATGTGTCTAGTGCCTTCAATACACAGACAGAGCTTGGCGGCGGGGGCAGACGGAAGTTATTTCGCTAATTCATGGCTGTTATTTTTTGGACGTGTCTAAAGTCCCGAACGCGGGATAACGCTCGGAAAAGTGAAAATCTCGAAGAGGTGAGCCATCCCCAACCTCGAGACCAATTACCAAATACAAATGTGAAATTCTATATCAAATGGAAGGTATTTCATAGTTGGTAATATGGAAAGACATACACTCGACATTTGAATTGTCTGAAGGCAAAATTATCGTAGAGTTAACGTTCTTCTTGAATTATCTCAATAATCCAACAATATATATGACTGACAGCAAGTGACAGAAAAGTGCATTATTTGACAGCCACGTCACTTCACGAATTTCTTGGATGGTCTGATTATTCGTATTTTTTTATCAGGAATAGTTGTCGAATGAGAGAATGAGAATGAGAAAATCAGGTGAAGAAAGACATGAATATGGAAAATTTAAGTTGACCCTGCAGAGAACTTACCATGAGAAAATACCATGCACGAGGTAAGATAATTCTGTATCTATCATACTCTACATCCGAAGTAGGACAACTCAGACATTTTGCTTTTTTTCTCAAATGATAATTTCTGAGATATGAGACTCAACTAAGACCGGACCACACATCACCATATTTTCTATGTCATTTCTAGTAAATCGAACTTATGATCTTTTGAAGTCATCAAAATACAAGCTATGAGTGATAAAAGCTGAGGTTCGTTTTCGAACTCTGACACAGCATGAAATGACGAGTACACATCCAGCAAGGTTGATCAATTGGCTTGAGTTGAAGCACAAATGATCATTGAGAACGAAGAAAACAAGTACTGGCACATTCATATTCCAGGTTTTGTGGGATTTTCTGTCCTCATTTCTGAAAAATTGAGTAGAAGTTATCAAAAATTATTTCAATATATTTGTAGTAAGGACAGATTTTGTGATCTGCCCCAAAATATCACTGCGCTTGAAATTAAACTTTCAGATACCTAAAAGAGAAATTCTCTATTTGTCAGTGACACCTTGTTGTCGAAAAATTTGGAAATACAAATATATTTGATAAGAATAATACCTCTACTCATCTTGGTGGACGTTTCGGAAACGAATCTGCTCCCGTTCTCAACACAATTAAAATATGTCTCTCTTCGCAAAATTTTTTCAATATGTTGTCGGTTTTGACACTGAAAAGTGACAGTTTGGTAGACGGAGGAATTCTGATTACAAGGTGTCTTCATCAATTGATATTGAATTTTCCATTTTCATATTCAATTTCCAGAAGTGGGTGCCAAGTTCTATCTATCTCAACCGAACGAGAAGCAATATTGTTGTCTCCGTTCATGACGAAAGAATGAAATAATAAAAATCAAAGAGTCTGCTTGCATTCTCTAATCCATTTTCCAGAAACGAGGAGAAAAAATCCCACAAAAAGCTGGGAAATGGAGAAAACAAGAATCACAGGAAGAATGAATAATGAATCAAAAATTGAACAGTTCCAACATTGTAGTCGCATACATTCTGTATTGAAAACGAAATGTATGCGATTTCAGAAACTATATTGCTGTAGATTCAGAGGAAAAGTGAAGAGTTGGTTGGAATCCCATCTCTCGAAAAGAATTCAGATAGTCAGAATAAATAATGTGAATTGCGTGAACGTCAATGATGGACTCTATTCCGGAAGTCACACTAGTGGATTCATATTGGTGCGTTCCTTTTTGTAGAAATCAGAAGCATTAGAATCACTCAACCGAGACGAAAAGATCCCCAAGAAATTCCTTAACTCGTAGTGAAAAACATGGTTCATTGGGATAAATCATTTATGGCTTGTGGCTTCATGAAGAAAAGCCATTTTAATGTAAATCAAGACGTTGCGAGCACTCTCGGTAGTTGCTCCGATAATCCCATCTGGTTACAAAAATAGAACAGAGCTGAGACGAAAGAAGCGAAACGTCAAACTTGCCATTTTCAATAATCGACCACTCGAACGCACTCCAGAGTTCGTTCTAGAAAAAGTCCGTATCCGTAGGAGGAGAAGAGCATTTCTATTTCGAAATATGCATTCTGGTAGTCAGACCTCTTGACCATTAGCGTCCACTAGAGGGCATAACAACGACATGCCGTGATCCTGTTCGAGGGCCAGTTAGTTTGAATATTGTGCCTTTTGGAAATGTAAACTTCCACTCGAAGAAACAGGAACCGGCTCTGCTGCCCTCGTTAAGACGTATCGGCTATTTATTTTCGAGTTGTACCTTTATTTCTGTTTTCGAAAGTCCTGCCAGACGGAAAACATCGAAATAGAGTCAGGATATTTGTTTCAATTTGTTTCTCTTGACCGAGAGGAGATAATTATTGCTAGTTATAGCTCGTGGACAGTGGATCATCCCGAATTTTTTTTCGACGACTTTTATAAAAATGACTCTTCCTAACCTGAGGATATGAATACTTTTTCACAGAGCAGATAATATAATAATAGCATTACTATCAATGAATCGTACTCTCTGAACTACACGTCGGATATTTGCGATCATATTCTTTGTTTAAACAAATATCTACCAATTTACCGGTCCTATGAGACCGCCCACAAGTCCTGTAGAGGTCAGTGTTCTCAGTCAATGCAATATAACTTCAAATTAGGGTCTTGCTTTCGCTCGATGAATCAGAAACATCTTCATTCAGATGAGATGTTGGCTTTTCCACAGTTTTTCATTCAGAAGAACTATCTATCCCGCATTGGTTTTCTGCAGTTTCCTATGATCTCTCACCGTCAGATCAGACTTCCTCTAGTGTTTTCCAAGAAAATTATCATGTCTGTCTCTTTTGGAACATTTTCAAATAATTCGTGAATCGAAAAACTCCCAGGCAGGATTCCTCTACGTGGGATACATGGGCCCATCAGAGGTCCAAAGTATGAGTGATGGGGGTCCATAACTGCTGGATTCTTCAGGACAAGCTTGCTCCTTGTCAAACGAGCTACGCCTGTCGTAATTCTGCTTGCAAAATCATGTATCTCTATAAGTCAGGATTCTCTACTCTAGTATCAATTAAAAGTGAAAATCGTAGTCGATTAGACATCAGAATCAAAACGTAATTTTGGAAGTCGACCAGTAGCAACCATTTTAATACCCACGCCAATCTCTGATGGTATTCACGTTCCTAACTAATAGGAAGTGTTCCTGGAAAAGCCTTCTTTCCTTCTCCTACTTTATCTTCAAAAAAGGTCCTTGAGAATCTTGAAATTTTAAGAGTTCAATAATTACGAAAGGGTTAACAACCTCTTGTCTAGGAAGATTATAAGTGACAACTTCCTCTTCTTTATACTGAACTGTACTGGAGTCAGACGAAAAGAGATATCCTCCTGGATCCTCGATGACGAAATAGATATCTATCGTCAAACTGCTTGGTCGGTGAAAAATTGATGAGGACATGACCACAGGTGTACGAGGGTTGACGTAAAGTCTTCGACCCGCATTCAAAATTAAAGAAGCACGTAGAGTAAGATCTCGTAACAGGGGTAGGGTAGGGGGTGGTTCATATAGTGATCAGGAGATGCGGTATTTATAGATAGACAGCCAACAGGTACGTTGAATGATTCACTAGAGGAGACTGAACTATCGGTATATGTGGGAGAAAGAAAGTTTGGAGTTATATTGTACACAAGTATAATTGAATGTGTTTTCGTTCCATCGTATTTTGAAGATGTATAGATATAGAATGACTCACAATAACGCCCCAAGCAATAGCTGATTTTGATAGATGAAGATTTTCACTCAAGTAGAATATAATAAGTTGACTTTTGGGAAAATTCAGTTCTTACCAAACAATATATAATAGATCTTTTACTCAAATTGAATGGGTCATTGAAACTGGCAGTGAATGTATTTGAATAAACTCTCGGTGTGACATTTGTGGCATGCCTAAGGACACCTCATACTCTGATCGACATGAGACGAGTTTAAGTTTCCGGAGAAAGAGTTTGATAAGTCATTTTTTTTATCTGTGGACAACACGAAAGGGAAACCTATGATGATCGAGGAACATCGTGTTAGCCAGCGGTGGAATTTTTGGAAAGAACGAAGGTGTTGGAATTTTTCTTGAATGTTTGGAGGTTGTAAGCATCAGGAAAGACTTCACTAGGCAAAGAATTCCACAACTCTGCCGTTCTATTGATGAATGATGCTTGGTATAGCGATGTTCGACAGGTCTCGAGCCTGACAGTGTAGATAGATGATATTCCCTTTGAGCACTGACCGTGAAAAAAAGCAGAGATCGCCGACCTTTCTACGATGATCTAGAGAGGTCAATGATTTGGTGAGTGTTGTGTCATCGACTAGGCGAATAGCTCTCTTCTGAATTGAATCTAAGAGCTTAAGCGAATGTTTGGGGGCTGAGCTTCAAACATGTGAACAGTACTCCAGGACAGGTCGAATTTGTGCTTTGTAGATCATAAGCAGTTGCTGGGATGTGAAGTATCTCTTCGCACGGAAAAGGAAACCGAGTTTTTGTGAAGCAGCAGTTGAAGAAGTCATCCTTCTAGGTCTCTCTAGGAAATGCCAAATAGTTACCTGTTCACCCTCATGGGTGTTTCAAGAAAATTGCATGAAATATTCTATTGTATTTGAGTTTGTGATTTCGATGTGTCACTCTGTACCACACGATTTGAGTACAACCACATCCAAGTGAATGCTATTTTACACGAGTTAAATTCAGTTTCGGAATATTTCCGTCGGATTCCTTGTAAATCCACCAGAATTTCGACCAATAACATTAAAACGGATTAAATGGGGATATAGTTGAATCAAGAGAATGCGCACAATTCGGCTGAAGTGATTCTGAACAAAGTCGTTCTAACTTTAATCATAAATTCTGGATCCAAATTGAATCCCTCTAGGGCCCCGTAAGTTTCAACTAATAATCGAATTCCGCAATTATATTGGAATTTTCAACGAGATTTCTTCGTCTCTTGGGCGATTGAGTTGTAATATACCATGTGGATATATTATTCATCTATTCGCAGGATAGAAAGGCAATTATAAATCTGGGTGTATTACAAGGATAAGTGTTGGAGCCCATGCGGATAAAAATGATATTTCTCAGTCTCAACCCAAACCACAAAGGGTATAACAATGCGTTCGTAAATATAATATTCTGAGTCTCTTTGAATGTTGACGTATATAAGAAGGCAGAAAGAGTTAGTTGCAGTGTCATTTTCGATGGTCGGTCTGTTCAAATCAATAGGCTCTATGATTTTTGAGATTTTTTCAACAGAAATTGAACTCGTGATCCACCATTCAAGTGTATGATGTTTTTTTGCAATATCCCTGAACTCTCTTCATTGAATAAGTCATTTTATATTAGTTACTTCCATCATGGAATCAAGTGGTCATCCAGATTTCCTTGTTGATATTTTCAACTCGAAAATGATTATATGTGCATATGACCTTGTTTAATATCGTATATTTCTTCTAGTATCAATACATGAAATGTCTTGTTGTGCAACTGTGGACAGTCATAAAAGGGTTTCTGATAATGAACCTACGATTTCAATATTGGGCCTGTTGTCGACACTGCCTTGTATAAAAACACTGTTATATGCGCATGCGCATATCTCTCTTGCGATCACGCTAACGTTCATTCGTTTCAAATGAACGTTTTGAGAACAAATGGGCCTTTTTAAACGATTATTAGAAATGTAAATTTATTAATTTGATCGTGTTTTGTTGTCTATGGTAACGAAAGTTTCTTTGAAGCTTATGCTTACATTATTAGTCTGTATCATCACACACAAGCGTTCAATGCGTCAGTGATTGTTCATACACTGGGTGGCCTAATGAAAACGAAACAAGGCCGATTTGACATAGTTGTCGTACTCAGAAAAAAAAAAACGATCGAACCGATCGATTTTTATTTCGAGGGGAAAATATTTAGCGCATGTTTTCAACTTTTTCACTTCGAACCCCTCGGAGGGGTGTGCTCCAACCCTTGAATGTCGAATGGAATAAGTGGTGATACATCATTTCGAAGGTAATCGAAATCTCTTACCAACGCCTCCTTGTTTTTGGAATTCATTGAGTAGTTCTCGAGAAATCACGTTCATGAAAATAATCGGCTTGTGATGGAAAGTAACGTTTTGCTCCTTTTCATCACTATTTCTCATTATGTAGTTAGAACGATGTTCATCTAAGAAGTGCGTTATGTGTTTTTTTTTAAAATCCTGTCCTATTTAACATTACATTAAGAATCATTCATTTCAATGTCAGTTCCTTGATCTCTCAGTGAAATGCATACCTTGTCTCGTTTTAAGGCTTTGCCATAGCAAGGAAAATATACACTTTCAAATAGATACTTAGTTTCGCCTTCTGCATGCCCTCAGCAGATGTGTTTACTTTGAATTAGCGATCCTACTCGTCGTTCCGTAGGAATATTGTCGCTGGCTAATTATAAACATAACTCCTAGTAATTACACAATGTGATGTTTGTATTCGTTGAATAAATTTACATTCGGCTGTAACCAAGTTATCGAATACTACGCCAACTACTGAGGATCGTAATGTGAAGAGACTTGAGAACATCAAGTCGAAAATTATCATTATTACCAAAGGAAATATGCAAATGGGATATTTATTTTGATTAAAGAAATTGTATATGAGACATCTCCCTGTGAATATCTTCTTCCTAATAGAAAGATGTATAGATGAATAGAAATATAGATAGATTTATTCCAGTAAGACCAGCTTAACATTGTAATAGTAAAGTCAAAATGTAGGTATAGGTACATATTCATATGAATAGACAATACAAGCAGACAAAGAGTATACATTAAAGGTACATAAAATGATTATAAAACAAACTGAAGACCGATTGGAGGCTGACTTAGCTGAAATCAAAATTCGTAAGCATTATGAAAGACTAGGCACATGATTCCACATCTTTGCCGTTGATGAGGAAGGTTCCGCAGGTCACGAGCTTCACAATGTAGGGGTGACCAGCCTGAGCCCGTCTAGTTTGTTCTTCAGATATCGCCCACCTTTCTACGATGTTATAGAGAGGGCAATGAATTCATTAATGTAGTATCTCGACTAGGCGAATAAAATCTGAGAGCTTCAGCATATGTTTGGAAGATGAACTGCAAACATGTGAGCAGTTGCTGGTGTGGAGTATATCTTTGTACGGATAAGATAAACCAAGTTCTCGTGAATCAGTTCTTGCAATGGACCTCACATGATGACCTCCTATGAGTGAGCTCTGTTGGTGGTGATACCAAGCATGGTTATTGACGACTTCATCCTGCCTTACTGGTGGAGATACAAGCTTCAGTTTCTTAAAACAATGCACCAGATTGAGAGCAGACAGAATATACATCAACCGCAAAGACAACACTGATAACATATGTGATCCCATACATTCCCGGAATATCTGAGGAAATTAAACGTGTTGGTGGCAAGTTTCGAGTGAGAACAGTGTACCGAACAGCACTGAAAAAATAATAAGAAAGTAAGAATAATCGAGTTGAATTTCATACTCAATGGAAAAGTCAGGTTGTTCCATCGAAAAATCATATTTTGATAATCCACGATACGTGGGATAACCCTGTATAACACTACAACTCCTCTCAATTGATGTTTCTTTCCGAATAGAAGAGCAGCTATCTCGCTTTGCTACACGTCCGCCCTGTACATAGAATCAAACTTTGGTAACCCTCAAAACAACTTTTCAAACATTCAATATCCATGGATATAAACATGAATTATTGATTCAGATTCAGATCTCCTCCAACGCCATCAAGTGATAGAATCGGCTATTGTGATCTGATTCTGAATTTATTATTCGAAATAATTTCGAATCATCTACAAATGAACGAAACAACTGTAGATTTAATTTCTAAAGCGGTGGAATAAAATGGGAGCACAACATCGAATCATGATTCCAGTGTATTGACTTCGAATCGGGAAAGAAGATCATTACTTTATATTCCATTGTCGACTGACAAAGAGCAGCCATCATACTTTCAGATTCTTTCAGGAGTGCGCACCCCGATTGCACAATTATCCCTAATGAACAAGGAGCTATTATGATCTGACAATACTGAGTTATAACGAAGGTATTAATGACAAATTGGTGTGACATAATTGGGTTGCATAGCCAGTAGCAAATCCATGGAGGATTCATGGGCGGAGAGAAAGTCCGTTATTTTGGCCACAGCGGATTACTCTGTAACAAGCCAGAAAGGAGATAGACTTGGCAACATGTACTACGCTCGGCTTTGTCTGATTCATGGCCGAATTCAATTGAAATATATTTTACGCGCATTATAATTGATTTCAATATCGATTGCGTCAATTCAGTTGAAACTGGATTTATATTGTTCAAATACCTGAATGATTCTTCAGAGATCATTTCGAACAATGGGAAGAAATGTCCAGGACGAAGAACCAATCTTGAGAAAACCGCAATATGTGAAGTAAATATATAAATTTCTTGTAAAATGCGCAGAGAAATTGTATTTCCGACAATTTTCATAGATATTCGTTCAGGATGGATTGCAAATTGATAGGGTCTGCCTTAGTCACCGAAAAATTCAAACGAGTTTTAATATGCTATGACATCAATCCATAGTAGTTTCTGAATTAGACGTGATTTGATATCACCGAATAAAAACTGCAGGAAAGGATTATCGAGGATTATTAGTAGAATCTCTCCACTATTGATGTGATATCTAACAGGAAACGATTACATATGAAAGGTTGATACCACGTGATATATTGAAAAAAAATTGCAATCTCCCTCAGAGGAATCGAATGAAGTAACAAATATTCCAACAGGTACTATGTTGGGAAAAAATCTACCTTCTTATGTAGGAAACTCATTAGGATCCCAAATTCGTGATATTCTAACCTTCAAAATTGATACTGATGATCAATTAATACTTTTTTCTCCATTCTTTGACAACACGAGAGGAAATCCTATATTGTTCGAGGAACATCGTGTTAATCAGTGCTATAAACGAGCAAACCTTGGAATAAGCAGTAGAAGCAGCGCATCTGTCACCATCCATAACTACCAATACCAATACCAATAGTGAGTGGTAAAATGTTGGGAGAGAAGGAAAGTTCTAGAATTTTTCTTGAGAGTTTTTCAACATCAGGAAATACTCCATTGGGCAAAAAATTCTATAACATTGCATTTCCATTGATGAACGATGCTTAGGAATGAGAACTTCGGCACGTGTAGAGCTTGACAATGTATAAATCACCAGAATGAACTCGTCTAGTTCATCTACTTGGAATCACTCGTAGGTCAATGAATTCATGAGGGTAGTATCATCGACTTGGCGGATAGCTCTCTTTCGAATAGAGTCTAAGAGCTTCAGCGTATGCTTGGGAGCCGAACTGCAAACATGTGAATAGTACTCCAGGACACAAGTTGAATTTGCGCTTTGTAGATCGTGAACTGGGGTGTAAAGTACTTTTACAGGAAGCCAAGCAGTTCTCGTTCCATGAGAGAGCGCTGTTGGTGGTGAAACTGAAGATGGATATTAACGAATCCATAGGAACTGTGGCACCTGACATCATATTAGGCATTGTGTGATCTGACTAAGTGGTGAAGAAGGAAATTGAAAAAAAAAACAGAGTGGGACAAAATTATGCAAATTTGCAGGACAAGGACTTTTGTGTAGAGGTATATAGTGTCTCTGATATCAGCTTACCTAACCTAACTGATTTGAAAGACGGCTGTCGGCTGGAGCACTACATTGGTACATTATAGCGGTGTTGCCAATGGTTTTCAAACTTCCGGGCTCATTCATGGTAGGCGTTATGTTGCAACCCACTACTGCCTCTCTAATAAGCCCAATCGGATAATTGGCCGACGTGGATCTTTTCCGATGATCCACCCCTGGAGCAGAATTAGACACCCCTCAATACGCACGTCGCTTATCCCTCACTAACGAGACGTTCGTTCGGGAACCGGGGCATCCCTAATTATCACCGAAAATAGTAAACTACTCACATCTAACGAAATGCTGGAGCATTTAACGAGGTCCCTCTTCTTTCTATCTCTCACACGTACAACGTCGCCTGTTCAAATTTAATGATGATTGTAGGGCAGAGAGAGGAGTCGTGCTGTGGTGGGATTATGTATGCAGAAGAATGATAATTTTGGAGCTATCGGACAGGGCCGGCATATGGATTGCATCGAAACAAATTTGTAATTTCCTCTTCTACTCATATAATATAAAACTATTTATAACCTGCTGATATTCAGAATCCAACTCAGACTAGATATAAGTATATTTTCTGCAAAATATTGAAGTGTCCATTAGGATTTTCCACAAAATTCTTTGTACAGGGTCTTCACGTATATTTTGAACCCTTCCTCAACTATTTTATTTATCATCGAATTTTTTTTCCAAAAAACAGTCTTTAATATTTTTTCCTGCAAATTTTGAATATGTTAACAGAAAAACAATTGAACATGTCAAAAAAAAGTTATGGACAAGATGTATAAATTTTTAAATGGAAAACTCTATATATTTTGATATATTATTATCTATCACAGATTTCGAGATATTTCATGTTCAACTTCACATTTTCACCAGATTCTCTTCACTGATTACGACATTTTATATGGCCAGGGTAAGAAACATGAACGATTTTCAGATGTCAAAAACTCAAAATTAACATAAATAATAATGAATCAATAATAATTCACATCAAATATATTACCTACTCATCAATAGAATTACAAAAACTGCTCAAAATGATATCCATTATTTGCAATACACAAACGATAACGCTTCTTTAAATTTTGAATACTGTTTATTACTGTTTAATATTATACATGGGTTCAACTGATATACTGATAGAATATCACATTTTTCCATGTCACTGAAGCCCATAATGGAAAATAACTAATTTATCATAGCGCCTATCAAATTGACAACAGATGATTCAATTATTTCCATGATCTACTCTACCATTGATGTTCTGATCATCTAAGAGAATCTGGTGAAAATGTGCAGTTGAAAATGAAATATCTCGATATCTGTGATAGCTAATATGCAACATATATATGTATTTGAAATCACAAAAATATACTGTACATTTACCATTTGAACATTCAACAATTAAAAATTTACACATCTTGCCCATAACTTTTTTTAACATGTTCAATCGTTCTTCTGTTAACATATTCAAAATCTACAGGAAAAATTATAAAAGACTGTTTTTTGGAAAAAATTTCGATGATAAATAAAATAGTTGAGGGTGGGTTCAAAATATACGTGAAGACCCGGTACATTGTGAAAGTTCATTATTCTCTCATGTTTATGTGCCATCACTTAAATCAAATTTCTACTGAGAGTAGTTCATCAGAAATCGTCATTAACATTAATGTCAATACTCGATATGATCGCAAATTGAATGTTGTAGAATCGGATAATTATACTTACAATTATTCTCAGAGAATGCGCGATTCCTAGTAGTCGCGCGATTCCTAGTAGACAAACCAGACGAGCTCAAGCTGGTCACTCCTACACTGTCAGCCTCGAGATCTGTCAAACTTCACCCTACCAAGCATCATTCCTCAATAGAACGGCAAAGTTATGGAATTCTTTGCCTATTGAAGTCTTTCCTGATGCTTACAACCTCCAAACTTTCAAGAAAAATTCCAACACCTTCCTACTCTCCCAAAATTCCACCGCTGGCTAACACGATGTTCCTCGAACATTATAGGTTTCCCTTTCGTGTTGTCCACAGATAAAAAAAAAAAAAACTGATGCTCGTCAGAAAACCAACCAGGACAAAGAATATTGAGGATCTCTAATCATGTTGAAGACCACAGCATCTGCAGCATCTGCGAATTCAAAGAATATTGTAGACCGTTGTTTGCTAGTCAAGGTATTCTCACTCTTCATTATAGAAACAGTCAGTCAGATGATATTTCTTCGTTTTGTGTAAATGAAGATCAATCCATCATTCTCATCTTCATCATTTCTGATTAATCTCTCCATCCTAATATCCTTTGATATTCAATAGTGTGATGTCCATCCACTTTGTTGAAACGAATTTTGAAAAAGCAATGGTAATGAAGAGGAGTTTTTCTGAAATCGATACTCATGAAAGATAATGATTTTCTCTTCTAGAATCTTCAACAGACAACACAATCCACCATGAGATGAGTTTTTCAGTTCTCAAACAGCATCTCCACATCAGTTCTATATATCAAATTGGTCTGTAGCGAACAATTTTATATCTTTCGGCAACACGAAAGGAAATCCTTCAATGTTCGAGGAACATATCGAGAACCAGAGGGGGAATGTTGGGAGAAAGGAAATGTATTGGAATTTTTGGTGAGAATTTGAAGGTCGTACCGAATGTACCGCTTTTCACGAAACAGAAAGCCAAGTTTTTGTGAAGTAGTTCTGTCAACGGACTTCACATGAGAGGGCGTTGTCGGTGGTGATACCAAGCAAGGATATCTACTACTTCATAGGAATAGTGGTGTACCTGACATCTTCAAATTTAGCATTATTCGAGATTATTATTACTAGATACTCGAGTTTTTATTGCATTGAACTCGATTTTCAGATCTCCATTTCAAAATTCCCACTAGATCTTCATTTATAGTAGTGACCTGTCTGTGTCTTGCAACTCTGGCCTCATGACGAGAAAGATATATGAAGTGCACTATCATCGACAAAGTTATGGGCTAATAACAGTAGCTATCAGAATCATAATGAAATCATATCAACAACAGGATTAACAACGAAACACTATTCCACTTCACGTATACAACAAAGATCGACATCTTACACGATCATTTCCTCTCACTTGTTTTCCAATAGTTGCAATTGCCTCAGTTTTTCCTGATTTCAATATATCAACGGGCCCCTTTCAATTTTCAAATTCGGTTCACCTAATTCTTGTGATAACTTGGTTCACCGGTTTGGCACATATTCTATGAGATGACCGCCTTGTGACACTGATTGCAGTCTGCAATATAATACTTTCATCTTCCAACAGAAATTGCAATCGAAGTTGAGAACACCATCCCTCACCAATTGCCGTCTCTCCACCGGGAAACTTTGTAGCGCAATAATTGGGGGGCTTTATTTTCTAATTAAGTCAGACTTGTTCCGTCCCATTCTCGACTGCCAAGTATTTACTCCGAACTGGGAGGTATTAGCAAATGAGACCTAGACAAAGTATTCAGAATGGCAGAGCGATAGGATTTCCAAACTGCTTTGTGAAGGCTCGGTTCTGATACTAATTACTGCTACCAATTAGAACTAATTAAATGCCAGGAGTGACCTATTATTTGCGTTCTCGACGTTCCTCGACAGCTTCCTTGTCTTCTAAGGATGCTTGCTCTCATTTCATATCAGTTCGTATCCTGGAAAACCCAATTTCACTTAAGAAGAGTTCTCAATTTCTCTGACTCCTTTGGTTTCCCCAATTTTGGGAAACCTCAGAGGTGCCATACCAGGAGAAAGTAAGTCGAGACAAGAAATCGTAACAAAGCATTCATTCAAGATTTTCAAGCAACCTGAACGTCCATTTCAATGAATTCGGTTTTTATAATTCATTCAATTCATATAATTCATTTTTGAACAAATCATTTCAGTTTCTGTAGTACACAACTCCATAATGTAACATTCCAATAGAGTCATCGAACTTCGGAGTTTATTAATGATTACACTTCATTACACAATATCAGAATCCATGAAACAAATGTCTGTAGAGGTTCAAAATTACTCATAGTAAATAAAGTATATTTCAGAAATTGAAATAATTGACGATATCCAATGATGTTCACGACCAACCTTACGAGTTTTCTGTGAGTTCTGTCATTACCAGGGCAATAGAAATTATTTTCAAACGTGAAAATGTAATCTGCAGCCATATACAGGGTTTATCACGTAACCCGTTGTTTTCGGTGATCCCATTCGAATAAAATTTTGAAAATTTGGTACATCTTATAACTCAACATGAACAATCGATGAGAAATATTGTCAGAGGCCGGTTGAACCGGAAGTGGACACAAACTTCCTTATTTCGAATGCAACACACTGTATATTATCACCTTATCGAAATCTCGGTGATATTTTGAAAGAAAAACGTATAGAATGCCCCAATAGTAATTTTCGACAGTTTTCGAATTATTATGATTTTTGTGGAGAATTTTAATTTTGCAGAGATATGTTTGAAAATGCATATCTTCATAATTTTCGGAGTTGAATTTCTACCAGAGCTAGTATTCAAAGTGAGATTACGAATTTTATCAAATCTTATACAGTGTGGTCGAAAATATCTTATCATTCGGAGGTTTTTCCAATCTCGGGAAGTGTTTTTTCCAAATCAAACGCCCTGTATATCATCGAATGAATAACGACACATAATTTCAAAGGATTCCGTGTCATAAGGGTTTCTTTATAAAAACGTGATAATTCGACTCGCATTGACAGAGTAGGCCAGGCCAAATATTCTCGAGTGATATAGACAAGAATTTTATGTGTCAGAAACTCGTGCAATGTCAATAAATAGAAGGAAATGAATGGTAGTTTCTCTGAGATCAATGTTTTGTTTTTACTTCATGAGTATGACTGTATTTCTCAACAGGTGAAGAGAATCGCATAAGTTTGGTTTTTGGAAATGGAAATAGAAATTTTGGAAAAACCTGGTTATGAAAAAATATTTATAAAACGTTGTATTCCATGTGTGTTTCAGATACATTTTTATTCGCACAAAAAGAGAACATTCATACATGATAATCATGATAATTGAAGGTCCCAACTTTATTCATCCGAAACAGTTGAGAGCGAGCGATTTTGTGCCTCAGTCGTAGAATGAACCTCAAACATTTTGTTCCATCTCACATTTTTTTTCAAAAATGTGATTTTCTGAAGATTGTTTGAGTTTGTAAGAAGTGCTCAGTATAATGGGCTTTTTCATTGTGAAAATAACCTAACTTTTAATTTTTGGCGAAAACGGTTCATGAAATTTACGTTTTTCATACACCGTTGTAAAGAGACTTCCAAGACCTTCCAAATGAAGTATCACTAACACCTCTCCCCTCTTCAAGTCTGAGCGGTTGCTCGTTCAAGCCTCAAATAAACGTCAAAAGATGTCCCCGTAACAAAATCATTCGACGTGTATCGGGGAATTCTTCCACTCACTACGGTATAAGAAATATACGGGGTGGCTCGTCTGAGATGGAACACCCTGTATAGCTTCCACCTCAATGTCATTCGTGCAATTCATGCTCATTCAATTTCGGACGATTGTTCACGTCGTGTCGACTGACCGATGTACGATTTCATCATCAGATTGAAAATGTCAGAATGATATCCGGAAGTGCATATCCGTACGTCGAATGGAAAGGCATTAACGAAATGACAGGCCGCCATTTCCGAATCAATTACCTTGAGTAACGAGAGCAAATGGCGACGCGTGATCCACAATATCAAAGTTTTATACTCGGATTCGATCCTGGGATTGGGATCGCCGAAGTCACCACTATACGGATTGTCCAGAAAGGGAGTGGTGATAAAGCCACGTTGATTGAGGAGGTTTCCTGTAATATGTGGATTGGAATCCCCCTGTGCCCTGTTTTCAAAAAATGATGGATGTTGTCAGCAGCACTTTCTGAAATTTTGAGATTTTTTCAGAGTCTTTGAATTTCTGGGTCTTGTAGTTTTTCTAGAATGAAATAGATTCCGAAAAGCAAATTCGAACAATCAATTTTTTTTGTTAAATACTGTCTGTAAGTTCTTCGAGGAGGTCGTACATTCATTTTTCAGCTTTTGATGGGATTTTCTCTCCTCTTCTAAAAAATAGAGTAGAAGTTATTAAAAATTATTGCAATATATTTGTAGTGAGGACAGATTTAGGATCTGTCCCAAAATGTCTCTTTTAGGTATCTAAAGGTTTAATTTCAAGCGCAGTGACATTTTGGGACAGATCCTAACTACAAATATATTGCAATAATTTTTAATAACTTCTACTCTATTTTTTAGAAACGAGGAGAGAAAATCCCATCAAAAGCTGAAAAATCAATTTTTTTTTCTTCGATTAGAAAGTGATCCCATGTGAAGAGATTATTGCTATTCAAAACATCTTCAGGTAGTCAAGTCCTGAGACCTGAGAAGAACCAATGGAGACAGAGTGTCTGGAAGAAATTGTGTTGGCCTAAGAAACAGATGAATCTTTGCCTCCAACCGAGACTACAACTTCCCATAAAATGAACATGAGAAAGATAAAACAGAAGAAAGGACAATTGGAAGATCAAGAAGAATAGTTGATTCTTCTAGACGAATCAACCTCTGGTATGAAGAGATTTCTGTGAAATCATTTCGTCAATCGATTCTACTCATAACAAGTGATCGGGAAGTGAAGATGGTTCTATAAGATTGTATGATACTCTTTTTGAATTATAGTGCTATAATTGGAAGAGGATAATGTGTTCTGTCAATGGGAGATGACAAGATACTGAATATCGGATATCTGGGATATGTTTCATTCATGTACTGATCTTTAGCTAGAGGGTGGGGGTGATCACCACCTTCACCACCTCCCCGCCGATCCTCCATGTTGTTCCTCCTTTAGTTTTCATGCAATTCATATCATCCGGTAACAACAATATATTA
The DNA here is from genome assembly GCA_963576655.1 of Gastrophysa polygoni. Taxonomy (NCBI): domain Eukaryota; kingdom Metazoa; phylum Arthropoda; class Insecta; order Coleoptera; family Chrysomelidae; genus Gastrophysa; species Gastrophysa polygoni. Next base: position 4,531,311 of record OY755082.1, on the reverse strand, counting down.
CTCCATCTGATATATTCGACCACAAAGTTGACTTTTGCGAATTCTCCATTCCCATACGACTGGAGCTTTTCATTCATGGTGGACATTTGAAAGTCCGATGTAAGAGGCAGCCCCTTTTTTGCCCGGTCCACTTCAATTAGTTATAATGTGATTTGGCCCGGAGGAAAGACTTCGTTATGTTTTGATGAGGTTGACCATTCTTCTCGTTCAAGCAGCGGTCTCGATCAGTCAGGGGTGGAATTAGGGAGGCCAGACGCATTATATTCCTTTCTGTACGTATAATATCTGGTTGGCAACAAATGAACCAGCTACATTTTTCATCGGTTTCTGGAGTGTTGAAGCAGCATATAGTATTTCTTCCGACAGTTGGACTTCTAGTAATGAGTTACTGGATAATGTTACACAATAATGCCTGACTTCAGATGAAACCAACAAAAAACATACAATACCTCACAGAGGAGTTGCCTAATACGAAGAGTGTGTCATTTTTGAGGTTTTGGATTGATAAGAAGATAACTGCCACTTTTGAACTTTCCTATCCATTCTGTCCAAAAGTCTTCAGATTTTCTGGAACAAAGTTCAATCACTAAGGCTTCAGCCAATCGAATGTTTTGGAATTGATACACTGTATAGGTATATCGAGAAACATGGGGAGTCTCCAGCTGTAGCTTTAGACATCTCCAAAGCATTAGACATCTCCGGCACCGAAGCCTTCTAGTGAAACTTCCGTCATATGGCCAGAGGTGTCGGACGGGTGCAGGTCAGGCCGATAATTGTAATGATGATCTGGCAAGAATTTTGAACTCAAGCTTGTATCTTCACCAGGAAGGCAGGTAGCACTAGAGCCACCAATGGCGCTCTCTCATGGAACGATCATGTGAGGTACATTGCGAGAAGTGGTTCGAAAATAGTTGGATTTCTCTTCCGTGCAAGGATGTACTTCACACCCTAGCGGGTCTTCAAGATCTAAAAAGCAGAAATTCTACTTGCCCGAAAGTACTGTTCACATTTTCCAGCTTTTTGTGGGATTTTTCTCTCCTCGTTTCTAAAAAATAGAGTAGAAGTTATTGGAAATTATTTCAATATATTTGTAGTAAGGACAGATTTTGTGATCTGCCCCAAAATGTCACTGCGCTTGAAATTAAACCTTCAGATACCTAAAAGAGAAATTCTCAATTCGTCAGTGACACCTTTTTTTTGAAAAATCTGGAAATACAAATATATTTAATAAGAATAAAACCTCTACTTATCTTGGTGGACGTTTCGGGAACGAATCTGCTCCCTTTCTCAACACAATTGAAATATTTTTCTGTTCGCAAAATTTTTCAAGATGTTGTCGGTTTTGACACTTGACAATTTGGTAGACGGCGGGATTCTGGTTACAAGGTGTTTTCATCAATTGATATTGAATTTTCCATTTTCATATTCAATTTTCAGAAGTGGGTGCCAAGTCCTATCTATATCAACTGAACAAGAAGCAATATCATTGTTTCCGTTCAGGAGAATGCGAGCAGACTCTTTGATTTTCCGTGTTTGGTTGTTGTCTTCTTTTCCTATTATCTTTATATTACCCCAATCGGCCATATGTTGTCCATTTTCAGTAAAGATATGTTCAGCTAATTTTGATGTGTCAGTATATCTTTTATTTATATTGTTCTTATGCTCTTTCATCCTTACTGATAGAGGCCTGCTGGTTTCACCGGTTTAATATTTTCTACAAACACATGGTATACTGTAAATACAATTTTTTGATGATTGTTCTTCATTTTTCGATTTTGTATGAGTCAAAATCGATCTCACTGTATGTTCTGTCTTGAACACTGTTTGCCACCAACATGTTAAATTTTTCAGATGTTTTGAGTTCAGAGTGAAAACGTTCTTTCAGTCTTCAAAATGAGGATCCGTTTTTTTAGTTTATCTCATCTTGAATAACATCAACGATTTATGTATGTGACGAAATAGGAAAAAAACAAATATGAATATATATTCCCAAGTATACTATGTATGGTCAATGAAATAACTTACTGCCTCAGTAGACTGAACTAACTGATTTTCAAAGGAGTTTCGTAGAGCAAAGTCGGGATATAGTTTTAATAATCACATCTGAGACATTTTCATTCCAATATTCGATAAGAGATTTCATCAATTTGCATCACATCGATTTGCATACAGTTCAAGTGTACTAGATAATTCATCATTTTACGAATTGCTGCTTCCAATTAAAATTTTAAAAAGTTATCATTCCAATGCTGTCAAACAAACCCGCTTACCATATAATAATACTCCCAACTCCACATTATTGGATAGAGTAGAACTCACTGAGAAAACAGTTTTCAACAAATTGAAATCCATTGATGATAGTAAGGGATGTGGTATTGACAATATTCCGGCTTATTTTGTAAAGCAATGCTCATATAGTCTTCGCACTCCTCTTACACTAATATATAATAAATCTATTTAGCTGAAGGTGAATTCCCAGATCAATGGAAAACTGCGCTTCTTGTGCCAATATACAAGAATTCTGGGGATAAAAGAGATGTCACTAATTACAGAGGTATCAGTAAACTTTGTATTTTTAGTAAAATCCTCGAGAGCATATTATATGATTTAATCTTCGACAGCCTCAAACACACAATTCTGGAAGAACAACATGGATTCTTTTCTAAAAGATCCATAGAAACCAATCTCATGATTTATAATCAGTTTATATCAGATTCACTCGATAATCGTATTCAAACTGACTCTATCTATACAGATTTCAGCAAGGCGTTCGACAAGATTGATCATAATATTTTGTTGATGAAACTTGCGGAAATTAGTATGCATGGTGATATATTACGATGGTTCTCATCTTACATATTCAATAGGTCTCAGATCATAAGTATTAATGGATTTAACTCTAACCCAATTATAGTTACCTCTGGGGTGCCCCAAGGGTCAAATCTTGGACCTTTATTATTTATTATTTTCATTAATGAAATCGATCAATGCTTCCATGATTCTAAATTTCTATTGTATGCTGATGATCTGAAACTTTCACAAGAATTGTGTCGTTGGACGTTTGTATGAAACTCCAGAACGATCTCGATAGGTTAGACGTGTATTGTAAAAAGAATTTTTGAACTCAAGGAAATGTTGCAGTATTAGCTTTACTAGGAGTCAGAACCCTATTACATTCGACTACAATTTGAATGATTCTCATTTGGAAAAAGTATCTCATATTAAAGACCTTGGAGTTATTTTCGATTCCAAATTGAGTTTTGCAATGCATATTGATTATGTCACTAACAAATGCAATAGAATGTTGGGTTTTATTAAAAGAACTTGCAAATATTTTCAATCTCCAAATTCCATCAAAACATTATATTATGCCTACGTATATAGCCGATTATGTTTTGCAAGTGTCATTTGGAGTCCTTATTATATCAACCACAAAGTTCGATTGGAGAGAGTTCAAAATAATTTTGTGAGATTCCTGAACTTCAGAGTGAACAATTCATTTGTTGTAGAGAGTATTAACCAAACCAGACGTTCTTTTGGACTTATAACCTTGGAGCAACGTAGAATTATGTCAGATCTATTATTCATCTATAAAATAATGAGGAATCATTTTAGTTCTTCTATGTTGTTATCTTTCATATCATTTCATGTACCGTCAAGACCCACAAGACTTAAAATATTTTTGAATGTCAATTTTTGTCACACCAATTTGGGACTGAACTCGCCAATGAGTAGGATGAGTGATAATTTTAATAAATATTGTAGCAACGTAGATATACATTGTACATCATTGAGTCAGTTCAGGACACTTATTAGAAATCATATTTTCGTTTGATCGATCCAAATTCGGAATTTATTTTTGTTTTATCTTCAGGTATTGAATTAATATTTAATATTATTGTGATATTAACATTGTAAATTGTAAGCATCAGAGTATTATGTGTTACCAGTGGATACAGTTTTGGGCTTCTGCCTGTTTGTATCCCATTTCCATTAAATAAAAAAAAAATAAAATAAAAATAAAAAAAATAAATGCTGGTGTCTTCATGTTGACTTTCCAACATCAGGGCATCTTGGAGTGATTTCAACTGATTTTTGAGATACTATACACGCTCACTTGGTAACATACGCTAGTCAGTTTTACATTTTCGTCCATCGGAGTCATTTTTTCCTCTCGAATATGATTTTAAATTGTGAGAAATGGATCAGAACCACAACTAATTTGTTATTCTTCTGCTGTGCCTCGAACATTTACCAGGTTGCAGATGAGGATCTTTTGATTTCACATGAATCGTGAGTATTTGGGTTATAAATATTGTACCGAATAGTGTGGTCACTTGAAAACAATCAGTTATAGAGAGCAACAATCAGCAATGCCGAAATAATTCCTGAGAATATTCTGAGTATCTAAGTAGTCTCACATTGATATTTATCTCAAGAGAATGTTAGTTTTTCTGTCGACTGTTCAAGAAACCATGATTCACCATCACTAACAATGCAGCTCTTATATGAGATGATATACTCGAATGTCGAATATCGAATGATAATGATAATGGTGTAATTATGCGAACGATCATCCAACCATACAAACAGATACGGACGAGCACAAAATCCAGTTGAGTGCTTATTAATAAAATCGATATCGGGGCAATTAGCGTAATCGAAGCGGAATTGTTTAATTGCTTCCGCGCCCACATTAAACAGATCAACTGAATCATGGGACTTAATTCATTAGGGAAACTTTGGCAGAGCAGATTCACAATTCCAGTAATGAAATTACAGTAGTACAAATGTCATTACAAGAGTGTAAGCACGCTCACTATTAGCTAATAAAATCGATCGGACACTATAATCTTCCTAAAACCCCGTTCGGACGACAGCAGACCTTTCTTCTGTAATTACTTTTTCCTATTAAGGTTGATGGTCTCTGTGCTGATGTTGCGATTCAATGGAAGAAGAATTATTCATTACTAGAATTGAATGAAATGGATGGAACCGTGAAAAATGAGTTTGCTTCTTTCACTTACTCATAAAGTTCCGCAAAAATACAGTTCAGAACTGGGTATCCTATAAAAAATGTTCATGGAATCATCGAATAATTCTCCTCCAGATATAGTTATCAACAGTATATGGTGGAAGAATATGATTAAGACCACTCAAATAGGTACTGCTTGAGTCAACAAATCGACCATCAGTTTAAACGTGTACCAAATTTAGTTTTTTGTTCTCAATCTACTATTCTATTGACGAAAATTAGACCTCAATCTACAGGAGGACACCTTTTGCTGCAGTCCAATGTGGCTTAGCCTCCATAGCAATTGTTAAATTGGTTCAAATAGCTCACAGCGAAACTGACTTTGGATCTTGTTGTGACAACCAAATGTGTGAAAACTCCAATCAGTTCTCTATAGGGGACATTATGTTCTTCATTTAGATCATGGTCTACATTTCTCTCCAATTAAATATTAGGTTCAATGGGAGTATGGGTATGCTCACTGGCTTTGATTCATCCATTTCAGAACGTTTCAGTACGTCAAACATATATGCTTTCGGTTCATGGATATCTTGTTTTCTGATCGAGGAAATTATAGGACTCATTTCATTAGGGAGACTCTGGCAGAGGAGATTCTCGATTCATGTAATGGAATTACAGTAGTACAAAAGTATTTACAAAAGTGTCAGCATGCTCACTCTTAGCTAATGAAATCGATCGGACGCTATAGTCTTCCCAAAACCCTGTTCGAACGACAGCTGACCTTTCTTCTCTAATCACTTTTTCCTAATGAGGTTGTTGATTTCGATGATGGTGTTTCACCGAAAGAAGAATCATTCATTTCTATATACCAATGAAATGGATGGAAAGAGGATGAAAACTTGAAAAATGAGTTTGCTTATTTCATCTACCTGAACATTTCTCGAGAATATAGTTTTGCATGTTCCAGAGGATCAATTATGATCATCGAAAATCTCAAGAAGAAAGAAAGAATAATGTCTAGATAATTGACAATATTTCTCATATTATCGTAACTTATCGCATAAAATAACGTAACAACTGATGATGGTGTTTTGTCTTCAATGCCATCCAAATGTATAATACTCTGCCTGAAGAATTAAAATTATATAATATAAATAAGTTTAAATATAAACTGAAACAACATTTACTTGGTACGCAGTAAGCTCAATTATGTGACCAGGCATTATTAATTACTTCATTTATAGCTCATATTTCATTTCAATTAATTTGTATTGTTGTATTGTTAGCCATGTATGCACCCATAACTTACAATTTAAAGTTATAATTTATTTACAGACAGTATTTACAATTTATAGTTCAATTTATACTTTATAGAATTTTTTTTCATGTTTTCCATGATAATTTTTCTATTAGCTCAAAGCTAGTCAGCCATATTGTTAGTATATATATATATTTCTTTTATGTTTCTTTATTTTGGGCTCTGCCTCTCTGTTGGTTAGGTAGAATAGCTTTGAGCTAGACTTCGCCAACAGTCTATGAAAGAATCATTTATGTACTGTTCTCGAATAACAATGAAAGGAGTTTATTATTATTATTATTATTATTATTATTATTATGTGGCCGATGAGAGAGGAGTCTGTTCAATAATGACGATAAGGTAAAGAAGCAAAAACCTCATAAGTAGCGCAAGTGTGATACCAAGATGAGTAGAAGGATATGGTGTGTTGACTACCCAGATGATTGAAAGATACAACAGCTTTATCAGCAGCCAGATTTCTATAACAGACACGTTTCATGCATGAGCGCTATTGGTGGTGATACCGAGCATAGACATTCACCGTCATCCGAAAAGCTATGGGCTAGGCAGGTCATACACAGCAGACCGTTTGAAGATATCCTTATGGAATGCCAGCATTGATGGTCATTGTATCAGATGAGTCAGCATGTACCACCACATATGGTCTGTCTGTGAGGAAACTATATAGTAAATGACATTGTTGGGTCGAGGAACTATGTATATGACTGAAATTTGGCTAAAAGGCTTTGGTGCCAAACTTGGTGAAACACACGATTATTATTCCCGATTGATCGCAGATCTCTGAGTCATATTGCCAGTCGTCGACAATTTGTCATCTCTCTAGTTATCGGACGAGCTCGATATTGATTGCTGCACCTGATTGTACAATCGGTCCATAGTTGTCCGGGTAGGTTTTCTTGCCCTTTTCCGAAATCAGGTTGTAATCTAGCTATCTACCACTCAGAAGGAAACAAACCAAGTTTCTATGGATCGGTGAACAATCTATGAAGTATTGGTGGCAGTTGAGAACAATTGTCAAATTGCCATCTGGTCTCTTATGTGTCATTAAAAGAGTCTAGGTCTTGTGAATTTCCTGCAGATATTTTGGAAAGAGTGTTGCCTTTTTCTCTTGGTGTTGTAGTCAATGTGCAATTTTATTTATTCAGGAAAGGAAAGGAGCCGAAAATTAAACTTCTTCCAAAACGGATTGAAACCATTTGAGTATTTTAGCTTTCATCTTGCTAACTCGTACTAGATATATCACTCATCACACTAGTTATGGAATATACTGTATATGTGATTATGTGATTATATGACTCTCAAAAACCTCGTCAAAACTACTCTGACATGATTTCAACGTCGAAAACACCTGTAGTGCGTACCTGTAAGTACTTGGTTCTTTTTATGAATTCAAAATATTGTCACTCACATACTCGGCAGGTCTACAATACATCTTCGTTCCATAGAAAAATGGAATATTACAGAACAACATATTGAAATATTTATATAATCCAAAAACCCATCCTAGGCCAAGATTTTCCTGGATTACATTCTTGAAAAACTTCAATCGAAATCAGTCAATGGTGAGGTGAACTTCAGAATATAGATCTGATAATGTTCGGCCACAGTATGATTCATGATTTTTTGTGGAGAAGGAAGTTGAGATGGGAGAAATAAGAATATAGGAAATAAGAGTAATAATAAGGTATGAGGTATGCCTCAATTTCATAGGACTAGTCTGGACTAGTCCAAAGAATTAGATTAGACAAAAAAGACTTTTCAAATTGCATGATATCACAAAAAGGCTAAACCTCGAAAGTTCTGCCTAACATCAACCAAGAAGTATGAGTGAAAGTCTGATGAGAACTATACCCAAAGTACCTTTATCATATGAAGGCATGTTCTCAGTGTTGAGAAGATAGTTAAACAGATGGATATCAAACTGCACAAGGCAAAGTTGAAAAATATCACAAATACCACTCTAAAAACTTTTATATATTATTCAAGTGGCACCACCGACATGAAAAAAAAATGATAATAGACACTCTGCACGTATTCACGGGAGACTATTCATTAGAGGACATTATTTCGATTCCGAAATCAGATAATTCGGTGACAGAGATGCAATATTCATACGATAACCGTAGACAATGTGTCCTGAATGGATAAAAAACAAATTAAACGGCATACGGTTGCGTGCAAAGGTGCTTCGTCTAACACGCGGCAGTTCACATGGCCTCTGTCTATGAACCTGATCCATAATTCACGATGGCTATTAGTTATACTTCTATCGATCTCCTACAAAGCACTAATTCAGTCGGGTTCGACGATAAGAATGATGAACACGTAATGTTCAAGAAGAAGAATCTCTTCTCCGACACTAGTTTGAAATTGTCTTGACGTGGAAGTTGCTGTTGCAGTTGCCGTTACCGTTTGCTGTTGCAATTCGTCTGACGTTCATCTGGTTCATTTATAAACTTGACAAATCATTAAATTCGCGTAGAAATATCATTACTGATACTGACGTAAATTTATGGAGTCTATTTAATCGTGATGAATGAAAACAAACATAACATAACCTCTGGCATTTCTAACCATACGAACATGGATATAGAGACTATTTGAACTCATATCACCGATCTCATTGGTTGGCGGTTGCACGGCAACTGAACGTCAACAGCGAAAGTTAAAACATGATTATCCGTCAACGTCAGCAAACTTTGCCACCTTCGACGTCAAACAAATTTATAAATGACAATTACCATTTAATATATTTCGACTTTGAACAGCAAACGGCAACCTCAAGAGCAACTCCAACGTCAAATTTATAAATCCAGCTTTAGTCATGCCGAACTGCCTATTTGACGATAATTCACCCAAGGATACGTAGATTCATTCACCAAATCAAGTTTGAATGAGAAAAATCAAAGAATGATGATAAGGAAATAAAAAATATCTAATAATTCTTACGTTATGCACGCCCATGTTGGCAGCCATTGACCTTGCAGTAACTTGGGTGACTGCCGATACGTGGTGTAGGTTGTGAAACACGGTCAAAATATCATGACGCATAGGTGTACAGTACACTAATAGTATATAGAATTCAGTCAGTCCTAATAAGAATATATTTCATATTATATAATATCGATTCCGAACGTGGAATGGTGTGAACGTTCACACCGAGCAAATTTTATACTGCGTTGATCATCCTGATATCTACCTTCACCTTCTCTATATCCAATTGAAATTGTCGTTGTAGGTATTCGATCAGTAAAACTTTATGCATATTCATGAAAACAGCATTCCCAAGCGTTGTCGAAGCTAACTGATTCGCCATTCAATCCTTGGAGTTATGCAAAGATATTTTCCAAAAATGACATGAGCACCAGTTATTTCTCAGTTCAAAATTCATCCATTTTAGTTTAGCTGAAGTTACATACATCCACCTTGAGTGTTGAGAAAATTCCATGGATGAAATCATAATTGTTAACACGGCAATATAACTCCAGCATTCTCCTACTATATCGTACTCTCATGGCAGTAGTTAACCAGAACTTTCGACGTATATTCAAAGGTTGAGATCCCTTCCGAACTTCCCTTCCCTTTCGGTGCTGACGTTTTTCCCAGAACTACTGATTTTGTCTGTTGACGAAGGGTTGATGATACAGAAGCGCCTGCAGGTGGCTGTGTTAATTTCGATTGCCAAAAACAATTGTTCCGACGTGACACGAGCACCTCTCCTGCAGCTATCAAGGTGCATCGCTATCATATCCAACTGATAATTAACTTTGGCTGTCAGAGTGCGTATCGGGGATATCAAACTGGATACGAAAAATGGAATTCGATAATTGGAAGGGAGGATCCTGGGGCAGCATGACCGAGGTCCATTACACAACGAAACATTTCACGGACAGGCACACAGAAATAACAGGTTATTCTCGAAATTCGAACGTAGATGAAGTGAATAACATGAAAGCGAGATAGTCGTCTTGTCGCGAATTCTAGTGGTTATAAGAGGATCGGTATCTGTGAGAAGCACCAAAAGTAAGAATGAGTTTGGCAGGGTTACCACACAATTCTTGGGTGCTGCATGTGAATTCTAGTGGTTATAAGAGAATGGTAAGAGGGCTCTCGGTATCTGTGTTACCACACAATCCTTGGGTGCTGCATGTGAATTCTAGTGGTTATAAGAGGATGGTAAGAGGCCTCTCGGTATCTGTGAGAAGCACCAAAAGTAAGAATGAGTTTGGCAGGGTTACCACACAATTCTTGGGTGCTGCATGCGAATTCTAGTGATTATAAGATGATGGTAAGAGGCCTCTCGGTATCTGTGAGAAACACCAAAAGTAAGAATGAGTTTGGCAGGGTTACCACACAATTCTTGGGTGCTGCATGCGAATTCTAGTGGTTATAAGATGATGGTAAGAGGTCTCTCGGTATCTGTGAGAAGCACCAAAAGTAAAAATGAGTTTGGCAGGGTTTCCACACAATTCTTGGGTGCTGCATGCGAATTCTAGTGGTTATAAGATGATGGTAAGGGGCCTCTCGGTATCTGTGAGAAGCACCAAAAGTAAGAATGAGTTTGGCAGGGTTACCACACAATTCTTGGGTGCTGCATGTAGTGGTTATAAGAGGATGGTAAGAGGCCTCTCGGTATCTGTGTTACCACACAATTCTTGGGTGCTGCATGTGAATTCTAGTGGTTATAAGAGAATGGTAAGAGGCCTCTCGGTATCTGTGTTACCACACAATTCTTGGGTGCTGCATGTGAATTCTAGTGGTTATAAGAGAATGGTAAGAGGCCTCTCGGTATCTGTGTTACCACACAATTCTTGGGTGCTGCATGTGAATTCTAGTGGTTATAAGAGAATGGTAAGAGGCCTCTCGGTATCTGTGAGAAGCACCAAAAGTAAGAATGAGTTTGGCAGGGTAACCACACAATTCTTGGGTGCTGCATGCGAATTCTAGTGGATATAAGAGGATGGCTAAAGGTCTCTCGGTATCTGTGAGAAGCACCAAAAGTAAGAATGAGTTTGGCAGGGTTACCACACAATTCTTGGGTGCTGCATGCGAATTCTAGTGGTTATAAGATGATGGTAAGGGGCCTCTCGGTATCTGTGAGAAGCACCAAAAGTAAGAATGAGTTTGGCAGGGTTACCACACAATTCTTAGGTGCTGCATGTAGTGGTTATAAGAGGATGGTAAGAGGTCTCTCGGTATCTGTGTTACCACACAATTCTTGGGTGCTGCATGTGAATTCTAGTGGTTATAAGAGAATGGTAAGAGGCCTCTCGGTATCTGTGTTACCACACAATTCTTGGGTGCTGCATGTGAATTCTAGTGGTTATAAGAGAATGGTAAGAGGGCTCTCGGTATCTGTGTTACCACACAATCCTTGGGTGCTGCATGTGAATTCTAGTGGTTATGAGAAGATGGTAAGAGGCCTCTCGGTATCTGTGAGAAGCACCAAAAGTAAGAATGAGTTTGGCACGGTTACCACACAATTCTTGGGTGCTGTATGTGCATTCTAGTGGTTATAAGATGATGGTAAGAGGCCTCTCGGTATCTGTGAGAAGCACCAAAAGTGAGAATGAGTTTGGCAGGGTTACCACACAATACTTGGGTGCTGTATGCGAATCCTAGTGGTTATAAGATGATGGTAAGAGGCCTCTCGGTATCTGTGAGAAGCACCAAAAGTAAGAATGAGTTTGGCAGGGTTACCACACAATACTTGGGTGCTGTATGCGAATCCTAGTGGTTATGAGATGATGGTAAGAGGCCTCTCGGTATCTGTGAGAAGCACCAGAAGTAAGACTGAGTTTGGCAGGGTTACCACACAATCCTTGGGTGCTGTATGCGAATCCTAGTGGTTATAAGATGATGGTAAGAGGCCTCTCGGTATCTGTGAGAAGCACCAAAAGTAAGAATGAGTTTGGCAGGGTTACCACACAATACTTGGGTGCTGTATGCGAATCCTAGTGGTTATAAGATGATGGTAAGAGGCCTCTCGGTATCTGTGAGAAGCACCAAAAGTAAGAATGAGTTTGGCAGGGTTACCACACAATACTTGGGTGCTGTATGCGAATACTAGTGGTTATAAGATGATGGTAAGAGGCCTCTCGGTATCTGTGAGAAGCACCAAAAGTAAGAATGAGTTTGACAGGGTTACCACACAATACTTGGGTGCTGTATGCGAATCCTAGTGGTTATAAGATGATGGTAAGAGGCCTCTCGGTATCTGTTAGAAGCACCAAAAGTAAGAATGAGTTTGGCAGGGTTACCACACAATTCTTGGGTGCTGTATGCGAATTCTAGTGGTTATAAGATGATGATAAAAGGTCTGTCGGTATCTGTGAGAAGCACCAAAAGTAAGAATGAGTTTGGCATGGTTACCACACAATTCTTGGGTGCTGTATGTGAATTCTAGTGGTTATAAGATGATGGTAAGAGGCCTCTCGGTATCTGTTAGAAGCACCAAAAGTAAGAATGAGTTTGGCAGGGTTACCACACAATACTTGGGTGCTGTATGCGAATCCTAGTGGTTATAAGATGATGGTAAGAGGCCT